>JAODKF010000068.1:30684273-30703537 GCA_026779585.1 Mormyrus proboscirostris | reverse complement strand
TACTGTAAGCACAGGTAACATTCCATGTCAGTCATGGAGATGGCAGAACACGTACTGTAAGCACAGGTAACATTCCATGTCAGTCATGGAGATGGCATGCCGACCCTCAGTGCCGACTCTCAGTGAAGCCAGACAGATGCTTCTGCTGGTAACATTTTTTTCATTTGTTAAGTATCCAGAGTGATCATACCTTCCATAGTGAAAAAAGTCATTGTTCAACCGAGTCAAACCAGGCTTCAGTTCTCACTTGGCCTTCAAAATCCAAGTTAAGAGAAGATGTCTAGGGAAAAAGTTTGCTGATGCCTATCAGTCTGTTGAGGGTTAGAGAGTCATTGCAAAAGCTCTGGGACTGTGTTGAACCACAGTCAGTCCTTTATAGTACCAAAGTTTAAGAGAGTATTGAATCTTCTCAGGACTGGCCTGCCTCCCAAACTCTCTCCAAAAGCAAGGCGTAAAATCATCCAGGAAGTCACAAAGAACCCTAAAACAACATCCAGGAATCCACAAGACCTCTCTCACTGACACTGAGGTCAGCGCTCCTCACTCCACCAGAAAGACGCCAGGAGAAAACAGGATTCATGGCAGGAGCAGTAAAGGGAAACCAAAGCTCACTTAGAATGAGGACGTTTCGCTACAGCAGGCCAACCACCACCTGTGTGATCCCCATAAGCTCTGGAATGATGTTCTACAGGCCGATGAGTAAAAAGTGAAACTCTAGACCTGATGTGGGCTCCATAATGTCTGGTAAGAACCAGATACCACATTCCACGGTAAGAACCTCATCCCAGTGATCCACAAAATCATAGTTTGAGGATGCTTCCCTGAAAAAGGACCTGAGACGACTCATTGAGAAGACCACAAATTCCATTTCATCCCCAAGAATGACAGGATAACATCAGACCACTGGTCCATGAAATGAAGACCAACTAGAGCAGGGCAGTGCATCTAAATCAGGACTGCTCATTATTGTTCCTGCAGATCTACCACCCTGCAGAGCTTAGCTGCAGCCCTGATTTAACACACCTGATACAGATAATCAGGCCCTTCAGTAGTATCTCAGTATTCGAGCCAGCTGTGTTAACATAGCTTGATTTGATACTGAGATGCCACTGGAGCAGCAGAAGACCCCAAACGGAGCGACTCGAGCTTATAAACCCCAGCCTGTGTGCCTGTAATCACAAGGTTGCCGGTTCAAACCCAGCCTCAGCATGTCTGGGTCCTTCAGCAAGGCCCTTAACCCCCAGCTCCCTGGGCGCTGCTACGAGTGGCTGCCCTTCACAGACAGCTTACTCTACAAACAGCAAGTTCAGGGAGGTGTAAAGACAATTTCCCCATGGGGATCAATAACGTATCGATCATTATTATTATTTAAATATCTGCAGTGCATAAATACTGTGTAGAAGAATGGGCCAAGAATCTGGCATAGCACCCCCTTCAGGGAAAAGTAACGACTGCAGTCGAGGGGACATATTTGGGTAAGAGGTGCACAGCCATCAAGGCAAAGTTTTAGTAATAGCGGTAAGAAACCTAAAGCGATGCACCAGACAGATGGTGAACCCATCAGGGCTGAGCACAGCTTTTCGCGGACCAATAAGCACAGGAGCACAGTCCGAGAAAGCCAACAGCCCAAGCGCAAGCAGTCTCAGAAGCCTGAGGTCAGGAACCCGGGGACATTTCATGGCATACTCTCACAGGAAATGGTCTGTTTTGCGCCGAGGAAGCTGTAGGTTGGTGCTACGGCCGTCCCCAGAATATGACCACAAGAAATTGTGAAAAATGATTGTGCATCCTGACATCCTTGCTCATGTCACACACGACCACGGCAAATGAACCCGGACATGACTACCAGGATAGCTGGAGTGTTACAAGGGCAGCTGTCCACACGAGGTCAATTCAGGGGCACAATGAGGTATGGCGCTGTGTATGCGGAAAGGAGACCCCATAGCTCTGGAGGCAAAAACATACACGGGCATGCTGTGTTTCCAGGGGTGGGGACAATATCAGACTATTAATGTACATATGTTGTAACTATTATTAATATTATTATTATTCATATAAAACATATGTACATTAATAGTCTGATATCGTACCATAACAGTAAAGTAACGGGTGTTTAACTGATATCAATGCAATGAATAAAGGGACAAAGTCCCCCCCTTTACCCTTTTCAAACAAAGTGATCTGTTACAGTTTTGCTTTCATGCTAGAAGTTACATGCAAAAAGTTACCACTAATGTTACTAGATTATATAAAAAATAAAAATAAAAAACAGGCATACTTTACCATTATGCTGCCATTCCCACATGACACCATGATGATACAAAACAATGATATATAAACAGGTTTCTGTGTGTGTGTGTGTATAAGACAGCGAGGAGAGAGATGCAACGCAGATAGCTCTCTCTCGTCTGTTCTTTTTCGATGCTCATATTATTAGAGATTTATAAGAGCATCTACTGAGTGACAACATAATATAGCCTGTTAGTGACGTTAGCCGGTAGCTGAATTCTGTTATGCGTGCATGGGGGGTGGGGTGGGAATCAGACTTCCTTCCCAAGCCAGTCACCAAGGCATTGGATTGGATGATTGATTGGCTGGATAAATGTTTTTTGCCACGGGGGCAAAGACTTTGTCGTGCTGGGCTGCCATGGAGAAATGTTACCAGAAGAGACAATGGGTATGCCAACACCGGCAGGGACCCTGCTAGAGCACTGGCTTTAGCTGGAAGTGACACCCTGGAAGTGACACCCTCATCTGTCAGGTGTGAATAAATAGACTGGTCACAGCTGGAGCCTGCCATTGCTCTTTTATGGCCGAGGAGTATCCAACAAAAGGCCTCCTTTCCAAGAGTGGATGTAAAACTGATTTCATAAACACAGAGAGCATGTTAAGGCTTCTCATCTAGCAGGGGCTTATGGCAAGCATATGGTATATGGATAAAAAATATTGAGACACACTTCTTAATCATTGAATTCATTCAGACCCATTGCCACAGGTGTATAAAATCAAGTACCAAGGCATGCAGGTTTACAAACATTTGCGAATGGGTCATTCTGAAGAGCTCAGTGAATTCAAACGTGGTACTGTCACAGGATGCCACCTTTACAATAAGTCAGTTCTTGAAATTGTTTCCCTGCTAGATATTCCTTGGTCAACTGTAAGTGGTATTATTGCAAAGTGGAAGCATTTAGGAACAACAGAAACTCAGCCATGAAGTGGCAAACCATGTAAAGTAACAGAGTTGCCTAGCGCTGAGGCGCATAGTGTGTAAAAGTTGCCAATTCTCTGCTGACTCAGTAACTACAGAGTTCCAAGCTTCCTCTTTAACCGCAGCACACAAACTGCACACTGGGAGCTTCATGGAATGGGCTTCCATTGCTGAGCAGCTGCATGCAGGCCTCACATCACCAAGCCCAATACCAAGCGTCGAATGGAGAAGTGTAAAGTACGCCACCCCTGGAGACTGGAGCAGTGGAAATATGTTCTGTGGAGTGACAAATCATGATTTGGCGGATGCCAGCAGAACATTACCTGTCTAGCTGCATTGTGCCAACTCTAAATTTGGTAGAGGAGGGTTAATGGAACGGGGCTGTTGGGCTTGGGGAACTCTTAATGCTTCAACATACCAAGACATTTTGGACAATTCTATGCTTCCAACTTTGTGGGAACAGTTTGGGGAGGACCCCAGTACACAAAGCAAGGTCCATTAAAGCATGTTTGGGTGAGTTTGGTGTGGAAGAACTTGAGGGCACAGAGCCCTGAACTCAACCTGACTGAATGCCTTTGAACTAGAATGGTGATTGCGAGCCAGGCCTTCATGCCAACAGCAGTGCCTGAAGTCACAAACGCTCTTCTGAGTCAATGGACAAAACGTTCCCAGAAGAGTGGCAACTATTATATCTGCAAAGGGGGCACCAACTCCATATTGATGGCAGTGGATTTAGAACGGGATGCCATAACAGTTCCTGTGGGTGTAATGGCCAGATGTCCCAATACTTTTGTCCATAAAGTGTACCTTAAAGCAGTGATCACTAATTGATGGATTCTGGTCTGTATGTGAACCAAACTACAATGGAATCCAGGTTGTGCGATCAATTCTCCCTCTGCTTGGTAAATTTTACCACTGGAAACATTAATCTTGGCCCCTAAAGAAAAATCCCCACTCAGAATGAATGGCGGGAGTGTTAATGCAATGTAAAGAGTGACAGTGCAATGGCATTGCACCTATTTAAAGGGCCCCCACAGAGGAACATTCTGGAACGGGGCAGCACTGCAGCAGGCCAAAATATGTGGTAAAAATGGAAAATTACCATTGGGTGCAATGGTCAGTGGTTTTGACAAGTACTACTTATCATTACGGTTACAGCCTGCATGTGCATGTACACACACATATGCACGTACGTGCGCGCGCGCACACACACACACACACACACACACACACACGGTACTCCCCCAGCTATGCCAAAATATGTGACTCCGTTTTTGTGTGTGCGCATTTTTTTTCTCAATGACCTTTCCAGCACAGTTTGAATCTTTAAATTTGAGGCACTGAGGCTACATCAGGAACAAAAGCAAAATTATGGGTCTGGCTGGTCTCTCGGAGAGGCGCTTGACCCCGGTGTGCGGTTTCCCCCGGCCCAAGGGCCCAGGGGAGAGGTGGGGAGAGGTATTTGCGTGGATGGGCCTGCATCTGAAGCAAACCCAACCACAGCTAATTTGAACATGGCATTTGGGGTGGGGGCCACGACTCGACCTAGAGGACCATGGACCATAAGTCACGGCATCCTACAGTTCCAGCTCTTCTCCTGTCACGGATAAGCGCCGCGCTCGTCGTCTCCTAATTCTTGGCCTAGATCTGAAGCACGGAGCTCTCCCATCGCCTCAGGCATATACCACTCCCAGTTTGGCATCCTATGGACAGGGGGAGCTCCAACGCATGATGTTCGTTGCACCCCTTGTCTGTGCCCCACAATGAAAGACTCTTTGGTAGAACGGCTGAGGAGAGAGAGGCATTGCTGGAAAAGCCAAGTGTTCCCCTTATGACTGGAAGAAATGGCCCGGGTGCTTTGAAATGGAGGGATGAGGTTGATGACCACAAGAAGGAGCGCAGTCCGCTCCGGCATCCTGAATTGCAGACGGTGCCGAAGCACGCCATTTCCAATATCAAACCGTACCAACAACAATGGCAAAAAAAAAAAAAAAAAAAATAGGCCTGAGAATG
This sequence comes from Mormyrus proboscirostris, assembly GCA_026779585.1. NCBI lineage: Eukaryota > Metazoa > Chordata > Actinopteri > Osteoglossiformes > Mormyridae > Mormyrus > Mormyrus proboscirostris. The sequence continues at coordinate 30,698,316 of JAODKF010000068.1, read as the reverse complement.
GGGCTCCTCTTGAGGATAAGACTTGCGGCTTTGACTCAAACCGTGTGGTCTTCCTATCTATTTATAGTCTGCGGGTGACCACCGTACAATTAAGCATATTATACATTACCACGGAAACAGAACGCAGAGCTCTTGTGAATGGGAAAGCCTTCCGCTCGTTCACCTCTCACACGCTCTACCCATCATGCCCTGGGGGATTGCCCTGAGTTTGCGATATCATTACAGTGATTCCACAAGACAGTCTTGTTTACCGACGTCATGCAGGCCTTATTTCCTTTCATGGAAACTGCACCACAGAGATTCAGACAAAGCAGACTGTGCCCAATAATCCGTGGTGGTCCCATCCCAGTGAGGCCCGGCCTGGGTCCCCTTAAGGTTTCAGCACTGTCTGGAAAACACCCCCTAACCACAGCAAGGGGCGCTCTGCAGCTTGCACCCCCTTCCACAGCGGGTGCCACTCTGTTGTCTCTGGGACAGTATCCCCTTTCATTCTGCCGCAGAAGGAGCAGCTGAATGAAAGGCTGAAAGTACAGCCCCATTTTCAAAAAAACTGGGATGCTGTGTAAAATGTACAATAAAATAGAATGCAATGATTTGCAAATTATAAAAAGCCAATATTTCAATATTTTTATACGTAATTGAAAATACAGTCGTCCCACGTTACTTCGCACTTCAACTTTCGCGGCTTCACTATCGCGTTTTTTTGTGTATTCATTAAAAATTTGATCGAGACAGGGAAAATGATACTTCGCTACGCATCGGAAGCATCTTTGCTCTTCGTAATTAAATGTACAGTAATAATAATATGATATTTGTAACATCTAATATGTCTTATTTTGTCTAATATATTGGGTAATACGAGTGTAATTGTCATGATCTGCCTGTACGATTCTTGTGTGTGCCACGTCCCCTTATTAACAACGTGTGCAACCCCGATTGTGACCAGCTGTTTTCTGTCAGTTTGATTCGTCCGGTGTATTTAAGTCCACGTCAGAGTCTGTAACTCCAGGTCTGTCATTGACGTTTTGATGTTACATGTTCCTGTGTCCTGCATTTGGAGTGATTCCAAATAAACCCTTCGATCCTGATTCCTCGTCTCCCCGTTCCTGCTTCCGTGTCCAGCAATGATAACAGTAAAGATGCCTAAAGGGTGTTATTTCATGTCTAGAGGGCTCTGATAATGTTAAAAACCGTATTTAGAAGGTCGTAAACAGGTTTTCTATGCTCCAACTACAAATATATTCGATTCATAAATAAAGAATCCTACTTCACAGAAATTCACTTATCGCAGTAGAGTCTGGAACTGATTAACCATGATAAACGAGGGCCGACTGTAGATCATAGACAACATATCAGTTCTTGAAACTGAGACATTTTGTTTTATGACAAATATATGCTCAATTTGAATTTGATGCCAGCAACACGTTTCACAGAAGTTAGGACCTAAGCAACAACTGTAAAAGTTGCATAACGCTAAAGCAAAACAGCTGGTTGAATATCTCACAGCTAATTTTTGAGAGGTTAATTGGTCATAGGTCAGTAAGATTATGAGGCTTAAAAAGAGCCTTTCAGAAAGGCAGTCTCTGTGCAGTAGAGCTGTAATCGGGCCTTAAGATGGACTGAGGCAAAATGGAAAATTGTCCTGTGGTCTGAGGAATCAAAATTTCAAATGTATTTTTGGAAATCATGGATGCTGCATCCTCTGGATTAAAGAGGAGAGGGACCATCTAGCCTGTTATCACCAGACAGTTCAAAAACCAGCATCTGTGATGTATGGAGTGCCATGGCTTGGGTAGCTTGCAGATCTGGGAAGGCACCATTAAAGCTAAACAAAATATACAGGTTTTGGAGCAACATATGCTGCCATCCAGACAATGTTTTTTTCAGAGAAGGCCTTGAATATTTCAGCAAGACAATGCCATAACGCACTATGCACATATTACAACAGCATGGCTCTGTAGTAGAAGAGTCCGGGTGCTAGACTGGCCTGCCCCCAGTCCAGACCTGTCACATACTGAAAACATTTGGCCCATCTTGAAACGAAAAATACGACAAAGGAGACCCCGTAGTGTTGAGAAGCTGAAATCCTATATCAGCAAGAATGGGACAACATTTCACTTTGAAAATTCTAGTTCCCAAATGTTTCAAGAATGTTATTAAAAAGAGAGGCGATTCAACATGGTGGTAAACATGCCCCTTTCCCAGCTTTTTTGAAATGCGCCGGTGGCATGAAATTCAAATTGAACATATATTTGTCATAAAACAAAATCTGATATGTTGCCTTTGTTCTATTTGATTCGTATGGGTTCGTGCTGATACGGGTGTTTATGATTTGTAAATCATTGCATTCTGTTTTTATTTACATTTACACAGTGCCCCAGCTTTCTTGGAAATGTGGCTGCAGTGGAGAGCAGCAAGGAGGTGCCGATCCGAAAGCATTGCATCCCCGGAGTCCAGAGAGTCACTCTGAGCTGCTCCGTGAAGCCAGAGACCGGGACCGGACATTAAGAGAGGCTGTCTGATAATCAGATTGGACTTGAACAGCCCTCATTCTGGGCTCCACCAGTTCCAACCCTAGAAACATGAGCCAATGGCTAAAAGACTGCAGGTTCAAGTGCCCCAGGAGTAAGAGTTCTCGCTGGAATGGCCATAAGCCAAAACAAAAAGCCACACACACCTTATCCTACCGTCACTCGGTAACCCTGCTCGTAGTATATATACAAGAACTATTCTTATTTCAAGAATTAGCAGGTTTCACACAGTCCATAATCTATTAGCCATCACCCTTTGACCCCCATTAGGATGGAGGAGAGCAACTAAAATCAAAGCATGAGGAGCGAGGACAGAGACGGGCTCACCCTCAGAGTGGCGGTCTGCGTTCTCCAGCTGAATTTTGAGGAGCATGGTAAGATGACTGAGTGACACTTTAATGAATCCCAGATCCCTGGTGAAGAAAAACAAGCATATTTAATTAAGATCAGACTAATGTGATTCCAATATCTGGGTAATGCGTTTTCTGACAAATTTTTTATAGGGAGGGAAAGGAAAATTAGTTTCAAATGCACATCTTCAGGCCCTAAATCTGTTCTGGCAGCAGGTCTGGGGGGATGGGTGCTTGATACAGGGGTACAGAGCCATTTTTCGACTGTTTTCACCGTGCTGGATTAGAAAGGCCGCCTTGAGCAGTAGACTACTGGCAGGAAAGCTTTATGGTGGTCCTTAAAATGCTGCCCCTTGGGGTCTGGGGGTTATATAAAGACTGCCTGTCCATACAGTGGCCAGAGATTTTAATGGTCCTGAGGTGAGGAGATACACATGTGGTCCGTGTGTGACCACGACTGAGTTTCTGCATAGCTGTGTGTGGGTGTATGTGTGCGAGTGTGTCAAAGCGGGCTGAGGGTGGCAACATCTGGTGAAATACACAGTGGAGCTTTTAAGGAACAATTACATATGAACGTCATTAAATCAAAATAAAAGAAAACATAGACACATAGAACAAAAAAATTCATTTCTTCACACGCACATAAACTGAAAACACATTGCTGTTAATTTGCTTGTCAACATTTTCTTGAATGCTGAAGTTTCTTGAATTCCGTAAAAAAGGACAATGTCCTACTGCGCAACCAAAGGTTAACAGGTGATTAATTCTAATGTTTAACCAACCTGAAAGTTACATCACTGGGCATAAGTTTGTTCTGAGTTAAGGACTTTACTTGAATGAGATTATTAAAGAAAGAGATTGCTTGACAAAGACGGATACAGAAGGTCATGATATGCTGATCTCCATGCAGTAGGTCAACAGGTGGTCAACAGTGCCCCGTCACAACATTCCCCACCCCAGGTCTTCCACCGATTAGCATACCGACCTGAAATGACAGAAAACCTGTGGTATTTTGTGAATGCAGACACACCTAAAGCACCTTTAGGTCCAATACGTCAAAGCCTGGCATTTCGAGGCACAGCTGGTGAGCGGTTCACCATGTGATGACACAAAAATGCTGTTGATGTCTGCATTACTCGCAGGTTCAGAATCAATATCGTACCTGGAATATTCAGTGTCTGGAGAGCAGGGAGAATGAGGGAGATCGTTCAATACATATTTAATGCATGTTCAGAAAGCGAGCCCAACAGAACTGAAGGCATCACTCTTATCACTAGTCATGGCTGCTGTCACATGTCCTTCATAATGCTAGATGACACGAGAAACGTGTCCTTTTAACTCTGGCTTCCGGAGAGCAGGCGCTGACAGTCAAAAGCCGCGCCAAACTGCATTTTTCCCCCCATCAGACATCAGACAGGGCAACAAAAACAGCGAGGGGCTCAGGCACCCCCGCCTCAAGCAGCCACAGAGACACAGACGGCCTGCACTTAATTGTGGTGAGGAGAACATGAGCGAGAGCCATTCCATTTTTCATTTCATCTCCAAGACAAAGAAGCGGTGGGAAAAAAAAGGCCGTCGTCTACGCCGGCTTCATTTTCCATGGGAAACGGCCACAAAATGAAAAAGTATTATGAGTCACTGCCGAGGAATTTGAGAAATACCCCAGAAAGTCAGAGTTTTATTTGAAAAGCCCCTGTTGGAAACAAACAGATGCAGAAAAGGAGGCCAGCTTCTGACAAAGGCGGCGAGAACATGCCTGACTCTGGCTGCAAGACCAGGCATCAGAGATAGGGCAAAACTCAAGGTTTGGGGGGGTTTGAGCCTGCTTCAAAAAACCAAGTCACTGTGCTGTTTTTAATTGAGAAATGAGCCCCTTGTTTACAGGAAAGATCAATATTTGGTGGTGGTGGTCACTCTCGTCACTTTGGTGTCCAAGTGACCAAACGCTAAGTGAAGATATGGAAGACGAGGAAGAGTTCTCAGTCTGAACCACAAGCACCACCTGCCCTGACCCTCAAACTGTCGTCAGGAGGGGCTAGGCAACATAAAATGCCTATATGTGTAATGCATCCTGCAAACACAGACACGGACTCCTCACTGTAGAGTGTGACAAAGCAATTCCTCCTAAGTGATCTAGATGCTCTGAGCTGCTCTGACTTCCTCCATGGTCTTTTTCATGCTGGCAAAGGCATTGTCTTAATTCCACAGACAATCGACGTAACCAATCCTTGACACCAAAGCACACATTTCAGATTGCGAGATATCAAAACTGATCCAAGATCAGCAAACCTTCAGCCGTAAGGAAGATGACAACTACAGGTTGCAGCCAAGTCCCGCATGATAAACCAGGCAACTCCCTAACCAAACTGAAAACCAACAGGAACAAGAATAAGCTGATAACACACCTCTGAGAAGAAAAATGCAAAACCTTGTTTTTCCACAAATAATCAAAAGTGGTTGCAGTTTTAGACGTTTCATTGTTGCACACAACTTAATTTATTAATGCTGTAGCTGGCACAGAATCCTGAATGGAGGCAGGGAACGGGGCAGAAAAGACTGCATCTGGCTCTGAATTCTATCATCCAAAGTTTACCATTCCCCCGTTTCAGAGAAGTGTGTTCCAGTGTGTGCCTGGAACACCAAACCCAGCCACACATAAACACAGGGCATACCCGATTTCATACATATGGCCGGGATATGCAGTAAATATAAATCTACATCTAGCACATTTCTTGGAATTCAATGTGACAGACTCTGCTCAAGATTGTGATTTAAAAAAAAAAAAACATGGGTCATATTTCTTTGTTTTCCAGTCTCTCTCCCCCCCCCCCAAGTTTGAAAATGGGAGCAAAAAAGAACTTTGCAACTAAAGCAGAACCGAATGAGACATATTAAACCGCAGATTTAAAAAGAAACAAAAAACCTCACAGACCCCAGGGGTGACAGTAATAGGTACTGCTGACAGAATAAAAATAAGGGATGATTATTCTTGATTTAAATATATAATTTTACACCTCATTTAATCACAACAAATTAAGCAACTTGACTAAAATTACATTCTCAGGCATGGGCAAGTAAAGAGGGGTTTTCGTGCATTTTCCCCCAATACAGCTAACTGTTCCATATTTATGTAATAAAGTATTTTTTTTTTTCTTAGCATCTGTTTCGTTTTTTGACATATTCAAGTTTATATATCTCAGTACGGCAGCTTCTGAAACTGTTAAGAATGTTCCTCGACCGGTGTAGGCCTAATTAAACATCTTTTTAATGAATGGTTACTCAACATGTTAACATAATAATCGCTGGAAATTTAAGGCTTACTCCGGGTCATTGTAGCATATATATTTATTTAGTCAGTCAGTCAGATAGACAGATGTACACGTCTGTCCAAAGCGACGTACGAGTGAGGCACATAAAACGACTGAAGAGGATAGGTTCAGTTTATAACCCCTACTCACAGAAAAAATAAAATGCATTTATTTCGTTTCATTTTATTTTTTTCCCCCTACAATACGGCAGGCCAAATCACACAAAACACAATGCTTTTAATCACAAATTGAGTGATACGGAAAGACTGGAATTCCGAAGCTCTTATCCTACCTCATTAAGGTCTGGTTGCGAGAGCACTGCACGCAGGCGTTTCGTTGACTTCGGAAACACTCTGCTGTCAGATGCAAGCGCAAACATCCTAGCTCCGACGCCAGCTCCTGTTGGTTTAGAACACGAATCTCCTCAAATAGCTTTGATAAGACCTCCATCATCGTCCGGAGAACATCTTTTTCCACGCTGCATCTGAAACAGATACTACTCGCTTGCTTAGGTTGCATGGGAATAAAAAATATATTGTTAAAACAAACAACGAAATTTCTCATTTAGATATTATTACGGTTCTGTTACTACAAAAATACGACAGCAAAATGTGTCCTGTAGGAACAATAACTCTAAAATGTGTAAAAATAAAAGAAATAAAAGAAAAATAAGCCTGACTGAGTCAACTGTCCAGTGAATCCGCAGGCGCGTTTCCTATGGTAACTAAGACTCTATTTTAAAGAGGTAAAAGACGACTGTCATTACACCAACAAGCGATATCCGTTCTATTATGTGTTAGTATACCAAATGTTCAAGTTCCCATTAGGTAATTTGCACACTATATTTCATGTTCACAAACTACCGTTATTTGTGAAAATAAATAATTTATTACCTAAACTCCGGCTCCCGAAAAGCCTTCGTTAAACTTTGTAAAATGTACAAGTGTCTGTCATCAAAGTCTTCATTATTAATTTCATTAAGTTTGACAGAGAAATCCATCACGTTTTCAGCGGGCGCCGCCATCTTTGTTGTCAGTTCGAGTTCCCGTATGTTTTCTGTAATACCATTGGCTGATAGCAAAGAGGCGGCGACTCAGTATATAATCGCTGTTCACTCATTAGCGGTGTAATATTTTCAGAGAGTGAATTTACGATTGTGTAAATGTAATTTGTATATTTGAAAATGTTTAACTGATATTAGAAACCGGTTGAGCTTGTTTGCAAATGTATTAAAAACCATAAAACCCACATAAAACGGACGCATATCCCTATCACCAGCTAAAACATAGGTCCTTCAAATAGAAACTCCCTGTGACTTTGTGGTTAGTAACTTCCAAATCATAACCCATTAAAACATCTGGATGATTACACTGTGTACCGTCACTGTGATGAAATTTAAACCGTTGTAATTTTAAAACTTTTCACTGTTCACTAATTCACTAATTTCGCTCTATTGAGTAACCATCATATCAAAACGCACACGCACAACTGCTGGAAAAAAATAACACGCGTGTTCTCTGCAGTCATGAGCTGCGTGCCGATGCTTCCGAACTTATAGGTCTTCATAGGTCAAGTGAGAAATTCAACCCAGAATGCCTGTCCACCATTGTGAAACATGGTTGAAGTAGGAAAATGGTATGGGGGTGTACGCTGCATCTGGTAATGATGAGCTGGTGCGATGTGAAAAGTCCATTAACGCAAATGAGGACCAAAAGATATTATGGAAAAGCTTGCTTCCATGCTTAAATAAGATGTGTAGTGAAAATGACTGACAAGAGACCATTTTCCATCAAAATAATGCACCAGCACAGACAGCAAAAGCAACAAATTCGTGGTTGGAATGCCATTCACCGACAGTGATAAATTTTGGCTTGGTCAGTCACCAGATCTTAACCCCATAGAGAATATATGGGTGCATACCAAGGCCAAACAGAAAATTTAGGAGCAGCGACTAGCTGTGGAAAGCAGCCAAACAGGAATGTAGCACACTGCAATAGGCTGTCAGCTGGCTCAAAAGGCTGAGTTTTTAATAAAAACAAGGGAAAAGGTAAAATTACCCACCTTGTGTATCTTACAGTCCAGCATTAGACCTCCTGGTGTTTCTTTGTTTGGTTGTCAGTCCTTTTAGGAGCTAAATTAAAGAACAAGCAAGCATGCAACACATTTAAAAAAAGTTGGGATGTTTTGCATCTCCCCTCCTTTTAACAACACTCTGTAAAAGTTTGCGAATTGAGAAGACCAGTCGCTGGAGTTTTGAAACTGAAATGCTGTCCCATTCTTGCCTTATATAGAATTTAAACTGCTCAACAGTTTCGTGTCTCCTTATATTTTTCATTTCATGATGCGGCAAAGGTTTTCAAAGGGGGACAGATGTGGACTGCAAGCGGGCCAGTCTAGTACCCGGACTCTTCTACTACAGAGCTATGCTGTTGTAATACATGTAGAATGCGTTTTGTCATTGTCTTGCTGAAATATCCAAAGCCTCCTCTGAAAATTATGTTGTCTGTATGGCATTATATGTTCCAAAACCTGTATATATTGTTTAGCATTAACGGTGCCTTCCCACATGTGTAAGATACCCAAGCCATGGGCACAGATGCACCCCCATACATCACGGGTGCTGGCTTTTGAGTGCCAGCTGATAACAAGCTATAAGATCCCTGTCCTCTTTAGCCGGGAGAATGCAGCATCCATGTTTTCCAAAAAGAATTTGAAATTTAATTTATCAGTAGACAGGACAATTTTCCATTTTGCCTCATCCATCTATTTCCTACCGCTTTTCCGGGTCGGGTCGCGGGGGCAGCAGTCTAAGTAGGGAAACCCAGACTTCCCTCTCCCCGGCCACTTCATCCAGCTCCTCTGGGGGAATCCCGAGACGTTCCCAGGCCAGCCGAGAGACACAGTCCCTCCAGCGTGTCCTGGGTCTTCCCCAGGGTCTCCTCCCAGTGAGACATGCCTGAAACACTTCACCGGGGAACCGTCCAGGAACCATCTTGACCAGATGCCCAAGCCACCTCATCTGACTCCTCTCGATGCAGAGGAGCAGCGGCTCTGAGACCCTCCCGAATGACCGAGCTCCTCCTGATTCTGCCCCCAATGTCCATGCGATGCTGCAGATGCGTGTCAACCAGGACAGCCCTGCAACATCCAGAGCCTCAAGGAACTCATCCATTTTGCCTCAGTCTTTAAATGAGCTTGGGTCAAGAGAAGTCAAAGGCATTTCAGGATCATGGTTAGATATGGATTCTTCTTTGCATAGTAGAGTTCTTGCATTTGCGGATATAGCACTTCCACCTTCCTGCAAATGCCCTGTCTGCTTGTTCCCAGAAGACCTTTCGCTGCCCGGTGTCTGTGCTCTGCTCGCCTGCAGAGGTCCGTGCTGCCTGCTGCTTGCCTGTGGTCATCGCCTCGTCGGCTTCTGCCTGCTCGCCTGCTGGCCTCCAGCCCCGAGCCCAGCTTTCTGGCTGCCCCCTGCTCTGAGACCATGAACCTCCAGGTGACCTGTAGTGGTACCCCACTGGTCTGGCACTGAGTCACCCCTGTTCCCTGTTCTTAGATGGCCTCCATTATCAAGGGGGCCGGCCACGTCTTGGTCTCTCTGAGAGGGAGACAGGAGCATACTATTCATGGCTGCCATGCTGGCCCACTCATGTCTTCCCTGTTTTTTCCTGGCCGTTTTCCCCCTGTCCCATTTGGTTTGAATCCCCTAAAGCCTTGCCCTGTCTTGATTACCCTGTACCCCATTTTCATGTCTCAGTCTCGGTGGTCTGTCTTTAGTCTGGTTTTTGGTTGGTCCTAATCATGCTGCCTGTGGCCCTTGTGTCTGTGGTTCATTAGTCTCTATTGGAGGTTTTGCCCCCTGGTCTGTTCCCCCTGTGCTGATGGTAGTGTCCTTTTGTCTGCATCTGAATGTCATGGTATGTTGGTAACTAGTGTTGCCTGCATTTGTTTTATTCACATGGTTCACACAAAATTAAACAATTTTAAGCAATGAGCTTTTTTTTAAACGTTTCTCCTTTGTAACTTAATTTTGGCAGCAGACATTGATGCTCGTCTAGGGTGCTACATGGGCTAGGAGCAGCCCTGGGGAGATAGATCACAGTCTAATGCAGCTAGCCTCCTTGGCTGTTAAGTTTGATAATCTTTCACATGAACAGATAATAGTGGGGATATGGGAGGGGGGAAATGGTTCAGTCAGTCTTTCAGTTCAAGCCATTATGGCATTCGTTACATGTGAGTTTTTAATATGAGCAATATTTTTGAAGTAAGGATGCTTCTTTAGAGCACAAAAGAAGAAAAGCATTCAAATTAAGGGACAGTACGTAAACAGCATCTTCCAATACTTCAAAAGGCATCTCCTCTCCCTTTGAAATATTGCCAGCATAACCACATCTTCTGAGTATGAGCCCTAGATATATGCTGACATTTTCATCAGAATAAAAGATCCTTTGTTTTTAGTGGCATTTTCCTTAATTTTATGCTCCGAAACATCAAATCCAGAAAGTCATTTAACATGTGATGCATTTTTTTGTCAATAAACAACATGCTGCTTGAAGAATATATTTGTTTAATATGTCTGAGGGACTAATTAAAGTTCAATAGATGTTTTGGTTAAAAGAGAATAGTGCTAAAGTCATCAGTGACATCCTATATTTTTAGAACCTTGTGTCACTGTATAATTTAGATACTGCATTATTGGAAGATCTGGTGCATTTGGTCAAACTTCTGGGATTTAGAAACAGGATTCCAGTGTTTCATAACCACAATTTTCATAATGCAATGTACTACAACAACAGCTAAAAAGTCCATTTTCCCCAGTACCTGACTCCTTCCTCTACCAGACAAGCCCATTCCCTGTATTCTGGCTCAGCGTTTATGTTGTCCCCTCTGCAATTACTTGGTTTAGTCTAGGATAACCAGTTACTAAACATCTGGAGTTCGCAAACAGAAATGGTTCGCTCAGTGATTAAAACGCTAACCAAGAGTCCCTTCAAAATTATTATGTCGGAAATCTTCTACATTCATCATGAATATCTGTCAGCATTATTTTATATTTAACTGTTTTACACCTTAGAAGATTTTAAGAACAGTTGTTTAAAGATGTAGTAAAGTTTATTCTTTTCAGTAAGTTGAAATTTTACTCATTTAAACGTGTGTTTTAAACCTAAACATAGGGTGTCACGACCTGTCCTGTCTGTCACCCGGCGTGACCAACAAGGGTCGCTGCTCGAGCTGCAGATCCACACCAGTTCTCCCCAGATGTGTCTTGCCCATTATCCCCGACCCTATTGGGCGAACCGTCCTCACCTGCATCGTTTCAGCCCCTTGTTAGTCCAGTGTATAAGTGCTTCCCAGTTTTGTGTTGCCCAGTCTGGTCATTGATGTCAATCCTCCTGTTGCCTGAGTCCTTCCCAGTTCTAGTCTTCTCAGTTTGACCCTTCATGGTCCTGTTTGTTTCCCTGCTCCTGTTTTGGTTCAATAAAAGCCCTTTTTGTTATTCTGATGCCTGTCCTCATGTCATTTGATTTTTGTGTCGTGACACAATGATTGGACTTCACAAACTGCCGAAGGGTTATCCCTGGAAGCCTCTTTCGCAGTGCCTCTCTGCCTGCATGCTTTCCCCTGAGCCCAGCCTCTTGGTGTATCAGCCTCTCATCTCCACTCAGCAATTGTGGAGAACCTGCTACCTCCTGAGTGACAGTGACTTGGAAGAGCCCGAGGAGGATGAGGACCCTGGTGAGTCTCCCTAAGCTGGTCCCTCCAGAGCCCTGCATCTTTGATGTGGACTGATTCTATTGTTTTCTGTCACTGCCTCCTGGCTCCCTGTTGGCAGTCTCCTCCTCTCCTACAGGAGGCTGTTCAACACCTTCCCGTCGAGCGAGCCGGAGAGTACCTCCCTTGCCGAGCCCACTGTAAGGTGCCGACGCCCGTGCCGTGCTGACGCCCAACTCCCCGGTCGCTGCCAGGCCAAGTTTGGTATACCTGGAGGATGCCTTGTTGGAAGACTTACAGTGGGACTCTCTGGGCCTTACTCAGAGTCTTGCTCCATGGGCCCCTGGCTCAGCCTGTGGTCTATGCTGACCTGATAATAGATCCCGGTGTTGATCCTGGTTTAGTATCGTCATCAGCTGGGGCCCAAGGGATGGGTCAGTTAAATCTTCATCTCCTGGAGGGGAGACGGGGACACACTCTCCGTGCCAGCTACCCAGACTCCCATTCACCTGATGCTATCTGCCCCACCTGTCACAACCTGTCCTGTCCATCCCCCAGCATGACCAGCAGGGGGTCACTACTGGTCTTCCAGATCCCTCCTGGCTTCTCCCCAGGTGTGTTTTGTTCATTATCTCAAATCCTATTGTGCTGGTGCTAACCATGCACACCGACATCATGTCAGCCATTCGTTAGTCCTATCAATAAGTGGTCCTGACAAACGTGGTTGCACGACGGCCTGGTTCAACGCACAACTCGCTTATCCTGGAACACAGCAGTTTAGGGAGCAGACTGCAGGCTGGTGCTGTGCACGATATCTGGCTTTTTGGCAAGCTGATAAAAACATTATGTAATTTATAACTATTCAATGTATTGAATCGTTCTGTTATGAAATGCAGGTGACAGCAGCTACCCTCTCAAGCCGCTGGCTCCTCACCCCCTTTTCAAACCCCCAGAGCGCACAAGAAAATCGCTATAATGATGCTCACGCTCGTGCACGCACCGTTGCGGGGCGTGTGATCGGCCTACTGAAATGCAGATGGCGACGTTTAGACCAGGTGGCCGGTTGTTATACCTATGGAAGCCCGATTCTGCCACCATGGAAAAAATATATGGATAATTTAATTTAAATTTTGCGATAGTTATCATTATTTTGAGATTAAGTCGAAATTTTGAGATAATGTCTTGAAATAACAAGATAACTAAGTCAAAATTTCGACTTACATTATATATTTTTATTTCATGGTGGCGGAAACGGGCTTCCATACCCACAAGCACATGTATCTCAATTTCACAAAAAAAGGTCTCTTCTTACTTTTACCCTCGGTTGCCATGATGTCATGAGTTTTTCAGGTTTACATCAGATGCTTAAATATGCACGAGGTGATTTGCATTTACCATGTATGGTTGAATGGGGGCGTGTAGAGGGCGAATCCAAGTGCTTACAATCTTAGGTAATGTGCAATTTATAAAGCGCATATTGCTTGACTCCGGCTCGACTGTCGCCTCCGGGTCTCCCTCCGGTGCCTCATCGCCCGCATGCGATCCCTCCGACTGCGCCTCGTTGGATGCCTCTGGGTCCCCCTGCTCCGGCTTGCCGTCGGACGGTGCCTTCCCATGGCTTCCCCCTCCTGCCTGCACCAGTGCCCCTCCTACTCCCTCCTCGTTTCCTCTGTTGATCCCTCTGTCTGTCTCCTTGCCCCCTTCGTGGTCCCCTCCTGCTCCTGCCTTCCTGTTGCCTGCGGCCCCTCCGGCTGCCTTCCCTCGCCTGCCTGGGTTCTCTCGGGCTCCTCTTTATCTCCCGGCCTTTCCAGTCTGGCCTCCCTTGTCCGCTCCTCATCCCTTTGTCCCTCCGGTTTCTGCTCCTCGTACCTCTGTGCCTCCCGTGTTCACTCCCGGCTCTTTTGTTCCGCTTGTTGGTGTTCCCTCTGTGTCACCTTTTCTGGTTTGTTTGTCCGCATTCCCTGTCCAATGTCAAGTTCTGTCGTGGCTACTGCCCCTGTGTTTGTTTTGTGTTTCGGTCCTGTTCCCTGTGCCCCGGTGACGTCTCGTTTAGTTTTCCAGGTTCGTCTTGTTCCCGGTCTCGTCCTGTTCGCCGCTCCCCTTGGGGCACGCCCAGAGTGAATGTCTTGGGGGGATGGGTGG
>JAODKF010000068.1:30639853-30658282 GCA_026779585.1 Mormyrus proboscirostris | reverse complement strand
TCTTTATAAAAGCATTTTAGACATCCTGACTCTTTCATGTCAAGTCTCCTGCTGATAAGATGGATCCTTTGTTTTCCTAAACATGGCCTTTGTGATTCTGTGTTGTTGGATTACAGACCCCAAGCGCGAGAGTGCCGTAAACGCGCATTAGCTACACTGACTGAGCCTCTAAGTGCACAGATCACCTGTTGATGTCACTTCTGAATGAGACGGAGGGAGGGTCTCTGTGTCAGTGGTGCAGAGAGCATCAGGGCTGCAGGAATGCCCTTGCGTGTGGGGGGCACACGCACATATATTGCAGGGGTGTACATCTCAGAAAGGTCCTCTTAACAAGAATGTTTGTTCACTGATGCCATAGAAATACTTCTCTGTCACTGTTAACAATCTTTTGTTTAATTTGAAATCTGTAGCCAACAGCTCTGACTCTGCATTGGCTCAAGTAACCAGTGCAAATAAACCCACCCCATTTCTCAAGGGGCTCCGGATACGCTGCCAGGGTCACCTGCATGTTTCTCCTTTAATATTGTTTTCAGTTTATCATTCCTACTCCACTTTAATTGCCAGACGTGGAAGAAAACTTTCCTCTACAAAAACAACTTGGCCAGGCAATGATGCGCGCTCACACAGCTTGCATCACACATGACGCACGCAAACACACATGCACCAGGAATGCGAGCGAAGTCTGGATTAAAACTCTGAATTTCTGCTCTTCACCCGCATCCTGCACGAAACCAGGCCCAAGAAGGCGTCTTCTTGTCCCAAAGAGTCGAACCACAATCTGATGCCAGAGGCTTCCTCAGAACATAAGTACAGCCCACTGAGTCCTGTGTCCCGCTGCTCTGTTTGCATGCTCTGGATAGTTATGCCTTCAGGGCTGGTGGGGGAAGGGCCAGGTCTGGGAACTTTGAAAGGAGCTAATAGGCTGAGTTGTAACTGGAACATTCCCCTACAGCAGATAACCCAGATTATCTCTTTTGCAAGATGCCCCACGGTGAGGGTACTGTGGAATCCTGTTCCAGGAGATAGACGTACAACTGAGCCTATGAAAACTGTCCCTGAAAATCAGGGCTGTCTGTCCCCTGAATCTGGAGTAGTAACTCTGCATTTTCCCCTAGCAGGCTGGGGTTGAGTCTGCATCAAGACTGAATTCCTAAGGGCTGGTTTCAGCTACTCGGTGCTCCGGTTTTGGATCTCAGTCGGTGTCTGATTAGTCCCTGAAAAGGTTACTGTCCCACTAATCTTGGGACACATGTGGGATGTGCTTCCCTAAAACCACCCTGATATCTATGACATTTCAGAGCAAACACCTGATTAGTCACATACATGATACATGTTCCTTGGGACACCAACTTGTCCTGTTTTGGAGTCCAGTACTGAGAGCTGGATGCTGACTGGTAGATGCTGATACCCAGAGAATACCATGCCACTCTCCTTCTCAGAGTGCCTACTGAGTGTGACTGTACCTCCGCCTTCACCCAGGCAGCTTGATCTGCTCAGCTCAGTCCTGGCTGGGAGGTGCAGCCCTCCCTCCCGCTGACCATCCACCACCCACCCTCTCCTAAAGTGAGCCCCTTTAAAAGCCAAACCGTTCCTCACGTCCTGTAAACAGAGGAGTCTCCTTTAATCATTTCGCCATTTAACACGGTGCAAATGCATACTAATACTTATAAAAAAAGAAAAGAAAAGAAAGAAATCACTGTTTTCTATAGGCAGAAACCGTCCTAAACTGCTGTAGCCATACAAAAGCAAAGTCCACTGTATTAAACCATTATATAGTCTTAATCCAACACTAAATATATCAATATTGGTATACATTACACATTACAATGGCTGTGGGTTAGTGTAACTGTCCTCAGTAGCCGATGCTCACCTCGTGCGAAAATGTGACAGTGATAAAGTGATTGCGTTTCTAATAGGTACAAATATGCAAATATTTTTAAGATTCACTAATTTCTTAAAGATATTTTAATTAACACCGTCATTTGAGATATTACCGATCTTCAGTTAATGTTAGTAACAGTCATTTAAAAGTCTATGAAATAGCAGTAGGAATACTGTAATAACTTTTTTATTTTAATAGTAAGCGGCAGACTTTTTAATAATGCTGTTTAATTAATGGTCGTATTAGCCTACTACATAACATTATCACTCCGTTCCACATTCTTCATAAAACACAGATGTAACATGGTAAATTACTCAAATACGAAGGTATATAGATGGAAATTTACGCAGCACTTTTGTGGAAATATCTTACCTTGTCTTAGGAGAAGGCAGCACAAAGAAAAAAGTATCGATAACCGCGGTCTCACTGGAAAAAGCCGCTGCTTGTAGCCGAAAGTAATCATTTTAAAACGTGGTTATTTGACCAAATTACCTCCGCTGGTGCTGCTACGGATCTGCCTCGGACAGACAGCTGTCTCAAAAATAAAAGGATCAGACTGGCGATCCACCGATGCTTAACGCAGCGGGACCGTCTCACAAGAGGGGTCTAATTATTTCATCTTGGCTCGCCCTCTTCGGGGGGCCCAGCGGGGGCTAGCCTAAGTGCCCCAAGAGTCTGCTGTCTCTTAAGGCAATCAACAGTTTCCAAGTATTTAAAACAACGTCAACAGCAAGTAGTTTTCTCAGTTGTAAACCGACAAGTAAATGCATAGACTGTGTACATAAAATAACATACCCTGGTTAGTAATACTATACCAGTTCATAAAATTGTTAATAATATGTAATTTATTTTGTAATAAATATCAATATACACATGACCCTCAGTGCTGAATACGACCAGAAACTTAAGTTTAAAATATGCATTAAATCGATAACTGTGGTGAAATTGCGGGTATAAAGGACTGGATTCGGGAACCGACCTGGAATATATATATATATCTTTCTGATATTGCTGGATATGGAGCCAATAAATCAATGGGTAATGCACTTGACTTGTGGAATTCGTAGACTCAGTAGTTGAGGTTTCTTGAATATTCCAGCAGGCTTTAGCATACATTTCATTGACATGAATGTAACGTAATATTTGTAGCGGTTCTCTGGATTGGTGAGTCCATGTGGTAACAAAAACCAAGTCCTCGAGCTAAAAGAGCGGTTTAGGGAACGAATGGCTGCGGTAAATGCTAAGATGCTGCGCTCACAAGGAGCTCTTTAGACCTGCAGTGCAATTATACGAGAGACTTTTCCTTAAGCGATTCATCAACCATGCGTTAACAACAGGCTACTTTTTGAAGATTTACAACAGATAGGCTAATACAATAAGCGGAGAATGGAAAGATATGCTGTAGTATATTACAAACTATGTGTCATTTCCTATTATTCCAGATAAGCATTGTAGTACCAAAAGGATACTTATAATCCATTTTCCTGCCTTTTTTTTTTTTTTTTAAAAAAAAAAAACCTAGACTGTCTTCTTAAGATGCTATATACAGCATTGATTTTTTATTTTTTTTTACTGACGTGTAGAAAATATCTTGTCAGAACCTACAACAGAAAGAAAGATTTATAGGTGCTTGGGTGAGTGATATTGATCTCATGGGTCAGTTACAGTACTGTATAATAGTATAATACTGGTCACCCCTTACCGCTAACATTTACTATGTAAATTACAAATGAAACACTAACCAATGCAACAACTGAAAAGGTATTTGAAATAAATATTTAGGGCTACAGAGCACTCTGAAATAAAAAAGAACTGATGTCGCAGATGTAATCGCATAGCTCAGATTTAATTTAAAGGTGCTTCAGATTTTACACCACTGAATCAAGCCTAGTCCAACTCTACTTTTAAAAACCAACACAGTAAGAGGAACACACGCACACTGGCACTCCCCGCCAGCACTGGAGAGGAAAGGAGAAATCATCGCTAGACGTTATAAATTGTCTGATACAAGCAGGGGCTTTCTGCTCTTTCAATTGCTTCTCTGCATCCAGGCAGCACTAACGACATTTTAATGAAATCCACATGCCACTTTGAAAGGCAGCCACTCCAGAAATGCTTCCAGAAGCTCACTGTCCTTGGTAAATACAGTTTTCCCAGAGACTGATCCAGGCCACTGGACACAATGGCACACCACAGTTGACTATTGTTTTAAATATGTGACGACGGCGACTCCTTGCCAATGCATTTAAGGACGAGGGACCGGAATAACCTCTCTATCTGTCTGCTTGAATCTTTAGTACTTGCTAATTAAGCATGTGTTTTTTCAGAAAATTTTGAGGGTCTGCTGAATTGTTCAATTTCACTGGTCTAAAGTACAGTACTTAACGTTGACTTGGTAAATGAATTATCCCTGTTAATGATGGTGAGATCTAAAACATTCGTAATATAGCTACATTTTTTTTTTTTGGTTTTTGCATATCCCATCTTGTTCTCTTATGCAACATTCCGATGTTCTGATATTTAGCATCTGGCTCAGTGGGTTAATTTTCTGTGCCTGTGATTGGAAGTTTGCTGGTTTGAGCCCGGCTTTGCCGAAACGCTCACACCTACGGTTCCTTAACTCCCAGCTCCATGGGTGCTGCTATGGGTGGCTGCTCCTTTGCTGCCAAGCTTGCTCTCACCTGTGGAGAGCATAATGGGGTTGGGAAAAAGAGAATTTCTTCATGGAGCTCCATAAAGTATGATCATCTCTTTTTAATTTCACACTCATGGATTAGTTTTCAAGGTTAAGCATTGCTCAATGGTTCAACAGTGACGTGAATACTCTGCCAGCTGCAGAATTTGAACTGGCCACATTCTGGATATGGCTAGACTGCTAACGTACAGTACCATACACTGGCCTTCAAACCTTTATGGAACAGTATGAACAAACATTAGGAAAGGCAGATCTTGAGTTCCAGAAAACTACAAAGATTCACAAAAGATGCTTGTCTTATCCTTGACTTGAGACTGCTGAGGAAACAAAACTGGATTACCATATATGGCTTTACAGATGCTTCGTAACAAGAAGCAGACTCAACGGCTGGTCAACCAAAGTACCAGAAACATCCAAGGAGTTGTTAATGTTTGTGGTTCTCCCCAACTACCCAAGCTTTTTCCCCCCTCAACCCATCCCTGTAGGGTTTTAATGAGAAACAGTGAAAGAGAAGCCAGAAGCCTTGAAGTAAGAACAATTACAGCAGCAGAGGGGCAGTGGTGGCCTAATGGGTAGGGAAGTGCCCTTGTAATTGAAAGATTGCTGGTTTGAATCCCTAACGAGCAAGGTACCTCTGAGGTGCTCTGAGCAAGGTGCTGCCCCCAAGTGCTGCTCCCCAGGTGCTTAATTAGCTGCCCCCTACAGTACAACGTCACATATGGGTTTAATGCAGGGGAGACGAGTCGAGTGCTGGGGTGTGTCAACACTGATCACCAAAATTCTAATTTAAGTGGTGATAATCTGTTCTGGGCCGCTTGGTTCTTCTTGAAGCTTGACTAGACTGTACTCCATGAGGTGGTGGCACACCGGATGGAGTCATCCAACTGCTGGGTTTCTAGCAAACTCCTGGAATACCGTTGACTTCTTTCAAAAGCCAAGACATCCTCCATCAGTGGGATTTTTGACTGTGAGTTTGTCCTTCACCCTTCCGTCATTTTAAGGCTATTTTTTAAATTTGTTATTTGTTATTATTGTTTTATTCATTTATTTTTTTCATAAAAAAGTTTTGGATCTGTAATCTTTTTATACTGGTTACATTTATTGACATCAAACTAGCACACAGACTCTTCTTCAGAAAATGACCCCTTATTGGACAAGATCTGAATGGTTCCCAGTCATATTGGGCAAAATCACTGTCAGAGATGCCAGTATAAAGGTGATGTACCACAGTATAAGGGAGGAATCAAAGTATTACACAGGTGCTTCTTAGAGCACATTGACCAGAAGACACAACTTGCACATTATTTTATAGTTGAGGGCATTCAAAAAAAAAAAACAGTGGTTGCACCAAAACCACACCATCCCGTTATTTTATAGTCAGATAATTCACATACTCACAATTGTTCATGTGCAGTTTAAACTACCAAGGACATTTTAATAGGTGTGACTACATTTGCTAGCTTGTCTAAGTCAACAGGGAATAGAGGAACATGTTAAGGTCTGCAGTTCTTTCTTGCACAACCTTAACTCAGATTCTCAGGTTTTATAAATCTGGCTTAATTTCTCCACTGTGTCTGTTTGCTTTTCCATTTTGGACGGCTGTTCTTGTAGCAGATACTTCGACTCAATGTGTACATGATGTCATCTGTCTGCGCTCCAGTGAAAAAAAAAACAGTCGTCCTGCACGATACGCCTTTACAGAGTCATTCCCTGGGCCCAGCCGACACGCACGAGTCCGTACAGCTGTGTTATTGCAGAGTTTTCCCTTCCTCTCCAAGCTCGGTGATAGTCTGCGTTTTGTCTGCCGCGGGGCCGTGAGGGGCGGGTCTTACCAGCAGCCTCACCTCTGTTACCTCTCCCTCTGAAATTTCAACGTCGTGAGAAACCGTTCTGGAAGAATCCGTGGGCTGGCCGCTTGCGTAATGTAGCTGTGCCTTGCGTGGGCCGACCGCGAGCAGGTGGTGCTTTTGGACTGCAGCACAAGGTGAAGTTCCCGAGCTCCTTGTCCCTGCTCGCAAATTACAGAGATACCTTTCATTTTTTCATGTTTTTACTCTGCGCCGAGGTCTTCAGCACATTCAGCGCCTCGTTTAAATCACATCAATCTTATCCATCCATCCATTAACCATCCCTTAACAGGGGGATGCAAAAAAAAAACTTACGTGATTAAAAGAATGATCTAACCGATTTCAGTGTCCCAAGTACCAGTCCACTGAATTCAGTGAATTTAAATATTCAATGTTTGTTTTTCCACGCGATCTTGGGAGCATATACATGTGACATTAGAGAAACTAGGACAAAATAATAAATACAGCAGCGTAAATTCAGCCTCTGTGGTGTTTCAGATGTGCATCGGGGGGGTGGGTGGTCAGACTCCTTGCGAAGGGAGAGCCAAGTGGAGTGAGTGCAGGTGTTTCAGTTGCTCTGTAGAAGATGTCTACATGTTGGACACCAGGGGCATGTTGGGCTCCCTGCTGTACCAGAGGGGGTTAGACATATTCTGACCATAACTTAGTTTCACAGATACACCCAAGTATGTTACAAAACCATATGTATCGCATGTTCTGTTAAAAGCAGTTTTTCAGATGACAAGATGCCGAAGCTGACTCTATATCTTCACCTTTTACAGCTTAACATGTGCAAGTAGCAGAATCCCTCTGGCTTTTGTGCAAATCCTTAAGATGCCCCTGTCGGCTCCTCCAGGCTCATGCACTGGGCTTCTCTTAAATTTTTTAAATGTCCAAAAAAAGGAGAATTGATCATCTTCAAACCAAAGACCTTCAAAGATTTTACAACAGATTTATTTATCTACACTGTTTCCCTTTTTTGTATATGTGGAAATAATCATATTGTGAGCTTTCAGGTAAATTCCAGATTAACTGAATGCATTCTGGGTAGTATTACCCATCAATGTCCTTAGCAGAATCTCTAAAGCAGTGACAGTTCAGTACTGTCACGCCCCGATCGTCCGCTCCTCTCGTGTGTCACGCCCCCTCATCAGCCCCGTGTGGAATCCCCATGTTTATCAGCTGTTCTGAGTTGTCCTGATTAGTTTCATGTATTTAAGTCTGCGTTTCAGTTTGTTTCCCCAGTCAGGTCATTAACGTTACATGTTCTCAGCCTGTTTCGCGTCAATAAACCCCATGTTTCCCCAACTCCTGGCTCTTTGCGCCTTGTCTGCGCTCCGTTTGCCTCCGCGTCGTACACGGAAAACTGTATACGGAAAACACTCAGCTCGAAAAAAAAAACAGCAGCCCTTCCACATCAGAGTGACAGGAAAATTTCTAATGACACAAGAATAAACAATCAGTTCTTGAACAAGATTAAAAATGGCCTTTTTGGTGTTTGTTTTGTAGACATCTTCTCTGTGTACAGCCAGTCCGAGGAGCCATTTAGTCTCCAGCCTGCCGTTTTTCTGGCCAAAACATTATTGCAAGTGGACTCTCAGACTAAACAGCGCTTTGCACGCTGAGGCGCTGAGGGCATCCCCTGCATGGCACTGAGAGCGCTGTTGGGCCCTTCATCTGTACAACATGCTAAGCCATGCTGCCAGCTGCTTATTCCTCACACCAGTGTCAGCAGTCACTAATCTGTACTCTTTCCGCTCTGTGTGGGATCGGTTCAGGTGTTGCTCAGCATCGCTCACACTGTTGGTTTCGGGTCCGCAAGGGCATGAGCACGAGGATGCTGGGATGTGTACTGGGACAAAATAAGCTCCTGTCTTTGTTCCAGAAGGGTGCAGTGAGGATGTTCCGAGATTTGTTGTGCGTAAAAGCCTGAGGAGGCATGAAAACAAAGGCACGTGATTCATGGATTTTGGAACGGGGCCGTTTCCTTGTTTAGGGTATTTCTGGAAAAAGCAGACAGAAATGAGGCAGTAACATAACAATGGAAAACTACAGTCCATTGTACACAGTTTATTGTACATGAAGCATTTAATTCGTACTAACATCATACATTTTTTTAAATCTTGCATCCCGCCTAACCTGGCTGGTCGCATAGATTGTATTTAAACATTTTCTGTGCCTTTGCTGTATTAGGGATCCCATAGTGGTTATTTAAAAAGAAAAAAGACTAGCTCTCCTCCTCTTTCATTTATTTTGTAAACTGAGCAGTGAATTAGTTACTGAAACCTGACGCTGACCCTCTTCTGCCATTTAAAACAGGGAGAACATTGGGGACTATGAGTGGGGGTAAACATAAAATATCACGCTGACAATTGAAACACACAAACATGGAAAAGATATAGTTAAGTTATAGTTAAGACCCACTAAATGCCACCTTCATCATTCCACTCTCAAGGTGGTTGACATGCTGATCACCATAGTGAGAACTACAGCACACTGAATGAATGAAGTTATACACTGTTGTGCTTTAAGGATCTCTAGATCGTCTCCAATACCGGCCCAATTCAACAAAAGAAGGTAAAATCATCAACCATACCGTACATGCTATTCATCAATTATAACAGGCTAAACAAGTGTGATTAAATATGCCAGAACCATATTGAAAAAAAAGGCAGGAAAAAACCTGAAGAGACACACCCAAGCTGCAAATGCATACACAAGTAAAAAGCAGAGAACCTGGCTTGTCAGGCTATTCTGCTTTGACACAAAACTCCTCAGGCACTCAGCACTAATTGATCAGAGGCCACCAGCAGAGATACACAGGTGAGACACCTGGACTTGACTCAAACACAAGTTGAAAGGGAATCGCCGAGGGCGAGACTGTAGGTCAAAGCAGGGCAGAGCAATCAGCGAACTGAATCCATGACATCAAGTTAGGAAGCGAGAGAACCAGCTGCAAATCAAACGCAGGACCAATCCAAAGCACTAAAGCTACGGACAAGGGCTGCCAAGGCCAAGACCAGACGTGGGTAGATGAAGGGGGAAAAGTGTAGTGACCAGAGTCTACTAACATAACTTAAATCATTGATAGATTAACCGTGTTAATGGTTATGGAGTGAACCTATGTTGAGGTGAATGTGACCATGAAAGATGAGCACAAATGTGGCAAGTGGAACTTGGACCAGTTGTGATTCTGCATGTAAATCCACTAGATTATAGGTCACATTGGGAAAACTAGCAAAAGACTTTATTTACTGTATGTCTGAAATTTTAGACATTGGGTATTATTATTAGGTAATCTTAGTATCCTAGCTGTAATCGTCACAGCTTTCCTATGAAATGTTTGGTAACACATTCTGACTTTCATGTCTGTAAGAAAAAAATCGTTTTATAAACACGGCTAAGAATATATAGAAAAATATATAAAAACGAATAACACATTATAGTCAAAGTCAAAGTGAGCTTTATTGTCATCTCCACCATATACAAGTATATAGAGGGATGAAATGGCAAAGCTGAGACCATTAGTGCAATAAAAAAAAACAAAGCAAGACCATGTGCAAAGTGTCATGACCTGCTCGTGCGACCCTCGTGTGTGCCACGCTCCCTCATCAGCCTCGTGTGGAATCCCGGTGTTCATCAGCTGTTTTGAGTTGTCCTGGTTAGTTTCATGTGCTTAAGTCCGCGTTTCAGTTTGTTTCCCCAGTCCGGTCATTAACGTTGCGTGTACAGTATCTTGGAGTCTGTTCGCCCCGAATAAATGCCTGTCTGTTTTTATACACGGCTACCTTCGCCTGCTTCCTTCGTGTGACGTGACACAAAGGACATAGAGGATAGTGCTGTATGTCCTTTCTGTTAGCACAGTATTGTTAGAACTATATGAAATATATGTTAAGTGTTTAATGCAATCAGAGGTAGCAAGTTAGACCCGAGTTCACCAACATCTAACTTGCTACGTCATACTTATTATACATTATTAATGCATTATGAAGCTGTCGTACAAGCTGTCGTATATATTATACCGAGCATAATAATGCCTCATGATGGCGTCCATAGTGAATTACAGATGAGAGTTTCACTGGAACATAAGAAGCATTATAATCAACACTATAATCCTTTATGATCGTCAATTGTTGATGTTGTAATGCTTTATCAATTCTTATACCGACTATTAAAATGTGTTATAAATGACAGTTTTAAGCAAATTGTTACTAAATGTTTTATTTTAGATATGGCTTGGGGGTGTTCCATAAAGTAGGTTAGGGTTTAAAAGCCTGCCCCAGTATTAACATAATTATTGGTTCCAGAACACCTGATTACGATTTCAGGGAACAAGTTTAATCAGCTCAGATTATGTTGGTCCTCACCAGCTACTGGCATAAGTGGTTCTGTGTTAAAGCAATGGGTCTCAGTCCTACTCCTGGCACCCACCCTGTCAGAATGTGTCCATTCCAACCCACACTGCCTTCAACCTGCCATGTTCATTATTAGCCTATTAAGACCGTATAAGCCTGATTTACGTTGAGTTGGAATGAAAACATTGGGAGGGTGTTTTCCAGGAACAGGACTGAGGCCCACTGCATTAAAGCTACTCCAACACTTCTGGTTGATATGTTAAATTGCAAGGTGGTTGTGTTTTATAGCCAATGTTTACAGGAGCTTCTAACTGTGAACATTGCATGCACATTAACAGTGTGCTTTGATCACTAGAAGTGTAATAAAAATGCATTCTCTTTAAAAAATACACTGACATTATACTTTTGTGCAAAAATATATTTTGCGTTTATATGCAGCCCACAATAAAAATCCACTTTTAATAAGTATATTTATGTAGATTTTAAAATGTTTAAGTGTATTTTTGC
The DNA here is from genome assembly GCA_026779585.1 of Mormyrus proboscirostris. Taxonomy (NCBI): domain Eukaryota; kingdom Metazoa; phylum Chordata; class Actinopteri; order Osteoglossiformes; family Mormyridae; genus Mormyrus; species Mormyrus proboscirostris. The sequence goes on along the minus strand of JAODKF010000068.1, from coordinate 30,646,996 downwards.
CTAACATATTTTATAATATTATTTAGAATTCTATCTTAAAATACTTTAACATGCCTAATTTTAAGCATACGTTTCAGTTAGTTTTAGTGCTAGCTAAAAGACTGGCCATAAAAATATTTAATTGTGCTTTGTTAGGGTCAGCACCTGTTTGTCCCAGTCTTTCGTGTCTTCTCCCCATTTCACCAGCAGGTGTCGCTGGCAATCCTGGCCTCCCCGTAGTCAAAGTCTTCAGCGTGTTTCCTCTGTTCCCCAGACTGCCACATGGCTGAATAAGCTGTGTGTGGCTACCTGTTAACCCCTCACTCCTGTGTTCAAATCCTACCTTTCTCTGTTTTTGTATTTGTTCCCTAGTGTTTCATTTATCGGCTTCTAGTTCCTGTGATTTTGTGGTTTGTTTTCTGTTTTGGTTTCCTGCTTTGTGCCTTGGTTGTGTTTTACCTGCCTTTGTTATTCCCCCAGTGTTAGATTCTGTTTCTTAGTTTCTTTATTAATTAACTCAAGCAACTCAAACTCTTAGTTTTACCTGTTGCCGTTCTTGTGCCAGTCCTTGCGTGTAAGCTGATTGCTCATCATCCTGCACCATCCCTGACTGGTTAATTGTCATAGTTCTTGTCTTAGTTCATTTCCCCAGTGGGTCATTTTTGTATTTCATGTGCTTTTCAGTAGGTGTTTCAGAATGTTAGAAGTTCCCCTGTGTTGTTTAATTTTTGTATTTTGTTCCTTGTTTGCCTGCTCTTAGTTGCCCAGACTTTTTGTAGTTAGTCCTTGTTTTTCCCTTTTGGCTTATTGGCCCCTCGTGGTCAATTTTGTGTTGTAGTGTTCCTCATGTTTTCAGTTTCTGTCAATAAACCCCGTTCGACCTGTGAGCCACAAGTGGATCATCCACCTTCCTTTTCATGCTTGCATGATGCCACACCCTTGTGAAAAAACCCTCAAGTCCATAACATGCTTTTTATTTTAGTAAATGCAAATGGCATCTTTATTAAAAACAATATACAGATATTCTATTAACATTGTTAGTCTACAAACCAAAGATATGTCACCTTACAGGCCTTGTTCATGTAAATGTATTTATTTCAAATAAAATGACATACAGTATTAAACTTAAGTGGTTAAAAAGTGCTCAGAAGTCACATACTTAAGATGTATTTTATTACTATTTAATTGTAAATTTAAGCTAAGATAACTTGTGCACTTATAAGTAGACTTACAGTAAAATACATTTCATGTGTATTGTACATTTTTTTTATTCATTATGTTATTAATTCTATTAAAAAACAACTTGAGGTGTCGAAAAAAAAGCACTCAGAAGTAGCACTTAATGTACTTTAAAAATAATTAATTAGTTTGTAATATAGTAAATAGTTCGTAAGTGCTATTTAAATGCATTTAAATTGTAATAAGACATCCCAAAATAATACACTTAATACACTTTGCTGAAAGTATATTTTTTGTGCTAAGTGCATTTTTGAAATATATACAAATGTACATTTTTTTCACAAGGATAATTATGAAGGAAAGTTTGTTTTAGCTGCATTAAAATAAAAATTTGGCAACTCCAATGCATCATGTTTTCGGACCGTGGGGAGAAGAAAGAACGGCATTGTGCTGTATATTTCTGGGAATGTCTTTAATTTAGCTGTAATCCACTAGGCCCAAGAGACCCTGACAGCAAGTAAGACTGGAGTATAAAAATATAATCCAAAATGCAAATAATATGGCTGTGTATTTCTAATTCAAACCAACATTTGTCTACATTTGCCTATAGACCCCGGCAAACATATAACCATAATTCCGTACTCAAGAGGAAGTGAACCAAGGCCCACATTTCTGACAGAAGGCCATCGCCACCATCTCTGAGCCATCACAGCAATGTACTGTAGCAGTGGGCAACCTATACTTGAAGGAATCCCAGAGAATAGCTCGTCTGAAGCAGCAACACGCAAGGACACAAGTTTCTAAATATATGGAAGGTTTGCTACATTCACAATGGAAAAATTACATTTTGGAAATAGAGGCCCCCCAGTAGTTTTGACATAATTCAGGCTGAATTTCAAATCTAATAATTATTCTCTTCCCATTGACTGAAAGCACAACTGAACTGGTGGATCTAACAGAGCTTAGGTCAAGGACAAGGAAAGTTTATTTCGCATCACATTTACATGAGGTGGAATGAAATTACGTACACGCGGTCCCAGTTAACCCAATAAAACAAAGAAACATAATAAACAATAATGAATAGGTGACCCATCCTGCTAGGACAAGGGCCCATCCACCTATGAACTTATTCCTTATGTCCTGTGTAGAAGTACCACACCTGTGAATGTCCAGTACTGTACAAGGTCCATCTGGACCATGTCAAACGCAGAAATGCGAACTCCAGATTGAACTGCTGTAACACCAGTGACGGCTGTTAAAAGAGGGAAGGTTCCTAATTGTTGTGAAAAGATCAATAAATTGAAAGTGTGTCATTTATATTTGTGGCTACTGTGGTCAATTTGTCTTCATTTTATTTATTGCAGTTACAGTCGCTCAGAAAAATGCTTGTGTGTGATAATGTCTCTGAGGACTCCTGTGCTCTGCATGGCGGAGATCTTGTTCTTTTATGACTCAGGCTGTAGAACAGATTGATGAATATTCACATTCCTATTCTCTTCCTGAGAAGACCTGGAGCCCATGTAGACACTGGAACCAGGCCTAGAACATGCTTATTGTCATACCCTCTGGGTATATGGAGACCATCACAACCATCCTATAATCACAGGGGAATATATATTTCAATTTGTTCTATCATTAAAAAGTGACAAACCTTGTGCAAATTTGTCGTACAATGTACATTTGCCGAAAATCCTTAAATCACACACAGATCCTGGCCATTGTGCCTCAATGTTGGTTATTAGCTGCGCAGTGTCCCAAATGATCTTGGGAGTGGACGCAGGTAGGCCCTGAAGTCACAGCACATTGGGAAATGAAGCAGAAAGATGACACAGATCGTGTGGAATAAACAAATCCAAATCACAAGAAAGACAAAACATGACAGATCCAGTGCAGCAAGAACAACAAAAAATTAGTCCTGATTAATCACCTCAGGCTGTTTTCAACTGTGACCCATAAAGAAAATAGTACAGGGAGTATATTCCCAGATCAAAGGTAAGGGAATACATCACTTATTAAACTTGGCAGCAGTTGACGGTGAAGCTCCATCCTCTATTCATCTATTCATCAAGTTGGAAGCAATACACAGTTTTGTAAAATAAGGGGAAAAAAACAGCACACAAAAATACCAAAAAGCATGATATAAAGGTGTGATACATAGAAAACAAACAACTGTGGGTATGTAATTAAGAGGAATAATACAAGTTAGAACAGAGACACGGCATTTCAATTTGTAATCACGCAACAGCTCGCTCCTCCTGTTAAAGCTCTCTCTCTTTCCTGCACTCACACTCTCCCCGGCGATGGACTTTTGAACTAGAGACGTGCTGCATCATGCTCATTGTGGAAGATGAATTTAACCCCTGAGAGTCACAGTATTCCTCTGAGTGATGGGAATAAAATCCCCCTTATAGGCCTGGGAACCTATGGAGACCCCCGCACAGTAAGTTATTGTTGTTTGTATTATTTGCATTTGCCTTTTGAATCTTATTCTTCAATTTACTTGTTTAGTGATTTTCAATTTGCGATTGTAACACCGCAGTACTGGCTAAGCAGTTCTTGAAAATGCATGAATGACTGCAATAGATTGAATAGTCGGTAACGCTTACATCAAGTGCACCTTCACAGCGCCTTTATAATGAATTCATAGAATTTTCAGTGCACCTTCATAATTCATTTATAGAACATGTACGTACCATAACATCCTGAGGTACCATGAACGGCATACATATTATTAACAAACATTATGTTAATAGCAAACATTATAATCATATAATGTTCATTATTAATGCGCATTGAAGATGATAAAGTATGTAAGGATATACTTACATGCTGCTTATAAATATTCTATGTTCTATGAATGCATGATGAATGGTGAATGAAGGTGCAGTTAATGTGAAGCATTGCTGAATAGTTCCATTAACATTGTCTAGAAGTGTAGTATAGCACTTGACAACCTAAGATGTCAGAAGTGAGTTGTAAGTAGCCTAATCTTCATTTGAATGTGGCTGTCATTGTATTTTTGAAGAAGAAATTTACGGAAGAACTGCTTTATTCGGGTACAAATAACGTTTACACATTATCTATCTTTTGATGGCAGTGAAAGTTAAGAGCGGGTGTCACTCTGTATTCCAAGAGAGATAACAATGTAATGTGCTTCAATGGAAATTAAAAATACACCGTACTAAAGATTCAACCAGTTGAGTGTGTTTTCTGACTCCAGCTGGAGTAATATCATGACCGTACAGTCTGCTCTGACTCCTCACGATGCTATGCTCACTTCTCAACAGTCACAATCTGAAATAATCTATATATAGATAAATAATCTGATATTTGCCATTTCCACAGATTCATTGGAATTCTTCTTTTTGCGTATCCTATCATGCCCCCCCGCTGAGCCAGAAACACACATGCAGTCCAGAGCAAAGGTTGGGGTCAGGCCATTTATTCGGCAGCCCTGGAGCTTTTGGGGGAGGGGGGCTGTAGCTACAGGTCCTCTGGTGATGTGAATGTTGTGCCAGGGCGCAACTTTCCTACCACAGTTACAGAGGCCTAACCCGATGAGCCACATGCCCCCCCTTTGAATCTGGCATGCCCGTCTGACACGTCACTGTGCTCAGTCAGCGTCGATGATGAGCGCTTTTTCTGACAGACGCCCAAAGGAACAGCTTATGAGGCGGTAAAGGTGGCCATTGATGCCGGATACAGACACTTCGATGGCGCCCTGGTGTACTTCAACGAGCATGAGGTCGGTCAGGCGATACGTGAGAAAATGGCGGACGGCACGGTCCGGCGCGAGGACATCTTCTACTGTGGGAAGGTTTGCCTGTGATTGTTTTTGCTCCTACATACGCTAAAATGAATCAGTTCGCTCAGGCTGATAGTCATATACTTATTTTACTTGGTCATAGCTGTGGAACACCTTCCACCCCCCGGAGCTAGTAAGACCTGCCCTGGAGAGGACACTAAAAGCCCTGCAGCTGGACTATGTGGATCTTTACATTATCGAACTCCCCACAGCCTTTCAGGTACATACACATGGCTCAGCTATACCCAGATCGATGCGTTACCATTAAAACCTCACATATTAAAAAAAATCAGGAATTATGGGTAATAATAGGGTTATGAGCAGACTACTTGAAATATAACCAATTACCAAACCAAACCTAATATAATAATAATTTCAAAATGCTGCAAAATATTTTTTTTTCAGTGTTAGAGCTTTTCTGTAGCATTCAACATCTGAAATGTTATCATTTTTTGAAAATTAGTTCTTCCAAAACAGAGCATGTTGGCTTAGCAGTCAGTGTTGAGGGTACATTTTGCCGTGGGCTGCTGTGTTCAGGTGTGATATTCCGCTATGAAAACAGTAAGCATGTAAGGGATGAAATCACGTGTAACCCTACATGAGATTCTTATTATTCAAATGTCCTGCTATTTATAAACTGATTCTCTGGAGACTCACACAATAGCAGGATGGGTTATAATCCCCATAGCATTGCATGTAGGTCCGTTCTTTCTAAATGTGCCTACATTGAACGCCTTTGCCTTCACTCATAAAAAGTTTGCCGTACTGCAGATGTAACTTACTGTACAAGCAGATCGCAATGGACATCTGACCCTGGAGTGGTGCTGTTTTTTGTCCGTGCTGAACAAGGAAATGTCTTTTGCATCCACAGCCCGGAGACACGTTTTACCCCAAAGACGAGAATGGAAAGTACGTTTACCACGAAACTGACCTATGTGCGACATGGGAGGTGAGAAATATGAGAGTATCCTGTTGGGGTCAATGTACTACCAGCAGACATACATCTACAACACAGTATACTGGAAAAGGGAACCCTCATGTATATGAATATACACCTAATACAAAATGAATACTCATATATCTGTATGATATGTAATACAAAACAAGTATCCATATATAGGACTGGCTGAATCTATTGGCAACAGAAACCTCTTCCCCTCACTCTACAACTGACATCTTCACCCCTAAATGGGTTTCAACCAGCCTTGCCCGCATATACTGTATAATACAAAGGAATACTCATATAGGTTCAGCTACACACCAGCCAGATAAGTGTGGATCTTACCACCCAACAGGCCCTGGAAGCCTGCAAAGATGCAGGACTGACAAAATCCCTTGGAGTGTCCAACTTCAACCATAGACAGTTGGAGCTGATCCTGAACAAACCAGGCCTCAAACACAGGCCTGTATCTAACCAGGTATAAACATAACCTATTGATATGTTGCTGGGTAATCACAGCATAGTGTGTTTGTTGATTCTTATCACTTGTAAGATCCATTTCTGCAGGAAACAATGAAATCAGATGCAGACGAATGTGGGTGTAAATTTGGGTTTGGGTGCCTCACTGCAGGTGGAGTGTCACCCGTACTTCACTCAGCCCAAGCTACTGGAATACTGTCGCCAGAATGACATCATCATTGTGGGCTACAGCCCCCTAGGGACTTCTAGAGATGCCTCATGGTACCAAAATCCCTCCTTCATTTTAATGACTTTGACGATGATGGTGGCATTGGCCAGGACATCACTTTGTGTTTATCTGGGTGATCAAAGACTTGTGGGATCTGTATAAAAAGGGGAAACTTCTCTTTTTCCATACTAGGGTCAATCTAAAGTGCCCCCCTCTACTGGAGGATGAGCTCCTGGTCTATATCGGCAGGAAGTACAGGAAGTCAACAGCCCAGGTGGCCCTGCGATTCAACGTGCAGCGTGGTGTGGTGGTCATTCCCAAAAGTTTCAATCACCAACGTATCAGGGCGAACTTCCAGGTTGGTCTGAGCGGGGCACCCTCGTGTTAAATGCTACCTCCTTTCATCTGCTTCGCTTCAGGATGGTTTGAGCACACAGAAATACATCGCATGGCTCCTGTCCATGCCTACAAAACCACGTAGTGTGTTGGGCGGCCTCTGGAATTGCCAGTCTGCTGTAAAGAAGGCTGATTTCATTTCCGCCCTTGCTTCCC
>JAODKF010000068.1:30623226-30639753 GCA_026779585.1 Mormyrus proboscirostris | reverse complement strand
GTATCGAGGAAAATTTATAGCAGAGTCTTAAAGCACTTATGTAAGTCGCTCTGGCTAAGGGCGTCTGCCAAATGCTGAATGCTGAATGCTGTAAATGTAAATGTAAATGTAAATGTACATAACTGTGGGCTTTGCAGACACTGGTCCCATAACTGAACTACGCCACTGTGTATTCTCCCTTTACAGATATTTGACTTCTCTCTCACTGAGGAGGAGATGAGAGCCATCGAAGGCCTCAACAAAAACATCCGCTTTGTGGAGCTCCTCATGTGAGTGAACCTGACCAAATCATACAAAGTCGCTCTAGTCCTGCCCATGTCCTGTCAAAGCCCCTCATTTCCCGATTCTGTAACACACCTTCCTACTAATGCCAAAGGATATTGCGTCTCTTGTATCCTATTTCCACCAACACTGAGCTGGTGCTGGCGCCAGTGTCGGACTAGTTCCCGCTTGGTGCCTTTTGAGCATCAGCCTGCATTTCCACCGGTCACAGAAAGGAACGGAACAGAAATGTGTTACGTAAGGGAAGCGAAAATAAAGTAAAGGTTAATCTGTGCTTCGTTTTTCGGCTTTATTTTGCCAAACCGAAAAAAAAGTTTCCGGAATATGACTCAGTGCGCCCTGTCTCTATTACCTGTATCCACTTTTGTCTCTGCAAAGGCTCCCAGTCTGTGTGTGTAACTGAGGTTATTCTTTATTCTCGCTTGTTGCTTTACCGCTGTCCTTTTATGGATCGCGCAGTAAAAGAATCTACTAGAACTTTGTTGTCCGCCTCATGATCTCTTCCCCACTCGGACGCCACAAGATTTTATTTATTCAACCTGTGACGTATTTATACTTTATCGTTAAACATATTTATACTTTATTATTAAATCTGGCCAGCATCTTTCATTTTCCTCAGAATAAAAACATGATGTAACCTTATTCCGCTAATAAGCTGGCAAGTTGTTTCACTGCCAGCACGGCTGTTATTATGAATTGAATTTTCCAGGTATGTGGAAGGTTTGGACGCCATAGCTTGTCCCACTTTCGCTGACGTTACGGTGCCACATTCTAAGCCCAGCTTTTCTGTGGTGCCGTGACGGGGCTGTTGCTTTCTGGCCCATGGCCATTTTTTTGCAGTGGAAATGTGTGGATCAAGTGCCGGATTGGGAAAAAGTCTGGCACTAGCACTGCGGTGGTGGGAACGAGGCTTTGGATCTCACTTTCAAGATCCAGGGTCCCCATGACTCCGTATGGATGAATGTACAGCACTTGTTAAAACACATTGGCTGATTGATTGGTTACTTGTAAGCCCGCCCCCATTTCTGCTGTCATTAAAGGCTCTGCTGTGCTCTGCAGGTGGAGTGATCACCCGGAATACCCTTTCCACGATGACTATTAGGAACACAGCATCTGAGCTGCTTCATGCATTGGAATGCACCCAGTTTGTGAAGGATGGAAATCAACCTGTGCAATAAAGTGCAGAAATGTTTAAAATCTTAATGGTTCTACTGGTGTCATTTTATTATAATAGTGAGCTGGAGCTGCATATTTGACATGGGTGTTGCTGAAGTTGCAGGCCGAATGAAGATAAGCCTGAAGTTGCAGGTGCAATACAAGTAGAAAATGCTGTACATTTGACATTTAAAAAGGTTAAGAAGTTAAGAAGAAGATTGCTATTATTGTTGATATTATTCCATTGCTTCTCTAACATTAACGAGCCTTCAGGGTCATTTGTGTGAATCCCACCCATACTCTGTGTGCTGGACTTGCATGCTCTCCCTGTGTTTCTCCCTGTGTTATACTGCCTTCCTCCAGTAGTCAGTAAAAGAGGGTTGGTTAAATTGGTCTGTAAAACTTTACTTTAAAGCAGTCATCATAATGCATGACAGATACCTTCATCCATCCATCCATCCATCCATAACCTTCTTCTTGTCCAGGATTTGGGTCGGTCGTGGGAGTAGCAGCTTCAGGAGAGATACCCAGACCTCCCTCTCCCCAGCCACCTCTACCAGTTCCTCGGGGCTGATGCCAAAGCGTTCCCAGGCCAACCGAGAGATATAATCCCTCCAGCGTGTCCTGGGTCTGCCCCGGGCCTCCTCCCTGTAGGACATGCACAGAAAACCTCTCCGGGTAGCCGCCCAGGATGCATCCGCACAAGATGTCCAAACCACCTCAACTGGCTCCTTTCGACGTGGAGAAGCGGTTCTACTCTGAGAGTCTCCCGGATAGTTGGAACGCACCCTCCGGTCCCCTTTCTTAAATAAGGGGACCAGCATCCCGGTCTGCCAATCCAGCGGTACTGCTGGAGGAGGTGGCTGATAAGAGGGATGTCTGGACATCCTTGCTTAGACTCCATCCCCCATGACCTAACCCCGGAAAAGCACCAGAAGATGGATGAACGGATGGATGGGATCAAGTCATTTAAACCATCCATCTGTCTTACAGTTGATTATCCTGTGCAGCCTGGAATATAGGGCACAAGGCTGGGCTACAACCTGGGTGGGCCATGTCGCCAGGTGGGTTTAAAAAGTTATTGATTGTTTCTATATGATGGAGTTCTGTGAAGGTCAATTTCTTTATTGCTTGTGTTGCAAGAAACGGGCTTTGCACCTGCAGTAGTTGTTGCTGTATGCATAGTAACACCACAGGGCTGTAAGACGTGTAAGAGAAGATGATCTGTGCACCAGCATCCATACACAATGGTGCAAAACTGAAGGGGGGGGTTACATGGTATTGTGTTAAACCCTGGGCACAACCATTCCTCAAAACTACCCGACAAATGTGCTTCCCATAGTGCTGTAGATCTCCAGACCGGTTTTGGTCTCGAGACCAATTTTTTGTGGTCTCGGTCTTGTCTTGGTCTCAGACATAGCGGTCTCGATGGGATGGGGAAAAAAGAGAAAACATTGCATCCTCACAGAACAGGTTCATTATTTATTGCGTGCTTCAATTCAAATGCAACCAGTCAGGCGCATCTATTTCAAAAACGTTACATTGTATACATTTGACACTTTTGTATACATTATACATTAATGACACTTTAGAGCAGTGGTTCTCAACCTTTTTTTGCAGTGGGCCGCACTATGTCCAAGTTCAAGTCTCAGGGGCCGCATATTATTTACATATGACGTCATCAACGCTCAATAACCAGATATTATGCATCTTAAATTATTACAATTAGATGTATTATTATCATTAGAGAGTATAATTCTAATTACCATTAATGGGATACATTTATTATTATTTTATTTATGTTTTATTATTTATTTATTTTTTTTACGTGGTCAGCATCGCGGGCCGCATTTGCATTTGTGACGGGCCGCAGGTTGAGAACCACTGCTTTAGAGCAATGCCTTTTTCTCTACAGTTGATCTGAGTAATGTGATGTTGATTCTAGCCCTAGTCTGATTTCGGTCATGGTCTTAGTCTTGGTCTCGACTAGCCTTGGTCTCAAAACTGAATTAAGCCTTTAGTGGGATTTAAACAGATGATCACTCTCCTCTACTCTGCAGCATTTCAAATGAGTGTGACAGGCTGATTTATGCTGTGTTCCATTTTTACTTGTAACATGGAAATGCCCCCTGAAGTCGGAATTCCGACTTGTGAACTTGGAAGAATCGACACAACCCTAAGCTCAGAATTTAAGATGGCTGCGCTCTTTATCAACGTAACTTAAGACTGTAGCTGTTTACTGTTGATTAGCACTTGTATCTTATTTGTGGCTCACTAAATCAGTCATATACATAGTACTATCCAACTGCTATCTTTGGACATGTTGCTGTGGTGATATTATGTGCAAAATACCAAGTATTGTGTTGTTATTCACTTATATTGCTAACAATGGCTAACAATTAAGTGGGCTAGAATTGGGGCATGTTTCAGAAAGCAGGATTTCTTGCTTAAGTGTACTTGTCGGATTTAAGATTTGTCTGGGATAAATGTAAGTGAAGAAAGATAAATTTAAATTGGGGTAAATTAAATCTGACTGTCCTGCCCCCATCGTCTGCTCCTTACATATGCCACATCTTCTCGTTATCTTCATGTTGAATCCCTGTGTTTACCAGCTGTTTCTTGTTGCTGTCGTTAGTTCAGTGTATTTAAGTCCACATTAAGTTTCTCTGTGATCCCTTGGGAGTTTTGCCAGAGGTGTGAGTTAAAAATCTTCTGGACAGGGGCCTCCGTCAAATGCTCCCACCTTTACTATGTGTTTGGGTGTACAATGTCTATCTGGCATCCTCCCCCGGCATCAGATACAACTGACCACCAGGTGGTATTCAGTTCACAGCTCAGTTCATCTCTTCACCAGAGTGTGCAAAGTTCTCAAGGGCTCAACAGTGACATTACTTGACTTTCCATGGGATTTAACCCAGCATTTTTCTGATCATAGGCACAATATCCTGACCCACAGAACCACACCCCATGCACTGTGACTCTACATTTCTCTCTGTAGCATGATCCAAGATCCATATCTCCATTATTTTCATAATGCTTTTTATAAAGGACTCCCTGGCACCGTGCTTGGGTACCACCTTTATCGCTAGCCTCGCCATCTTTTTCGTGTTGTGTTTCCTGTCTTATAAGCAGAACAGGCCCATCTCCGAGGTGGTTGAATCAGCAGTGTCACTCGACTGACTGGACCGGATCTGACACGTCAAACAGACCCTGAGCTGAAACAGCAGCATCCCAATAGCAGTGGAACCAATGCAAAGTGTCAGCTTGAGGTTTCCAGGAAACAAACACTTATCTGTCTACTGGTGTTTATTGGACTAAAGCATGCACATGTGTTCTCACTAAAACAATCCCTCTGGAGTGGCCCAGACAGATCTGAGATATGCCATTACAAATAAGATTAGTGACAGCTGGAAATACAGGGCATTGATCCAAAAAGTGTGGGGGGGGGGGGTTACAGCTGACCACTGCAGAGGCCTGTAGGTGTAAGTCTCTCTAGGAAAAGGAGTCATTTAGCACATGAGTAAAAACCAATTATCGGTTGCTTGCTGACATCATAGCTACATAACATAACAAGCTTGTAAGGAATTGTACGAGAATATCAAAGCTTGCTGTCTATGATGAGGAAATGGTAAGCTTGCTTTGCTTGGGTTCATGGTCAGCCCCTGGCTGAATGACATATCTTTCAGCTGCTGAGTTGCGTTTCCGACTGTACTGTTAATTATCTACAGACTTAGATGTACAAAATAGATATAAAAGCCTCAACATTTTACGCATCTTCTTCCCTAAGCTTTTCTATGCTTCTGCATTACATTCAGCAAGTGTGAGGCCTTCATGTAAAAACTAATTCTGTGATAATACAGACATGATTATTTTCCAGCCCACATCATTAAATACCTCTGGTTGTTTATCACTCCCTCTACCTGCACTCTACAAGTAAAGTGTCCCCTAAAGACTTCATGCTGCGGCAGCATTTAAACTTCACAGCTTCAGAAACTTGAGGATGAACTCTCATGTTAAAGTGGTAGCCGAACTACAACAGGACTGCTGTTCAATATCTCCCCCTGCTGGCAGACTCCATTTTGGCAGTGGCTACCATTATGTTATTAGTAAAACAAAACGATTTGGCCAAGTTCACAAAAAAAAAACAAGATCATGTACATTCATTGGAGGTCAGTGGACAATCACTAAAATAATCAGACCACAAAAAGGTCCTTAAGTTAAAATCCCAAGCTAACTTTCAAACTAATCTTGTCACGCTTAGCTAAGAAAGCAGTCACATGACATGACTTTCTAAGCGTGGTTGACCTGAAACTTAAAGCCAAACAGGAGTCACTAAAGCCTTTGAGGTATGGAACCTTAACAGTGAACCAGACATTTATTTTCTGCTCTTCCAGGGTATCCTTACTTTCCTGTTGATCAGATACACACCCCCAGAACAGTGTGCATGTACCCCTGGTGGGGCCACTGCCGCTCTCTTCCATGCTCCAAATTCAGTTTCTTTCAACAGGATAGAATGATTGTATCATGTTCAAATAATATACTTGGAATGCATATGTAATGTGCAGATCTTGCTATGACTTTAGGAGCCAGGCCAACGAATGACATTAGTCAGATATATTGTGAAGAGCAATGCCAAGTCATTCAGAAGAGGAATGCATGAAGCCAGAGAGCAGTGTCAAGTCATTCAGAAGAGGAATGCACTTGTATTACGCAGTTATCCAGCCAAAAAAAAACAGAGCCTAACTAAGAATGGTGGACCCCAATGACAAAGGCAGCCTTAAATAACAGATTGAAATGCCCATTGAACCAGAGAAATGCGATAATTCAGATAAGGTGAATGTCATGTCGTGTCCCGTTTTCCAGTTTCAGTGGCGATGCTGCAGTGCTGAGTACGAAAATCATGGGCCAATTATGAATATTACCCTTGGTCAGTAAACACACTTAGTATACAGGATGTGTATCTCCTTACCTGGTCACACATACATACAAATACACTGCTTCAATAGGATAAACATTTTTGTAATGTGTGTGTTTGGTGTTAAAGGAATATTGGCATAAAGATGCCTATAAAGATGTCTATAATTACTATGGTGCGATGCTGTGGCTCACATGCAGGGCTGAGGATTTGAGTCTCACCTCAACTGTGTGTGTAATACTTATATCTTCTGCCCCATTTCAGGTGTGCTTCCTCCTGTAGTCTAGAGACATGCAGAGGCTAAATGACATCTCTGATTCTGATATAAGGTGTGTATGTAAGTGACCTGTGATTGACTGGCGTCCATCCTGCATGGGCATCATTAGGTCCTGTCACACCCCCCTCATAAACTCACCAGCTGATCAGCGGAGATCCGATGCACCTGGGGATGACAGCATATAAGAGCTTGTCGCTGCAGTGTGAGGAACTGCTGATTCCATGTGACGTACTGAGTGATTCTCTCTTTTCCTCTGTGCAGCCCTGACCCAGCCTCCCCGGCTGTGTTCCTGCTCCTGTTCCTGTCTTGACTCCCCGGATCCCCGCCATGTGTAAACCCCCGTCTCATGCCTTCTTTGTTGGACAGACGCGCCTGGCTTTCTCAACCTCACGCCCCCTACCCCGACCACAGTCTTGCCTGCCGATTCTGCCTCTGATTGCCCTTCATTTAATATAGCTTTTGCGGTTACAGAGCTTTGAGCCTCCCCAAGTGTTTTGTGGTGTGACAAGTCCAATCACTTCAGGCTGTAGCCCCAAGTATTTGAAGTCTAGGCCCGAAGCTAAACCTTCCTTTAAAAAAAAAAAAAAGTCAAGCCCCAGATAAACTTGACTTAGCCCCTGATCTTTTCAATAGCTTGAAATGCCCCTGCAATCCATCATGTAAGTCTGTGTTGTACTCCCTCCCAGGACGCTGTCCAGGATAACTATTTAGGAGATGAATGGATGTAGGTACCAGAATTGTTCACAGATTCAAAAAAGATGTACTTGGGTTTGAATACCTCAATACCAAAATTCTATCTGAAGCAACAAAACTCAGGCAGACCAAGTGGAGGAGGTCTGATCGCTGTCATCAATGGCAGGACCTGTATATTGGTGTAGTTATCTAATGATCTTATTTTCCAGGGACTTCTGAAAGAATGACCTGTCTGCTGTTACATATCAGGACTGATCTTATTTTAAAGATCATTTAAGCATCATTTCATACGTTAGACTGTGAATGGGCCTGGCATCTCTTTCAAACTACTAGTTATTATATCAGGCTTTGTTTTTTCTATGAATTAAGGCCATTTACTATAATTAACTAATTTACTATAATTAAGTTTCTTTGCTTTTACAATTACAACAGATCTACAAAGAAATTTACCCTCAGTGAAAAGAGGTCATGTATTTTACAATCAAGAAAGACATGGCTTAATTATTACCATTCATTTTAGTTTTATTTGAATAAAATTTAGTCTGAAACTCATACAACAATATACATGTCAAACTCTCCACGGTGAACCTGGAGCGTATTCCATACTCCATATAGCCAAGCGAAAAGCTGGGAGTACAATTCTGGCACTATTCCAATGCATTGCAGGGTACACACGCTATGGCGACTTCTGCCAGCTTCATCTTCTTGGATTGCAGAAAAAACCTGCGCAACCAGGGAGAACATGCTAACTCCACAACGAAAAGCAAGGGTGGGAACGCATATCCCTAGAGGAAGCAGAGCTGCCCAGTGCCACCCTCTGATTAATTCTTCATAAATCTCGCAGCATTAATTATTTTATTATTAAATCTCAATCGCTAACGCACCCAGGTCTGTGCTGCTTACTTCACAGGTGAAGAAACGGTCAGTTCGAAATGTTCAGAGGGAAAATTACTTTTAATATTCACATTAAAAATCCAGTACTGACAAACAGTAAATAAAAAAGCCAACGGACTCGGCAAACGTACTAAATGAAATCAGTTAAGCAAAAACAACATATGGTAAACCTTAATTATCAAATTTAAGGAACTTCCGATTTCTAGAAGGCCTACGGAAAAATAGAAATACATGCAATAAAACCTGAATTGTTCATTTCACTGTAAACGTGCACACCGGGTGCCAGGGGTGTTTTGTAACCATGGACTACGCAAAATATCTGCGCCGGAACCGGACGTGCGTCACAAACTTTCCGGACCGGCTCGTGACGTATCGGGTAGACACACACCCCCATCCCTCAGAAAAATAGAAACATATTTAGCAACTACTGAAAACTACGTTGAAGGTAAGATCACGGCACGGATTGAAGACATTGTTCGTCTTAAGTTTTTTTAGCTTTTCCTTATCTTGTAGAAGGCAACTGAGACATATTTTAGTATTCGTGATTTTTGGTGATGGACGTTTGTATTTGAAGATATTGATTAGGCATTGAATATTTGTTTTATCATGACTTTGCTAAACGGATTTTACAGGTGTCTAAACTGAACTTGAGATAGTTTTCACTCCCATACCATTTTGAAACTGGTAAAAGGTGGACAACAGGTTGTCTGTCTTTTGCTTAGTGGTACAGACTTCATACTAATCATGTTATGTCAAAAAATAACCATTGTTAATTTAAGATTGCAAATAATTTAAATTCTGCACCCTGTTTTAAACCATCATGTTTCAGTGTCTCTCCTAGATTCTCTCTAAGCAGCTGGGATGGCTGAGAGTCTTCAATGTCATCTGAGTAACAGAGGCTGTCTGAGGATCACTGCACCAGACCAGTAGCTACAGACACATTAGACTAACATTTGCAGGTCTTTCCAATCAGTCTAAGATGGAGTCCTTCACCCCTGCAGACCAAGATGTTTTACCCATTTTTAAATCTTCCCAAATTAAAACAGATTGTCATGCATGGGATTCCATGAAAGATTTTGCTGACCAGAAGCCTAGCAAACTCTTCACAGAGACAAGGACACTTCCCAAAGATAAGGTCTCTGGATTTTTTTACTCTGTCAAAGTAAAGTCTGAGACCGAGGACATCAGAGATGATGAGTATGATGAGTACACTGCTGTGGAAGTAAAAATGAGTTCTGATGAAAAGAATATTATGAAAACAGAGCCTGACAATCTTCTTTCTGCTTCAGACACAGTAAAGATAGAATCAGATAAGAAATCACTTCTAACTGGAACAGGAACTGGGAATTTCAGTGAACATGACAGTGTGGAAAATTGGTGTGTTGTTAAAAAAAATGTATCAATAGAAAATCCAGACACGGCGCAGGAAATACAAACAGTCCTGAAAAAATATCAGTGCAGTGAGTGTGGAAAATGCTTTGCTACTCCACACAAATTGAAAGTGCATCATTTTATTCATACCAGAGAAAAGGAGCATCTCTGTGCTGCATGTGGAAAGGGTTTCAGTTTATTAAACAGTTTAAGAAAACATGAGAGAGTTCACACAGGAGAGAAGCCATATGTTTGCACTGACTGTGGAAAAGCATTTAGTTTCTTGAGTAACTTAAAGACTCACAGGAGAATTCACACTGGTGAGAAACCATACTCCTGTCCGGAGTGTGGTAAGAATTTCCGTAAAGTTGAGCACCTAAAAGCACACCAGCAGACCCATACAGAGGAGAGGCCACATGTCTGTGCTGTCTGTGGGAAGGGATACCGACAGCCGGAGAGTGTTAAGGAGCACCTGCTTCTGCACTCAGGAGTGAAACCACACACCTGTGCTGAATGTGGAAAGAGTTTCATCCGACTGAGAAACTTAAAAGAACATCAGCGAATTCACACAGGCGAGAAACCGCACTCTTGTAGTGAGTGTGGGAAACATTTCATTGTTCAGGGAAACTTAACAGTACACATGCGAATCCACACAGGAGAAACACCATATGCCTGCAGTCTTTGTGGGAAACGTTACCGACAGTTAGGGAGCTTTAAGGCACATGAACGAGAGCACAGTGGGGAAATGCCCTACAGCTGTACTTACTGTGGGAGAAGCTTCCGGAGATTGGGACACTTAAAGAGGCATGAGCTAATTCACACAAGAGCGAAAGCGTACGCTTGTGGTACCTGTGGAAGGGAGTATAAATCATTGGGAGGGTTAAGGAAACATCAGCTGAGTCATGTGAAACCTCACGGATTCGGAATCATTCTTAATGGTTAATTTTGGAATCAAAGACTGTTTTAGAGTTGATATTCTTAGCAAAATGTCTGTTTTTCAATGGAAAATTGAATTTTAGAAAAGCTGAGATGAATTTGTATGAACCTGCTGTTTGCAGTGACTTCTGCATATCCCAAAAAAAAGATGACAGATTATTATGAGACAGGATGGATGAAGTGGCTTCACAATTACTTGCTTTGTTCTAGTGTTGTTATTGTCAGACTCATTATCTTCTCAATGTTGCACCTTAAGTTAGAACTGACTTCCAGTCGGAATGCCTTGTCTTTGTATTAGTCTAAGATCTTCCCTGCTACGTTTGTTGGAAACAGTAATGTATGGTCCTGCTGAGACAGGACTGACTAGCATACTGTTGCAGCTGTAAACAATGGCTCCATTGTCATGAAACAATAAAAAAGACATATTAAACTGAGTAAACGTTTTTCCATTGCTGGCAAGATAAAGGTGTTACCTGTACACCTCACCTGCCTTTATTTACAGAGAAGGAATGTGTCCATTTTTTGGTAATTTGAGGTGGAATAAAGTGCAAATCAAGGAATTTGGAGTGCTATTGAACTGAAAAATTATCCAAAACTTCCACAAAGAGCTCACTTTGGACAGTATACATCTCTGTAGGTTGCTGGTTTGAATCCTGTCCACAGCAGAGTAATATCATATTGTTGCTCCAGCAAAACCAGATAAATGGCTGACCCTGTGCTGTTACCTGTATACAGGGGGACCCTTAGCTATAGGCGGAGTAGGCAGTTGCCTATGGCCCCTTAATTGTCTTTGTTTCCGTGGAAATGAATTTATGTATGTGTGTGCCATAGGAAAGCAAGAACAGTATCTGTGAAAGTAAAAGAATTACTATGTACCTGCACCGTGCTTGAACAATGGTGAATCAAAGTGTAACTTAATACATATCATTCAAAAAAGTAACTGTGCACCAGGCTTGCACCATATACTGTAGTTATGCTACCGATTTCATAATGGCCCAGTGATGGCACTGTAAGTATATTTTAGCAGCCTCATTAATCTATAACCACCGTTCATTTCGAAATCGGGCGTCGTTAGACATTCGGATACCGTTCGAATAATATAACTTTCGCTTCATTTACTCAGTCTCCGGTCTTAACCCGCACGGATTTGCATTCGTTTATAATCTTTTCAAAATTTGGCAGTTGATTTCGCTCAGTCGCTCATGTTATATCTGCTCTTGGAAATAGTTAATAGAAAAATAGCAGATTTAGTTGTTGTATTGAAATAGTTCTGTTATTGATAAAGAGATTTTTTTTGTAAAACCAAAATGCCGCTTTTTTAAGAGAATTTGATGAATTGGTCAAAATGAAAATCTCTCAAGCGTCCGCCCACTTCAAAGTCCAGTGCATAAGTGTAAAACTGGCAGTTGGCTTCAACTAGCTGGACATCAGTTACATACTAAAATCTAAAAAGCCAAGCCATGTCTGTTAAACATGAAAACGATTTTCGTCTTTTTGTCAAAAATGCGAAGCAAGTAGTCTTAGTTTGCAACGGTGGAGAGAGATTTCTAACCAAAGAAGGGATGCAAAATTTGCCCGTAGTCGAGAATGGAAGTTTGATTATCGGAAAGTAAGAGAACTGTGTTCATTCTTCTGAATTTTTCACTGATTTATTTGGTTTATTTGAATCCTCCGTATATAGTGTCGGTGTGCTTGTCACAGTTTTAATGTATCGTAACACGCTGAGTGAAATAGCATATTCGTGGCAAGAGAAAAGATCGAAGAAATTAATTAATTTTATGTTATGGGGGGGGGGGGGGGGTTATTAATTTATTATGTACTTTGGGTATGCAGCATTTGTACTCTAAAGCAAGGTTATATTTCGAAACGTTTATAGATGTATACTCTGCAAAATGTAGACTAGGGGATGTATTTTTTGGATTATTGTGTACCAACCCCAGTGATCGACCTGCTCTTCTAGAGACGGGCTGCTGAAAGCGGTGGGCCCTGTGGACGCGATCGACGCTCGGTATAAAGGGGCATCTTTTGACACCGTTATTGATGCCTCCGGCATGGTTGTCATACCAGGCATGTATCCTGACACACAGAGGCTGGGAAACAGTCGGGGTTGGGCACATTGATAGATTGGTCTTTGTATTCCCTGACAGTGACTAGATCTGATTACACACGTATTTACTTTCAGGACTGATCGATGCCCACACTCACCCTGTGTGGGCAGGGGACAGAGTTCATGAGTTCGCCATGAAGGTAGACCACAGAAACCAGAGTATCAGATCATTTGATTCGCATGGCCATGAGCTTTCGTTTATGCATTTAAGTGGCACTGGTGTCCTCCATCATACATGGAACATTAATTTGTTTTTTCGTATGGAAGGTACGAACACGTCCCTACCAATGTTGTGAGACAGGGCAGGCGTTTCAAAGCTGTTTTAGCTCCTACCAGTGTTGAAACTTAAACCTAGCCCATTGATTTGAATATGCACTCTAAATTCTACGGGTATATTTCTCCCAGCCCCCTGGGGAAGCAGGAGCAGGGAGACGGAGAATCGGAAAATAGGATTTATTTAGGGAAAACAGTGAGGCACACTAGGCAACACAGGTAGCGACTTCAGGAGACTTCAGTGACAGGACTAGAGAAACATACTCTGATGCGGACTTAAACACACAGGACTAATGAAAAACAACTCGAAACAGCTGGTAACACGGGGATTCCACACAAGGTTAATGAGGGGGCGTGGCACACTGGAGGATCGGACGAGCAGGGTGTGACAGAACCTGATGCCACATTTAAGTTCCCATCCCATAACAGAACATCTGTTATAACAGTGAAGGACAACACCAATGGCGAAGTTCAGATTATGTTGTATGGATATGTGGTTTGGGCCTTCCCACAGCTGGCAGGAGCCACCTACATGGAGGTCCACCAGGCTGGAGGCGGGATCCACTTCACCGTGGAACACACTCGCCGGGCTTCTGAGGAGCAGCTGCTGGTGGACCTGACACGGCGGCTGACTCGCATGCTTCGGACCGGAACCACTCTGGTGGAGTGTAAGAGTGGCTACGGGCTAGACCTGGAGACAGAGATGAAGATGCTGGCGGTTATTGAGAGGGCTCGCTTGGCATCGCCCATTTGCATCTCTTCCACCTACTGTGGAGCCCACGCTGTGCCCAGGTACTTCAAACACCCCCCACACAGAGCTGGATGCAACTTAAAAATGCATTTTGTGGTGTTGACATTCCACATCACTTGTTTTTAAGAATTAATTCTTAGATAGATAGATAGATAGATAGATAGATAGATAGATAGATACTTTATTAATCTTGAAGGAAATTGCATGTTTACAGTAGTACCATAACACAAATTTAGATAAGACATTTGGGAAGCAATAAATAGTAACAATAAATGATAAATGACAATAAATGGTAACTGTCCACAGAATGATACTAAGTATAGCAAAGCATTACAAGGTCCTTAATTGTACTGGTTGTGTTGCTCTGAATGCTCTGTCCAGTGGGTGGTGCAATGAATATGTGCAATGAATATGTGCAATGAAGACACACCACACCAACCAGCATGGAAAAACAGCATCTAATGCCCTGACCATGAGCCAGACAGCACGACTGTGTGTGAGTGGCATGATCAGGGTTGGCGCTTGAGGGGGGGTGTGCCATTTCTGCGGCAGGGGGAAGACCCCAGCAGAGGCCGTCGAAGACATTGTGCACGTCCAGCTGCCTCGGTTGCAGGAGAAAATGACGAAGGGTGAGCTCCAAGTGGACAACATTGACGTATTCTGTGAGAAGGGCGTGTTCGACCTCCACTGCACCCGGACCATTCTCCAGGCCGGAAAGGACATGGGCCTGCAGCTAAACTTCCATGGAGATGAGCTGCATCCCATGAACTCTGCCCAGGTAGACCCCACTTAGTTAAATATATGCACAAAACATTACGGAGCAGCTCTGTGGGGTTTAAATATAGTATTGTGACAAAATATTTGCTCTAGTTTTGCTTATCCGTAACACCGAATTGTGTCTGATTTTCATACAAATTTAGTATAATACAAAGGACAACCTGAGTAAACACAACACAAAATTTTTAAATGATCATTTGATTTATTGAAGGAAAATAATTCACCTATATCATCCATGTGACAAAGTAACTGACAAACTTAATTCTTGCCTGTGTCACCTTTACCAGCAGCAACTGCAATCCAGAACTTGCATTAAGAGGAGACTGGCATTGCTGTGGAGAAATTGCGGCCCATTCTTTTCTAGATTTGTTTTAATTTAAGGGCCTGCCACAGCATCTAATGGGGCTAATGTCAGGACTTTGACTGGGCCACTCCAAAACCTTCATTTTGTTATTTTCAGTCATTCAAACATGGACTTGTTTTTATGCTTAGGACTGTGGTCCTGTTACATAACCCTTGTTACTTTAGTTCTAGATGACTGGACATTGCCCTTCACTAGTTTCTGGAAGACAGTTGAAGTCATGCGTGTCTCAATTATGGCGAATTTCCAGGCCCTGAAGCAGCAAAGCATCCTCCAGCATGTGTGACTTTGGCATGATGTTCTTGTGTAGAAAATCGTATGAGCTTTATGTCAGATGTAGCAGGACCCATGTTTTCCACTTTTGACTCATCATTCATAGAACATCCCAAAAGTGTTTACATGATAAATTTTTCATTTAGCTAGATTGATGGATGGAGTTTTCCAAACCTCCTGTTGCAACCTCAGCCACTTTCTGCGTCTCCCAATGATGCCGATATGTGTCTCACAGCTGGGGGCACAGCTGGGTGCGTTGGCCATCAGCCATCTGGAGGAGGTGACAGATGAGGGCATAGTGGCCATGGCAAAGGCCAAGACGGCTGCGATCCTGCTGCCCACTACAGCTTACATCTTGAGGTATGGGAAAGTGTATGGACAACGTGATGCACTGCCCAGCCTAGGCACTATATTTTCTGCTTAACCGAGTAAATAATTTTAAAGATACATGTAAAATAATGTTATTCCCTCATCAGTGGATCTTTTTTGTAAAACCGCATGTTTATAGAGGTAGTTAATTTATCACAATGATTCAGGACAATATTACCACAGCAGAGTTCCCCTAATGGGATCTAGATGGGCAATATCAATTTAAGACATCAAACGCAGGTACATTTAATGCTTTTTCTGGTTGTAACAGCCGTAATGTACAAGGCTGGGATTATGTCTGTCGCTCAGGCTCCCTCAGCCGCGAGCGAAGGACATGCTGGATGCCGGCGTCATTGTGGCCCTGGGCAGTGACTTCAATCCAAATGCCTACTGCTGCTCTATGGTGAGTCTCTTTGGGGCTGGGGCTGCTACCCCACATGGGGGGGCCTTAGGAACTTGGCTTGAGATGTCCCCCACCGGTATTTTTCTAATGATTGCTTCATCAAAACAATGTTCATGGATAATTAGTATAATGTTCATGGCGAAGATGTTCATAAGCGAAGACTTCTGCATTAGTTGGGACAATCCGGTCTGTTCCACACAGCTTGGGGTTTCCAGGCTACAAAGCAGTGATATAATATAAGTGTAAGAAAGGACACCCCCACCAGGCCCCTTGCATTCGTGTTTATTTTGAGGGTGAGGTGATAGCTGTGCTTCTGTAATGGCTTTATAATGTCCATTCCCCCCCAGCCCATGGTCATGCATCTGGCCTGCGTCAACATGAGACTGTCCATGGACCAGGCGCTCGCTGCCGCCACCATAAATGCTGCATACGCTTTGGGCCGCTCGCACAGCCACGGCTCAGTGGAGGCTGGCAAGGAGGCCAACTTGCTCATTGTCGACTGCCCCCGGTACGGCCCCCGTATGCTCCCATGCTCCATCTGCCCCATGCTGTCCATCCTCCACCTGCTATCCATCTTCCCCATGCTGTCCATCCTCCACCTGCTATCCATCTGCCCCATGCTGTCCATCCTCCACCTGCTATCCATCTGCCCCATGCTGTCCATCCTCCACCTGCTATCCATCTGCCCCA
>JAODKF010000068.1:30599619-30621736 GCA_026779585.1 Mormyrus proboscirostris | reverse complement strand
TGCAATTAATTAATTTTAATCGAGTAATTTCTTATCGACAATTAATTGATAATCGATTAATTGCTTACATCCCTACTCTTAACCTACAATTGCTTCGTCCTGGGTATGGCATTAATCTACATCCATCCCTATAAGGAGGTCCTTCAACTTACAAGGAAAAACTTGGGGGCTGGTAGCAGGATTGACATTCCAGTCACCGGGAAGAAACCTCACACTGGTCCATTTGGATTAATGTGGTGCTGAGGTATCGTCTGCCACATGGCTGCACTCAGGTTCTCATCCCTGAGGTGGTTTGTTGTGTGGTCGGTGCAGCAGCGCACTGTAATCACTGCATGCTCCTTAACTCTACGGGGTTTATAGTAAATCCCACCCACCATGGTTTGAGAAGGGTCGATAATCATACCACCAGTTACTGATTGCCTCCCTGTGTGCTGACTCAGCATATCTGGAAGGCACTTTGAGATCTGTGTAGATACCTGACCAGCACTAGCCAGTGCTTGTGGGTCACAGGCTACAGTTATTGAACCCTGAACAACCATCAAAGACATGTTGGGGTTGTCTGTGGGCCATAGTAAACATGGTTGCATAATGCCTCTAGAATATGAGGCTTTCAAGTACAGTATGAATGAATCCCATATCCATGGGTACTCCTATGTTAGCATTATTATTTTTAATATTATTTGGCGTCGTCAAGGTGATATCTTCTCCCAGCGACTGTATAGACATCATTCTTCTGGAAAGTTCTGGCTTATCAAAGACTTGCTCATTGCAGTGACGGTGTTATTCTAGTTCATAAATAATTGTGTTTACTGATTTAGTTGAGCTTGCTGATCCATGACCCACAGGACAACGTCCGTGCTCATCCTCATTTTATTGAGAACATCTTTTTTTTTTTTCCAAAACTGAGAGATGCCTCTCCTTAAATGTTTTCAATTACAAAATCATGTTTAAAGTTTTCACCAGTTCACAATTAGAAATGCACTACTGTAGAAAGACGTACAATGCTTCAAACAAACCTTACAGTAATATACTGGCTTCCTATGTAACTGCTAACTTTTGTTAAAGTCCAATTCCTTACTTCTATCCAATCACCTTTTTTTTGTTGTTTCATACTTGATTGAAGTACTCACACATCTTCTAAAGCTAATACATTGGCTATTTAGCTATTAGCTTTTCTGCCTAGAAAACTAGCTCTCATTAAATATTTTTGTTATTGAGCAAAAACATTTCATTTTTTAATTTGATCAAGATTATCAAGATTACGCGGTATCATCATTACCAAAATGTCTTCAGTGTAGACAGACTACATTCACATCTTCACCATGAGGACGTTACTTGTCGGATAAGAAACGTACGTTTCACTTTACAGGTTCCTGTTAAAGGAGCCGTCACTCGTGGCGAACCCGTTTCCTAGGGGATGCTGGAGGATCCAGTGAAAAGGCGGTTGGGGAGGAGGGACGGGACTCTGGAATGTGTTCAATGCGGTACTTTTCAATGTATGGCTGCGCCACTGCCCATACCTGCGTGGGCAGAACCGACATGCTTAGCCATTCGCAGGAAAATAGCAACAGGATGAATGACTGGAATTACCTGCTCATTCTCTGCTGGTCCACCCTCACATGCGTGTTTAAAACTACCTCCACGCCATGCAATGCTATACTACTCATGCTATGTCCCAAAAATGTTCCCCCTTACACTCCAAAACGTGCGTTCACAAATTTCCATCGAGTATATGCTCTTATATTACCATGGAAAATGTCCCATTAGATATTTCATTTAAATTTTGACCCTTTAAAAGTATGTAATAAAATTATCTGAGATAATTAATGGTGTGGAATGGTGGAATGGGGGTGCAGTGGATAGCACTGCTGTCTCGCACCTCTGGGACCAGGGTTCGAGTCTCTGCCTGGATTCCATCTGTGTGGAGTTTGCATGTTCTCCCCATGTTGTAGTGGGGTTTCCTCTGGGTACTCCAATTCTCCCACCCCCGTCAGTCATGCTGAGGCTAATAGGAGTTACTAAATCGCCCATAGGTGTGCATGTGTGAGTGTGCCCTGCGATAGACTGGCCCCCTGTGCTGGGCTGTTCCCTGCCTCGTGCCCGTAGCTTCCAGGATAGGCTCCAGACCCCCCACGACCCAGAAGGATAAGTAGTTTGGAAAATGGATAGAGGGAGATATGTGGCTAACATTAAATTTTAAGCATCCCAAGTGCATCTCCCATTATGTCCCAACTAATTAATTTCCAGTGATGATTAAATTAGTTTCTCAGATGCTTTAAGCCGTTCCCCACCATAGACTTCCTATTGCTTTTAACAGAGAGACGTCTCCTTGTTTTTCACTTGCCTTCTGATCCAGCAGCAGCCGGTGGACGGCTTCGATATCTGGGGCCATGAAGCGATCCTTAATCCATGGCCTGAAAGAGGGGGAGGATCCAGGAGGGCAGGAGGCCAACATACTCTTTAGCTTGTTTACTAGCTAAGCTGGCTGGATCATTAACCCACCCTCCAAGAACCGGAATCTGTGTAAATATGCTGCCTCCCGAACTTACCTGACCACGGTTCGCAGAAGGTCATAGACCTTTTCCAGTGGTGTGGTTGTCCGGAGCGGCCGAAGAAACTCGATCCCTTGACAGGCAGCGAGCAGCTCAATGGAGAGGACTGACATGAGAAAGGGCGGATGGTTACTCGAATGAATGAATGACTTGCCGGGGGAGGGGGTTGGGGCTGCCCCATGGGGAGGGCAAAGGGATCAGTGTAACCTCCAACTGTGAAGCAATCCAGTTAGTCAAACATCCAGCAGCCAAAAACAGAAGAAGTTACACATGTATTCTTATCCTGCTTCACAAACAAAGCCGGCGTGCAGATCGCCAAGTCATCAAAGGGCCGGGAAAGACTTCCCTCGTGCGAAGGGCTGCGCCGGACGCATGTGACACTCCTGTGACCGGCCTCCACCTCATGTTACACATTAGCTTCAGTGAGACACTAAGTTTCCCATTGCCCCAGAATGGCACATTTTCAGGGCAGAGTCCACAGAGTGGAAGCAGTGCTACAGTAACAACGGGCCCATTTTAGGGATCATTGACAACATCTTTGACTGGCTAAAACTGGTGTCCTTTCAGATTATTAGGTTTACATGAGCAGCTCAGGTCAAATGGTCAGGGCTTTTAAAAGAATTTTCTGCGTTTATGCCCAAACCAGCACCATTTATTGCTCCCCAAGCTGTATCACTGGGGTGCCTAAACTTGTACTTGATGGCAAAACCCAAGTTCTCCTACACTTCACCTAGAATGACTTGTTTCTGTTAACCGGTGGTAATCAGGGCAGCTACTTTCCTTAACACCACCACTATTGAAAATCGTACCTACTAATACCGGCCCTGTCAGGGACCCACTTTACACTGATCCTGTTGTAGCATCTTACCCACCTATTGCATTCAGTATGAATAAAGAAATTCAGACCAACCAACACATTAGCATCACCATTACCCCAGAGAGTAAGTCTAAGACATAGACGCACTATTCCAGGAATAGATTATCCTGGTGTGTATGAGAGGGACATGGTGTCTACAGAAGTGACCAGAGGAGCAGCATATCAGCAGGTTCTGCTCTGGTTCTTCACATCCTTTACTGTCCTAATTCACAACGGCTAAAGACCCCAGTGATGGTTCAGATTCTTCAATATTTAAGCACATATGGGGACTGGGGAACAGGTTCTCTCACAGACACAGATGTGGAATTCAATGGAAGCAAATCAATAGTTGTGATGTTACAGAACCCTGGAGTCACTCACTTTGCTCTACGTGTTCCACCACCCTCAGAGCCTTCCGGGCTGCCCAGCCACCCATGGATACATGGTCCTCAGTGGCGGCGCTCGTGGACAGAGAGTCCACGGAGGACGGGTGGCACAGAACCTTGTTCTCTGACACTGCAAAGATGGAGTTGGCCGTGAATGGGCAGGAGAAGATGGGTACCGGCGGGCAACGGTAGGTGAAAAGACTACAGGGTTTCCCCCGGGAAGCGTGGCAGGCTGACCTAGTGCGGCAGCAGTGCAGTGAGCTATCATAAACCCGGAGTTGAGGCCACCTTCATTGACCAGGAAGGCAGGGAGCTCGCTGAGGGAGGGGTTACATAGGCGCTCGATCCTGCGCTCGCTGATGGAGCCCAGCTCATGGACGCCAATGGCTAGATAGTCCAGGGCCTGGAGCAGAGTAACAACACGCAATACCCTCCAATGAGCACCATTTTGACTTTGTCCATGTTTAAACATAAGTCATCATCGAATTCCCAGCACCTACTTTGGCTGGATATTCCCCATGGAAGTTCCCTCCAGAAATGGTCTCTCCACGTTCAGCGAATACCATCTGAGTCTTGGGTCAAAGTTCAAACTTCTACCTAACTATCCTCAACTTCTCCATTACTCCTAGATCCCATTGGGCTATTTTGATGAATGCTACACCAAGTATGAACATGTCATCTGTTAACTGGTTTAAAAAGATACAGGGTTGTCCGTGGCGCTGTTAATTTCTGTGTTGATGATATTTTTCACAAACTCTATTGTGTCATTTACCACGCCATGCACCTGGGAGACATAAAACAATATAGAAATGATGCGTCATTAAGGACTCGTTATTCCAAACAAATCCTTGCTCACCTTTGAAAAGTTAAAATGGAGACGCTGCCTTCATTTAAATTTGCATTACTCAATATGTGTCATTCGCTGATTGGCAGAGATGGGATAAATGATGTTTCAAAACCCGATAATGAGGACAGACGGTGTCGATCACCCAATAATAACCAAGTAACAAATGGATAAAGTAGTCATGTTCTCTTTTCAAAGAGTCAAACTAAGATTTCTGGCACATAATCCCACTGACCGTGGGTTTTGAAGCATCATCTCCCTCCTCAGATACAGATGTTAAAAAGCTGAACCACACAGAATACTCAGGTGCTACCCTGAAGACCAGACCTCACCAAGGCTCCCATCAGGTGATGGAGTGGATGCCAGCCAGGACCATGATGAGTGTGACTTTACCTGAGGACAGCATCGCATAGTGTAGGCATCCTGGACACGGTCACAGAACCTGTGGCTCTCTGTGAAGGAGACATCATTCAGGTAGACCTGGGCAAGCAGTGTCGGTCAACACGAACCTCATCGCTGGGAACTCGCCTGCAATTTCAGACGGGTGGTGGTCCGAGTCCAGCAGGGAGCGGAAGCGGAGAGCCACCGTCTGCTGACCTGGGTGTGGGCGGAGTTTGTGGATGTCTGGGGGAGCGGGGGGGAGCGGGGGGGGATGCATGTTCCATTCATTTTCTTAAGATGTGCGTTCATACCACCACCTCAGCCCTCGCCAAGGTAAAGTTAGACATTCATTTTTATTTCCATCCTCATCAACAAATCTAATGGATGATCGTCTTCACTAGTTTGAAAGGTAGTTGAAATCACAAGTCATATTGTTTTTCTTTTAGCAGACATGGGGATAACTATTTTGTTTACTTAAATGTACAATTAAAGTTGTGAGTTGTTTCATTCCATAGACTGCTACTGGATTGATGCTACGAGTATCAAAGGGTAAATGGTAATATAAACGGCATCTATTTCTTGCTGCTGAGATTTTTCTAATAGCTTTTGATGGGATATTGTTAGCTAGTATTTATGGTATTAGCCTCCATTCAAATATTATATACTGTTGAACTCCTGGTAAAGTTTAATTAATGTTTTACTTGAAGTGTTTCCACTTGTTCAATACTATGAACACTGTTGGAATATATTACCAATGAAATAGCAATGGGACTTACTGTCATAACATTGTTATAGTTCAGCATACTTGCTGGACTTCATAACGACAAGCATGTAACAACTTAGCCTTAGTTACCATTGTTCATACAATAGCCGATTGACACGTCAAGTGACTCACCGCTGTCAAACGCTTTGGTGGTCCCCTTCAGCACCTCGAGGGTCAGTGCTGCGATGATGTCGGCCTGCCTGGCAATAGCCTGAGCCCTCTCTACAGCCTCTGCCCCCAAAGATGTAATCATCTGGGTCCCATTGATGAGAGCCAGGCCCTGTCAAGAAGCATTAACACGAACAGTTAATCATAGGATATCCAGGCACATTGTATTAAGCTCTAAAACATTTAATACATTTTGGAGCCTTTCAGTGAATCATTGGACCTTCACTAAAATTGTGCAATATTTTGTGAATGTTCAAACCTTTTTTCTGAAAAGAACTCCTCAAGTTACAGGAAATTTGGGTAAATTGAGTGAAAGGCTATAGACTATTCAAATTTGCTGTAACTTGAGGAGCTCTGTTTCTGGAGCAGTTAGTTGCACAGGTATATTGACAGTTTCAAAGAAATAAAATAGATATTACAAGTGAAGTGAAGTACCTCCTTGGGATTCAGTGATATTGGCTTCAGTCCATGAGCCTCTAGGACCTGTTTGAGTAATACAAATACCGTGGTATCTCAGTACTCGAATTTCTTAAAAGTCGAACCAACCAGTTAGAAAAAAAAATGACCTAGAACTCGCTCTGAATCTCATAAGTCGAATCGTGAACGCCGACCTAAGATACCTGCAGGGAAATGAGTCACTCAGCACGTGTCTCAGCGGAAACAAAGGCTAAAGCATCGTGCATGTTTATACTAACTGAATACATATATTAAGACAGTAAAAAAAATAAACATTTAAACGACTATGACAGTGACAGTGATTGTTATATAATAAAAATAAAGACTTAATATGAATTATTTTAATATCAATAATAAACCATTAATATATTTAATTATAATAATACTGTCGTGCAGAACGGAGACGGAACGTAGACAAAGGCTAAGACGTCAGGGTATCGGGGAATACGGGGTAAGGCAGGCAAAACGCAGATGGACAACACAATGACCAGACCGGGGAAACAAACTGAAACGCAGACTAAATACAGAGGACTAATGACAACAAGCAGAAACAGCCGTATCACACGGGGATTCCATACGAGGTTAACGAGGGGGCGTGGCACAAGGAAGGGGCGGACGATCGGGGCAGTACACGTAGGTGTTTTAAACTTTGCACATTGTTTGGATATATTTATTTTCGTACTTTACAAATTACTGTTTTGATAAATGTGCTTAGATGTGTTTAGCACAGTATATGCTCTTCTTGTTTTGTCCTGTGTTTAAATGCTAAAAAAAAAAAAAAAAAATAGATGTAATATTTTGGGGGCGGGAACCAATGAATTGGTTTTCCATTATTTCTTTTGGGGAAAATTCGATCAGAACTCGAATTTTTTAGGATTCGAGTTCTGAATGGATTAAGTTCGAGTTCTGAAGTACTACTGTATCAAGAAAACTCTAACCATGTATATTTTCCTATGATTATGATCTTATATTATCTTATCTTTATCTTGTGATTTTGCCCAACACATCTATATACTTTTAAACCTAGGGTGGCCGTGATACTTTTCCTTCAGATTCAAAGTCATCAGTATTGATTTTTATGAAAGCATACATATTTGGCATCTGCCCAGCCACTCATTGGCGACCACATCTTCCCTTCTCCCATCAGCCCCAGAGCCAGATGCGACAGGGGAGCGAGATCTCCACTGGCACCAACCGTGCCTTTCTCAGGCACGTAGGATAAGCAGGATGCTGTGGGAACAGTCAGGACACTGGTCACCCGCAATGCATCCACTCCGGACCCAGAATACATCCATATGCAGGCCCGTCCAGTGGTTGGAGGGTTTTGGGCTCACCGTTGAAGGCATCTATCATCCTCTGCAGCGTTTCCAAGGAGACACCACTATGCCCTTTGGCCAGGACATTAATCCTCAGGGCAAGCAGCATTCGGGTTCGTTCAGGGCTCAATGGAGCACCTAAGCCTTCATTCCATACAAAAAGAGGACAGTGACCACCTTTGGCAAATTCAGGAGTTTAAACTCTAATACGGACTCTACACATGAATAGAAGACTGCAGCCCTGCATTGCACACTCAGGTTGAGCAGAGAGTAATAACAATACAATTAACTGTATTCAGTTACACTCTACGCACAGGTTGACTGATACTTCTTCCTAAAGTAAAAGAATAAGAACTAAACGGAGACTGACCGGCCGAGTGCGATCGCACCAAGTTTTCTTGCAGCTCCCTTCAAAGCAAAGAACAAACATCATTCTCTGAAAACGTCTTCTGAATTCTTTAAGTACAGCAAAAAAGAAGGCATGACTCACTTTAGCTTGCTGACTGGGATCACAGTCCTGGCAAATTTCCCAAACCCAGTTGTGATGCCGTATACAACTAAAAGAAAGCCAGTATTAAGTTCATCACCACATTACTTTTAATAAACGGACCAATAGTGCATACGGAAATATGAATCACATTTTTTTCCTAATGCCCTGTATCACTTTTGCCAGTGACACTGTGAGCTACCTTGATGTTTATTGCCAGTTATTATATGTCACTCTGCCCCCCCCCCCCATTTCCTATGTAAAATTTATGATATCATATAGTAGATAGTTGAGTAAAAATTGACTACATCAGTCATATTTTCAGATGATTTTGTGTCCTTCATTCAGAAGACGTCTGTCCCATACAGGGGTTGGTATAAACACATCATTACACTTTTAATGTGAGTTTAATCCTTCAGCAGGTTAATTTCCTTGAGAACACATGACACCTTAAAACATTCCCAGCCTAAACTAATAGACAGATCAACACCAGTCCAGTTTTTAAGGATAATCTACATGGGAGTATCGATCCACTCCATTCATCTCTACAATGCTTATACTGGTGAAAGTATATTTGAATATCTCATTGCTTTTAATTAGAAACTTAAAGACTTTTTGAGTTTTGGATGGTTATATAAGGCAACGGTCAAAGGAAAAGCATCTGCACAGGCTATACAAAGGTTACACATTTGATCTGTACAGAGGTGATGTCACATCTGGCGTCAGAGCTAAGACTCTCTTGCTGCTCTTGGGTAAACATGTTCTTTGACATTTCGCTGTTTGCCTTTGAGGACGAGCTAATCGTATAATAACTATGCGATTTTGGCTTTCTTGGAAAAGAATGTAAAGCAAGATTTTTTTTTAAGAGTACAGTGTGAAGATCTTTCATTTATCATACCTTTGTGATCATTAACAATAGTGTCCAGAAGTTCCCTGGATTGCACAACCTTAGCCTCTGCCTCTGGTGTCAGCTGAAAAAGGCACAGGGGTGACACCTGTTAATCTGCACTCACTTCAGTGCCCAGCTGAAATTAAAACGAGTAAAAGGAAACCCGAATAAGACTCGACGCATGTGACAAACAAACCTACCTTAATCTTGTACAATCCCCTTCCTAAATCCACAAGATCTGACGACGTGAGATTGTTGCCATCCAGGTGAATATACTGGAGAGAAACACAACTGCAATGAATTGCTCGTTCAATAAAGCTGCTATTGGACATGAATAAACTTCCACATGCGATAGATTTATGAATGAGCGGAAGGTCTCACACTCTCTGGCTCCCGATACGCTGCTGTTCTGCAAGCTGTTAAGGGGAAAAAGCCTTTGCAAGAACCAAAAGGATAAGAAGATTTGAATGTGTCACAATCACCACAAACCCACAGCTCCAAGAATCGCAAAAGAGAAGTACTAGTACTATAGTACTAATAGTAGGAGTATTATTAATACTATTAATACTGTGCTTAATTGGGAAGGATACAGGTGTGAGACTCCGGGCTGGAAAGGGATAAAGTCAGGAGACATGGTGTCCCCATCGATCGCTGTAGGGGAGACAGTCACATCAGACACCTTAATAACATTGTAGGGTGTATGCATGATGCAGACTATGGCCAATGTCTTTTAAACTATGCAGTAAAAACATTATATATGGGACATTTGTCACATTTCTTCTGACCATACAGATTACCCAGTTCGACAAAGTCGTTGTCTTCCAGGACATCCTCTATGGTGTCGTCGGGGTCCAGCAGCCCTTGTCCTTGGCACCTCCTGGCCACAAAGCTTGTGTCCTTGACAGATTTGATTCCTCCATTGTCTGGCTTGTTCTTCGTGTAGCGCTTGATGGCCTCCAAACCCAACCACTGAATAGTGTAGGAGGGGTCCTTGCAGGGCACCGTCAGCCACTCGTCCCGGACATGAACGGTAAAGCGAGGCATATCGTGATCTGCGGATACCGTGGCTCTGACTGACACCGGTCGCTCTCCAAGGTCCTGCCAACGTATGAGGATATCCGCCCAAAGGGGCCGAGCCGCCACTTACATGTAGCCAAGTAAACCACTCCTTGTATCGGGTTAAATCAACCGACACTGGGACACTGGCAGGTCTAAAGAGAGCCATATCGCTGCAGCCAGGAGCCAAATGTCGAGTGGGAGGGGCAATGTCAAGTAGGAGGGGCAATGTGGGAGGGGTTTATAATTGTTATCATCTGATACACTAACCCCAACCCTCATTATGAGCCCCTCCTACTCAACACTGCCTCTCCCACTCGACTCCCGGCAGCCATATATACTTAGGTCTGAAGCCAGTTGAATGAGTTACGAGATTCATGGACTCTGTCTGTAGGTGGCAGCACTGACCTGGGTTTTATTGCAAAAGCAATCTGTCATTTCCCAGCCTTGTAACTGTCTGAGTGAGTGTATCACTTAATACCCTCCCTTACATTACTTTGTTATGTATTTATACTTGTAAGAATATATTAAAGGCACTTCCATGGTCCGCAAGCTAGTTGATCTGAAAATCCTAATTTTGTTCTGACCAGTAGTATACACAGCACCCTCTGCAATTATTGGCACCCTTTGTAAATATTTGTCAAAAGGTGAAGAAAAAATCCACCTTTTGGTAACATTGCTTCATCTCACACTGAAAAAATGAGAAAAATTCAACCTTTAATTGAAATTAATTTCTACAAAGAAAAACAAATCCTTCATCAAGAAGTAATTATCTTTAACAAAAACACATGTGCCACAATTATTGACACCCCTGCAAATTATAGTGAACACAATGTAACTGAATCATGATTCCCATGTAAATCGTATGTCTTTGAGTTGATTGGAGTGAATAGGAACCTTCAAAGTGTAATCCATGACTTCCTGGTTAACTGGGGTACAAATATGAGGAGACACAGAGGCCAAGTTCCCTTAGTCAACATGGAAAAGATAAGAGAACATACAAACCAAATGACATGACATACAAACCAAGTGTGTTGACCTTCATAAGGGAATGAGTATGAAAAATAGCTGCTTGTCTGAAAATGCCCATTTGTACTGTTAGGGCAATAATAAAGTCAACTGGAACAGTTAGGAACTTGCCCAGAAAAGGACCCAAGTTTATTTCACCCCCACAAACAATCCCCAAAAAAAAAAATCCCCAAGGATCACTGTTGGTGAATTACAAGTAAAATCTTGTTACCACGTCCCCAGAACCACCATCGGATGCCACCTTCATGCTAACAGATTATGTGAAAGGTATGCCAGAAAAAAAAAGCCTTTTCTGTCAGTTACTTAAAACGCCAGGAGTGCCAGGAGTTTGCAAAACATTACTACAATTTTGACTGGAACCAAATTAAATGGTCAGATGAAACAGAAATGGGGCTTTTTGGCAATAAACATTCAAGGTGGGTTTAGCGTAAAAAGAAAAAGACAGCGATAATGAAAAGAACTTCATCCCAACTGTAAAATATGATGTAGGTTCTGTGATGCTGTGGGGTTGCTTTTCCTCCAAAGGCCCTGGAAACCTTGTTGGGGCACATGGCACTATGGACTCCATGAAATACCAGGACATTTTAAATCAAAAATTTGGCTGCCTCTGCCAGTAAACAAAAACTGGGCCATCACTGGATCTTCCAGCAGGATGGTGATCCTAAGTGCATGACCAAATCAGCATAAAAATGGTTAGCTGACCACAGCTTCTGCCATGGCCATCTCAGTCCCCTGACCTGAACACTATTGAAAACCTGTTGGCTGAGCTGAAGAGGAGAGTGCACAAGCGCTGGCTTAGGACCCTGGATGATCTGCAGAGATTCTGTGAAGAATAATGGACTCAGATGCCCTGCTTGGGTAATGACCTGCTTGTCCAGTCCTCCTATATTCTTACCTCATGTGGAATCTTGGTGTTCTCAGCTGTTTCTAGTCATTGTTAATTGGTTCTTGTATTTATGTAACCTTGACCATAAGTAGCCAAGCAAAATACAAGTTTTTGAATTTTTAGTTTTGACATGTTATTCAGCCTGTTTTATCTTATAAATCAAAATCAAATGTGCAATGGCTGATTAATATTAGTGTCACAACCTGGTCCTCCTGTGTGCCACACCCCCTCGTTAACCTCATGTGAAATCCCTATGTTTTCAGCTGTTTTCAATCCTGTGTAATTGAATCTCTGTATTTAAGTCCGCGTTCAAGTATGTTTTCCCAGTCCTGTCATTGTAGTCTATTGTTGAAGTCTGACGGTTGTTTTTTTGTTTTACCTTGTATGCTCCTTCATTCATCCATTAAATCCCTATTTCCCCGACCCAAAGTCTCCGGCTGCTACTTCCCTGGTCAGTGCTCAAGATGTCACAACAATAAGTCCTCTATCAGGTTAACAATTAACTAGCTGCCGACTGGCCACAGTTTGTCATACTGAATTTGTCTATAATTATTGCTAGCCACAGGTTTCCGCTTCTGCATTAGATAAACTTAACTTTCCTGTGGAACAGCTCGACTTCCTCTTTGTGTGATTACTCAACACCAAAACACTGCAAATGTCGGCTTTCATCTTTTTTTTTATTTGAAATGCTAAAAGCAGCAAAGCAATACCAACTCCATGCAAAACGCACGTGCTGCCCACTTATTGTAAAATAAAAACCTTAATTTCCTGCATAGTTTACTTAAAAATTAACCCTCATAACACTAATCTCATTTTAGCTGCAAAGCTAAATACCTGCACTACCAGTCAAATGTTTTTCCACGTTATGGGTTTTTACCACTTTTCCATTTATTTCTTAAAACTGCAATTTTTTTATTCTTGTTAGAGCAAACAACTGTAAATGAAAACATAAGTCAGATATAAGCAGTTTCCTTTAAGACATGGATAGAATATGTAACAGTGCATGTCTGACATCCTATTAACTGGTTGTGTGGCGATGGTCAAATTCTAGGCTGTCCTTAACTTTACATGCAGCAGTTAACTATTTCATCCTGTGAAACAAAGGAGTGTTTAATCGCCCTTGTAGAAAGAACGCTTTGAATTTTCTCTGCCGTTATAACTGCTAAAGGAGGTTACTTTGATGAATCAATCATTTATTTTCTTGCTAATAAAGATACTCAAATGGTGAACATACTGTAAATGAATTTGTTAGCAAAGAATATTGCGTATTTTTAGTAACTTAAGTAACGTGCAAATGTAGAAAGTCTCAGTATGTGCAAAAACCTTTGACTGGTAGGGTATTAGGACTGCTTAGTAATATGACAAGCTATACTGTTATGCCTTGTGCGTGCCATTTTTCCATGCTTTCACGGTGCAGCTATGCGGTTTAGCTTTGCGGCTGCTCTACATTCAGGTCTTTGGACACCAGAGCGACGGCGACAGGGTGCATGCAGGCGCGGTGCTTCAGAAACACGCTGACCGTCTCCTGGCGGAACTTCTCAAAGCCATGCAGCTCTCTAGAAAACCGCAAGGAAGGGAGGGAAGAAATTGTGTAAGTGCTTCCGCGCGCATCTACCTCCTCCGTAACACAAAGAATCCCTCCATTACTCCTCACACTGAAGGTCTTATCAAGCACTAATGTTTAATTTTACACGTACATCAAACACATTTGTTAATATGGGAACTTCGTTGGGATTTGGAGAAGGGGCAAAACACATAAATACAAATCTGTGATTGACTGAGATTCTTACAGAGATTCAGTTCAGTAAAATAGCATGATTCTTATCAACATGCTGAAGTGACACTTCTACTGACACACATGCAGGCAGTACCTGAAGAGGGGGCGTGTAAACTTCAAGCGTCCTTGTTCAGTGGCCATCGCGAAGGCCAAAGGTACAGCCTCCTCCCATTTGGCTCGGAGACAGACCCGCAGCCACCTAGAAGACACACACGGTGGCACCGTACAGTAACAGCCACACACTGAAACGCCAAGAGAACACAGGCGGCTGCCTGAAAGAGACAATGCGAACGCACACACTTCTCGACCTGAAAGAGACAAGTGCGGCAATGGCCACATATACAGTGAACTTCTACATGTAATGCTGAAGAGCACAGAAGCACCTTAAAGAGGCTGGCATGCTAAAACACAAACATATACAACATACATGTTAAGCTAGCGTCAGTGAAAACAGTGAAGTGGTGATAAAAGATAAACGTGTAAAATGTGCTGAAGGCCATCAAAAAAAAAATGCCTTGGGGGAGGTTTGCAGTATCAGCCTGTGTCTCTGTTTCTGTTTGGTTTCGACACATGACAACCTGGGCTAAAAAATAATCTCTCGTGTGAGCCATGATGGTTGACACCAATGACACGCACATCTCCACCTGGAACAACAGTACAGTAACACAAATACACACACAGAATCATCTGCAAACTCTTTGAAAGAGGCCAGGACAATAACACATTGAATAGCCTGTAAAATCTCAAGAGATGCCTGAAAAGGCACGTGTACACACACACACACACACACACACACACACACACACAATTAATTAAATTTATTCTTGCGTCGTAGTTTAAAAAAATCTGGAATCCCATCAAGTTCAAATGTTTATAATGTATATTTATATATATTTTATCTCACTGTATGATGAAGATGAAGAGGAATTACACCTTTCAGCGTGACAATGACCCCAAGCATACATCCAAATCAACTAAAAGAATGGCTTCACCGGAAAAAAAATTAAGTTTTGTAAAAGGCCAAGCCAGAGCCCAGAACCACATCCAGTTTGAAATCTCTGGGCTGATCTGAAGAGGGCTGTGCACAAGAGTTGCCCGTACAATTTGACAGATTTGGAGAGCTTTTGCAAGTAAGTATGGGCAGATATGGCCAAGTCAAGATGTCGCATGCTGATACACTTCTACAGAAACAACCTGAATGCTGTAAAATCAAAAGGTGCTTCAACAAAGTATTAGTTTATGGGTGTGCACACTTTTGCAACCAGCTTCTATGTTTTTTTTTCTGTATTTTTCCCCCTAAAAGGTTTTTTCCTCTCTGTTGAATTTGGTGGAGTGGTGGCTCTAAGGGATCTGTGCCAGCAACTGGAACGTTCTATTCCATTAGGTCCTTGAGCAAAGCCCTTAGCCTGCAATTGCTTTGTCCTGGGCATGATGTTAACTTACATCCAGCCCTATAAGGACGTCCTCCAACAGGGAAAAACCTGGGGGTTGGTGGCAGGATTTGCACTCCAGTCACTGGAAAAAAAACTCACACTGGTCCATTCAGACTGGTGTGGTGCTGAGGTATCACCCACTGCACGGCTGCACTCGGGTTCTCACCCCTCAGGTGGTTTGTCATGTGATCGGTGCGGCAGCACACGGTAATCAGTGTATGCTCCTTATCGCCTCCTCGTCAATTGAATTTTTCATATCACAAAAATCTAGCATTTTAACAGGGGTGTGTACACATTTTACATCGTGCCAGGGCCTGACTCCACTCCTGAAACACCATATCTCACAAATGCGAGTAGAAGAAAGATGGTTGGATGTATATTCCAATGTTACTTAAATCCTGATTGAAAACCTGACAGAGAATACACAATCTACAAAGGAGAGTATGCTCTCAAACTACTGGTGCCGGGGTACCTGAATCGTATTTCAGCGTTTTTGATGCTGTTCAGGTTGTAGACCTCCTGCATTCTCTTCACATGACTGAGAGGTATGGGCTTCTGGAAGAGACAAGATCGAAACAGAATGAACACACACCCCAGTCACATCAACAGTGGTCATGGGGTCAATCAGGGCTACGGCGACTACCCCAACCTACCTCATGCAGCAGCAGGGCCAGAAACTCCATCAGCTGAGGAGACGAGAGGTTTTTCACATCAGCTTCACTGAAGCTGGCCAGGTCCGCCTCATTCGCCTGACAGAGACAGGGGTACAGAGATGGCAAGGGGAAAAAAACACAGAGCATATAAAACCAAAAAAGTCTCAAGCAAAACCCCCCTCACTGTACATGGCGTTAGAACAAACCAGGAACATCCAAGTGGACACAAGAACAAAGCAGTACCTGGACCCATCTCTGGCAGAGAGCGATGCAGACGTCCGCCAGGGTGGCATCATATCTGGAAAGCAAGAGCTTTGATGTGAGCACGGACTGCGCCGGGCACAGATAGCTATCTTGACTGCCTTACACCAAACGATCAAGATGACGGGAGCACAGCAGAACTCTAACAAAACTCAGGATTTTATTCCGACACTGGAAATTTGCAATAGTGAAATAGCAGAAAACATTTGTTCGGTGTAAGGTCTGCATTAAGGAACCTGCTATGATGCTTGGAAGCTCACCGATTTTTCACAGGAGGCATCCCAGGCGTGTGCATCCAGCCACTCCAGTCCACTTTGTTGAGGATCTCCACCTGACCCAGGATAAAACACACCACTGAGGAATGGCTGAGGCCAGGCTAGAGCCCCGGGGCTCTGGAACATCCTGTCCACCTCAAAGGTTTTATGTGTTCAGAGAGGAGCTTCCATAAGAAATTTCTTGGATGCGTAAATGACATTTTGGCTGGAGAAAAGCACGGTCACACAGTTGGCATTAAAAGATGGCACCTAAACCACTGGGATGCTTTCTGGGTGACTAACTCTTATCTGGATTGTGATGGAGTAACTGTTTTTGCAACTCACCTTATCCTTGAAGTAGGTGTACAAGTAGTCCTTCCACTCATCAGTGCTAATGCTGGAATAGGCAAACAACTGAATGTAGGACTTGATGAACCCCATAAAGACCTCTGTGGGTGAGAAGCATAAAAAATCCACCAAGTCAAGGAATCGGATGATGTCACACGGGCATAAGCATTGTTAGCCTGATCTCCTCAAACTTGTTCATCCAAGTGTAATAGTAAGACAGGAGTATGAAGAGGTGTAAAGGGAAATATGTGCTATATGTGAGAGAGAGGAAGGGTTGCGGGGGTTCTGTGGGTGTATGTGGCTTTACCTGGACCACCCAAGAGCTCTTCCAGGTGGTATAGGAACGCGAAGCCCTTCTCATATGGGATGCAGGAGAAGGCCTGATCAGTGTCCACCTCATCCAGACATGGAACCAAGTTGGTCAGGGGGTTTTTCTCCCCAAACATATTCACCTGCGGAACAGATATATAGTTCTTATTTGGCACCCCACACACGATGACTAAAGATATTATAAAGTGACTACAGCTTTAAAGAGCTTTAAAGGTCTGAGTGGGTCTCTGTGTGTTTACAGTGGCCCCTCCCCAATGGGAGCCCCTCAGCAGAGGTCTCTCTGGGGGTGGCCCATGGAGCTCTCACCGCTTCCTGCATTTCTTTCCACCCCCCAATGGCCTTGAACTGCCTGAACTGTTCGCTCTCCAGGCACCTGGCAATCATCCTCTCCAGGTACACGGTGTGACCTTCATTCAGCCTGTCAGGAAGTGGGGTACACGAGAATGACACTCATCCAGTCAAAGGAAGAACGTTAGTGACAACGGTAACAGACAGTAGACCTCTACACATTACCATGGTAGCTTAGTGAGCAGCCTTTTGCCTCTGAGGTTGTGGGTACAAATCTACCTCCTGCATTTCATTCAGCTTGTAGCCTAGACATCATCCCCGAAGACGTGCATCCAAGGACCAGCTGGTGACTCTAAACTACTCTCTGTGTGTATGACTAACCTTAATCATTGGGTCACATCATTTTTTGGACAAGCTGTTAATAAAGACCAGCTGCGCTACTCGAGTCGGGACTTGGAAATTCCTCACTTGGTCTTGTCACACACTCAAAAAAACTTGTAACCTCCAGATTCCATAGCAGATGTCTGCAGCCTATATGCAGCTGTATACTACCTGCCCAGATTTCTTGTATTAGCCACAATGTTTTTCCAACATTGTGCACACACCCACACAGGTAAAGCCTGTCCCCATCAGAGCTACCAACTCAAAAATGATCTGTTTCGTGTAATAAGATACCAGTCAGTTTTCAGCACCCCTGTTTAAAATTGTATGTTTAACTGTGTCATGTTACACAGAATTTAATACAGGATGCAGGGGAGATGTGTTTCTGTTACCGTTGTGTTTGACAAATCATAAATTTTTTGGTTAAAAAAGTTTTAGTTGGTGGCCCTTCAAAGTAAAAATTCAAGTAAATAACTAAGGTCACTGTCTTCAGCTTATAGTTTTTGAATTCAAGTTCATGATCTAGAATTGAACTTGTGTTCTTCTGGACTCACACTCAGCTACCCAACTCCTGTAATGGATGTTCACTAGGGCTGTCACTATCGATTATACATCTAGAGATTAATCTGACAATTCATCGAGTAATCGTACTTGTCATATCATATCATATCATATCATATCATACCATTTATCATATCATATCATATATATCATATCACATCATAGATACATTGCATTTGCATAAGGCACAAACTATTGCAGAGTCACTCATATGGTTAATTTAAGACGTTTAGGTTGCATGTTTCTGGACAGTGGAAGTAATGCAGAGAATCAAAAAGCCACAAAAGGGTGAATGTGCGAACTCCACACACAGACAGTGTGGCAGTGTGCAGTGACAGTACACATAACCCTAACAGGCTTGCACGATGTATGACGTTAATATCAACATGGCATTTGTTGCACATGCAATTGTCACATTGCAAGGACTGCAATAGTCTGTTGGGTTCATGTGGTGTTAAAAAAAATATTCAGTTACATAAAACTAAATTTAGCAAGCTTTGCAGTTCTAATGATGGTTGCTTTGCAAATTTATTTAGTATGTATTAAAAATCGGTCTAAAGTTTACTGCTTTTGCATGAACTCTGCATTTGTGCTCTGAGGATCATAATCATTCTTGTTCTTGCTTATTAACTCAGATTAATTTCTCATGAACATGCTACACAAACAAAAATGAACAAGGGAGAAAAGTGAACAAGAACCGGACATTCTTCTTCCGCTATATGGAAATATTTTGTATTTCATAGAGAGGATTTTGAGCAAAAGCAAGAGATTATCAGCACTGCTGTGTGTTGGTGGTCACAATTGACAATAACACTGACTTATTTAACAGCTTTGTTGGTAGATCTGTTCTATTTGGCAATATAGTTTTCAATAATTTTCAACTCTCAAAAAAATATAATAATAGCTAAATAACAGGGCTAACTTTTGTTTTAGCAGAGATGATTCATAAATCGTAAGTAAATTAAGCAAACTAATTTCAAATCAACATTATAAAAAAAAAACAGGCTAGGCTACTCCAAGAGGCTAAATTTCATATATCTATGGATAACCACTCATTTTTGGATAAGTCCATCAAACACAAAAGTCGTCTTTACAATGTATTTGCATTGCAGTCATGCTGTGGTGATGTTTAAGCTCTGCTTTTCAATTCTGACAGACAACTGTTGCTTTCATTCTTAATTTTCAGGTTCATCCGCTAGGCACCGCCTCCTTTCTGCCATGTGACCGAGAAGGTAAATTTTAAATCAATGCTTTTTTGTAATCAAGTTTAATTGAGTAATGGTGACAGCTCTAGTGTTCACCAGTATCTTTATCTTAGCCTTGACATATTCATTACGGGGATCTTCTCCGAGGTCAGTGATCAATTAAAATAAACTGGCTAATCAGATGACCAGGCACAGTCACAAGACTGCTTCAAGTAAAACTTCCAGCCCAATGAAAGCACAACAAAACAACGGTTTGATGTGTCAGCAGCATTGATGGCACGTCTCGGATATACCAAAAGTGCTCCCAGTTCTTGATAGTGACCAGGTTTCCAGTCCAGCTGTGGGAGATCTCATGGGCAATGACCTGCAGAGGGTGAGGCAG
The DNA here is from genome assembly GCA_026779585.1 of Mormyrus proboscirostris. Lineage (NCBI taxonomy): Eukaryota > Metazoa > Chordata > Actinopteri > Osteoglossiformes > Mormyridae > Mormyrus > Mormyrus proboscirostris. The sequence continues at coordinate 30,601,794 of JAODKF010000068.1, read as the reverse complement.
ACAGCCAAAGACACTTGAACCACAAGTAGGTGCCTTACATACCAGAGAAATGAGACAAAGGACATCTGCAGCTTACCCCAGCCAAAGATCTGTCCCCGGCCTGCAAGACAGCAAGAGCAAAAGCTTTAGAGCATAGAATGTCAGTTTACCCTGGTGCTTAGACCTGTTGCATAGGTGAGTTGTGAAGTTTTCAGGTACCGGTCACACAAGATGACTTGTACAGCTTGCTGAGGTTGAGGTACACAGAGGTAGACTAGATATAACATTGGAGGGGTGTTGGGGGTTTCTCACCAGCAGAGTGGGCGTGGCATATGTCAGGCAAGGGTTTTCCATGCCCCCATAGGGGAAGGAGGGGGGAAGAAGCAGGATATCGTACTGCCCCCACACGTAGGGGCCTACGAGGTTCTCAGCGGTCTTCAGCATGGTCTCTGTCTGAGAGAGTCACACACTCAAATTTATACTCCAGAACAAAAGGGCTGCAGCTTTAAATGACCACAAATTAGCTTTAAATGACTGCAACTGTTCAGAGATGACTGTTATTTAAAAATGTCTTCACTTTTAGGAGTGACATTCAACGTGGCAGCACCTCTGCACAAACCCCGGACCTTTGAGGTAAAACTATAACAAGAGGAGTTGCTGCGGTTTTCAGACACTGATCATTCAGATTAGGGCCGCATGATATATTGTTACAGCATCGTCATCGCGATGTACGCACATGCGAGACGTGCGATGTTAAGTAATCCCCCCTACAGTAATGGAGTCTGCTTTTCCACTTACCTCGGCAAACTCATAGGCTGCCTGATCCACCAGCTCCTTCTCGGACCACACCCGGGACCTGGGCCCGATTTCCCTACGCGACACACAGGGCAGGCCTGAAACTGGGTACTCTACCAGGTCAAAGGCCAGAGAACACGGGTGATGCAGATGTAACAAGACAAAGCTGTGCTAACGATGACTGGTATATTAAAATGTTTATTAAAGAAATAAGAAAGTAATTAGAAAACAGAGGATTCAATGGCAGAACATGTCACATTTTTATACAATTAGCAGAAACTGAAGTGCCCGATATGTATCGAGCTGTCACTGTGAGGGGACAAACACAGCACGAAAAGCTGTCTATGGCTAAAAGGACTCTGCTGACAGCACATTTAGAGTCACACTGAGGTGCGTTTAACGTGGTCGGGGGGGGCGGGGGTACCTGCTCTCCACCGCTCCAACCACGAGGGCGATGAGGTATGAAGGTATGGGAACCTGTGTGAGTACAAGACAAAGTCACATGATCTGATCCTGCAGACAAAAGCAGGAAAACCAGAGCCAGGGAAACGGATCAGAGAAGAAAATATCTTTGAGCAGCTTTTTTCTATCTCGGGAATAAACTAAACACAACAAACAAAGAAAATAATGAAAAACTCACAGAAACAACATCTGAATAATAAACATGAATTATATAAACCTCTGAATTTGCAACATGTGTATTTTAACAACTGTACTAATAATTAATCTCCCTTAATCATCAATCCCCAGCGTCACTCACTGCTTATTAGGTTTTATATTTCGCAGCATCACCAAGCGGGATGCTAAAGGATGCTGGGGAAGTGAGCAGGGAGGCATCAAGCGTGAATAACGACGGGCTTGTTTTCACAGAACAGGATCTGAAGCTGTTTTTTAAGCGATATAAATGTGGTCAGGAGGAGGGGTGGTCTTATGGTACAATATAGTATGAGGAAGAACAAAAATAACTGAGTATGTGAAGGATGACGCGACACATCTTAGCTGTCGCTGCAAACGGTGCCTTTCTTGCAGGGCCCCGTCAAAGGACAGCACTACTATGAGTGAAAAAGCCAGTTTTATCCTGACACTGAGTACAGCTTCAGCAAAATCCAGCAAAAAAATTCACTTGCCTGATGTGCGTACATTTAAATGTCCTGTAAGCCATTTCTGATATAGGTTAAAAATTGATGGGGGAGGGGGGTTGGCACATACGGTCTGCCTGAAGCGATAGATTGTCCTGCTGCTGTCCTGTGGGTCAGCCTCCTGTCCGTCATGCAGTGCACCCATCACTGCCACCAGCTCCTTAGGGACAGACACCTGTGTACAAACACACACACACAGACGTCATGCAGTGCACCCATCACTGCCACCAGCTCCTTAGGGACAGACACCTGTGTACAAACA
>JAODKF010000068.1:30554801-30572416 GCA_026779585.1 Mormyrus proboscirostris | reverse complement strand
TGACCTCTGTCATCATTTTAAGTGGGAGAACTTGCACAATCGGTGGCTGACTAAATACTTTTTTGCCCCACTGTATGCTCCGACCGTGGTGAGTCTCATTGAGGGACACATTTTACTCGCTAACTTCACTCTGTACTTGATGGATGCCCACAAGGTGAGACTCCTCTGGTCAAGGGTGATGAGACCACTGGCACTGACAAAGCTGGCTATGAGGATTGTGTCGGTCCCTGGAGTGAGTGTCACTCCATGTTCGGTGACTTTGCTAGAGGTCACAGGCTGCGGGTCACTGGATCCTGGTTCCAACACCCTGAGCCACATCATTGGACTTGGTTCTCCAATGCTGGTGGTGCGGTGAAGGAGATCGATCACATCCTCGTGGGCAGTTGCTGGAGGCGCCTGCAGAACTGCGGGGTCTACAGAAGTGCCCAGTTTGTTAGTGTTTTATATTGAGGGTAGAACAATGACCACACACCTCCAGGTTCTCGGTTTGAATACCCTGTTCTATATCTGCCTCCGGGTATTTCCTCCTAGTAATTTCATTTCTTCCTGCAGAACAAAAACGTGAATTTATGTGAATCGCAAATATTTGTGAGTGTCTAAAAAATGTCTGTGTGCCCTGTGTTTGATTGACAACTTGTCCCGAGTGTACCCCAGCCTCGTGTCTTAAAAGTACAACATAAAATCAGCTCTAGGGTACAAAGTGACCCTGACCAGGATCGGCAGTTAGAAAATGAATTGATGCTTCATATTGATTCATATTCATATTCGTATTAGTTCACTAGAGTCTTTAGTTAAGGTACTACACATGCCCATGTGACAGCTACAAACAAAGAGTTTAATATGCTATTTGACCTTAATATAAATTAATCACATAATAATGGAGCATACTGTATGGAACATAAAATGGTAAAACAAAGATATCCAATCATCCAATCATCATTAGTTGCTGTCAAACTCAAGACTAGCACATGTTATTTGTGGGATTTTGAGAACTCTACACTCAAATGCTAGATTGTTTTGCCATCTAGTGGGCATGTTTGTACATCTTGTTCATTTTATTTATTTAGCATAGTGTTTCACAACCTTTTTCTACCATGGCACACTTTTCATATGGTAATTATGGTTAATGCGTATATTATATGGACAAAAAGTCCATGGGACAACTGGAATGCTAAACCATTAAGAGTTCCCATTACTGGAACTAAGGGGCCAAGCCCAACCCCTGAAGGACAACCCCATACCATTATCCCTCCTCTACAAAACTTTACAGTTGGCACAATGCAGTCAGGCAGGTAACGTTCTCCGCTAAACCCAGACTTGTCCATCAGACTGCCAGACAGGGAAGCAGAAAGCGTGAAACATCACTGCGGAGAAAAAATTTCCACTGCTCCAGAGTCCAGTGGCAGTGTGCTTCACATCACTCCATCTGATGCCTGACATTGTGCTTGTTGATGTGAGTCTTGGTGATATGAAGCCCTTGGCACATCATTTTTGTGCTGGGGTATTTGCAAGATGGAGTTTAGAACTCTACAGTTATTTATTCAACAGAGCGTTGGCGACTTTTACACACTATGTGCCTCAGGACTTGGCGACCCTCCTGTTACTTTACGTGGTCTGCCACTTTGTGGCTGAGTTTCTGTTGTTCCTAAATGCCTCAACTTTGCAATAATACCACATACAGTTGATAGCAGAATGTCTAGCTGAGAAGAAATTTTACAACCTGAAAACTCATGGACTAGCAATAGTCTGAATGAAACCTAAATTCAATGCTTAAGAGTTGTGTCCCAACACTTTTGTTCATATAGTGTACCACTAATAGGCTCTTACTAATAACACACACAGTGGCATGCAAAGTTTTTGGCACCCTCGCTTAAAATGTCTGTTAATGTGAATAGTTAAGTGAGCAGAAAAAGAACTGATCACCAGAAGGCATAAAGTTAAAGACGACACTTTTCTTTACTATTTTAAGCAAGATTCTATTTTTATTTCCATCATTCACAAGTATAAAATATAAAAACTATTAAAAGGGCCTGAAGCAAAGGTTTGGGCACCCCAACATATTTGAGTCTCAGGTAACACTTATCAAGGTCCCAGAACTTCATTAGCTCATTTGGACTGTGGCTTGTTCACAGTCATCGTTGGGAAACCCTGGGTGATTCGGAGTGCAAAGCTGTAGAAATTCTCTGACTCCTCAAACCTTGTCCCAGCAATCAGCAGCCACGGGATCCTCTAAGCAGCTCCCTAGCTCTCTGAATCATAAAATAATCGATGCTCTCAAAGCAGAAGAAGACTACAAGAAGATAGCAAAGCGTTTACAGGTAGCTGTTTCCTCAGTTTGTATTGTTAATAAGAAATTACAGTTAACAGAAATGGTGAAGCTGAAGTTGAAGTCTGGAAGATCGTGAACACTTTCTGAGAGAAATGCTTGTATTGCTAAAAGGCAAATTAAAAACCCCGGTTTGACTGATAAAGACCTCCAAAAAGATTTAGCAGACCATTGTACTTGCAGGAACATTTGAATTAATATGACCATCCTGGTAGAATTAGCAGAAGAAATCCTTTCTAGTATCCTAGCCACAAAATTCAACGTCTGAAGTTTGCAACTGAATATCAAATCAAGCAAACATCACACCAACTGTAAAAAAAATTTCAACTGAAAAGGGTGAGTGGATGAAAATCCCCCAAGTAAGAACGGAAAGACCCTTATTTGGCCACAAAAATCATTTACAAACTGTGATACAAAAAATAACCATTTTGGATAATTTCAGAGAACGACTGTACTTCCTGCCACACGGATTGAATGTTCCAGCTGAGCAGGGCCAATTTCATCCCGGTCTACTGGAAGATCAATAATAGCAAACACATCCAGACACACCAGCAGCTTATGCTCATCTAGGTTGGTAATGAAACATCTAGGTAGAGTACCTGGAACTACACTGCAGCGTCCTTCATGGTGTTCCACTGTAAAATCAAACTCTTGCAACTGGATGGTCTAACATGCCAGCCCTGAATAGGGTTTTGGGTGATTAAAAACCCAGGTCAGAGCAGCATCATCAGTTAATACTGAAGAATGTCTCCCTTCTAAATAAAATATCCACTTTTCAATAGCCCATACTACTGGCAATTACTATTTCTCTGGTACTGAATACTTTCTCTCAGCATTAGTAAGAATGCCTGAGGCAAATGCCATGATCTGTTCTTTCTTTCCTTTCTCTTGAGTTAAAACAGCTCCTCCCAAGCCAATGTGACTTGCATTAGTTTGGACCAGATCTCCGTCGTCATCATGTATGATGTACAGTATGTTTGTCTGTACACCTGACTGCTTCATTCAGCTTTGCCAAGTGCTGTGTAAAGCTGTGTAAAGTCCATTAGCTAGTTTGAAGGATTGTTCATATGGATTTTTGTCCATATAGTGTACGCATTAATCATAATTACCATATGAAAAGTGTGCCATGGTAGAAAAAGGTTGTGAAACACTATGCTAAATAAATAAAATGAACGAGCTGTACAAACACGCCCACTAGATGGCAACTCCAATTTTATTCCTTTGTCTTCAGCTGTTTCTAAGAAGACTCCTTTATTAATGAGAGAAAACAATATGTGTCTACCATTGCAAAACTGCTGCCCCCTGATGGTGACTGGTAATGTGAGGGCTTTGAGAATAGTTGGCATAATTCCTTGCATCTATAATGTGTTTCTATGGCTAACCTTACTAGAAGTCCATTTATAATGTTGGTCAGCACTTCGCTGGTTGACCTGACTATGATAGTGCTTGTTTCTTGCCAGTGCCATTCAATCGGTGTTTCCACTCTCTCCATCTCTTCCACAATTTTAACAGTACCTCTTAGTAGGCTTGCCAGACAAGGGTTACGCTTCTGCAGAACAGCATGTACCAAGCCCTTCTGTGTCATGTCATTCCTCCATCGAAGATACAGTGCCCTATACTGAGAAGTTGTGGATGGTCCTTGTTTCCTCTCATGGATTCTTTTCTCTGCTTCTCTCTGCTCCTAATCCTCTGAAAGAAAAGATCTTAAGAAAGTAGCTTCATATTGACTCCAGGCTCTGATAGCTCGCCTCTCCACCAAGCACCAATCTTTAGCTGTACCTGACAGGACAGTAGGCATTGTAGCTAGCACTCACTCATTGGTCTAACTGCTAAACATTCTTCACACCTCTCAATATATGCAACTGGATCTTCATCAGATTCTTGGCCAAAATGTGAAAACTCAGTCTTGGTGGGTGTTTTAAAATGCTGACTTTGGTAACAAAACCTCTTTGACAGACGGATGGGAATGACTAAAAGATGGAGAAGAATTACATGAGTTACAGAGGCATCTCAAGGGGAACCAGGACAGATGAAGAAGATGGCAGAGCGCGTGGCTGTATTAAAGCCTTCAACTGCCCTACTGATCTACATCTTGCACTTTTATGTCTGTAAGTTGTGTTACTCTCTCTAGTTTTCTACTGAACCTGTACTTGCACCATCCTTCCATTGCCTTCACCTTCTCCTGTACTCCTTGCATATATACATTGCAAGCATCTACGAATGTTTAAAAAGTCAGAGTTGATTTTTTTCACCAGATTCCACTATCTGCAACCGGGTGTTGGGGTCAGTGCCCGTCCATCCCTGTCCTATGTGTTCGGTCCCTGTTTGGCCTAAAGGTGTTGCTGGCCATCCTGTTCCCTCAGTCAGTAGTGTGTTTCATTCATTCCCAGGACCACGGCATACCTCGATGAGTTGAGTATGTGGCACCAAGGCCACAATCCTGCATTCATGGGTTTGAGGCCTGCCTCACCTATTGTTTACTGGGTTTCTGTTTTTCTTGTGTTTTGTTTCTTGTTTAAGTTTATCCTATTTATGTCCATTTTAATTTCATTCTGCTTCCTAGTGTTAGCCCTTGTGTGTCAATCTTCCTGGTTTTGGTATTAAAATTCCATAGTGTCTGTGCTTTTTAATTATAGTTTCTCCACCTGTGTCCTCTTTCCCTGTATTGTCCTCATTGGTTAAATGTTTTGAAAATCCACACCTGCCTTTTGTTAGTTCTTGTCATTTGACTATTTAAGTATCTTTGTCCTGCTCCTCAGTCTGCTGTTGTGAATGTAGCTGTATACTTGTGTTTCTGGGTCTGTGCCCTGTGTTACCCCGTTCCCAGTCTTTCTTTGTTCCTTAGTTGTGTTGAGCTTTTTGCTTTTTAGCTAATTCAGTTTTTTTTCCCTGCTTGTTTTCTGACCCCATGTGGTCCTTTTAGATTGAGGTTTTCCCCACTGTGTTAGTTCCCCTAGTAAACCCCTTTATCTTGGAACCACCAGTGAATCATCACTCTTTGCCACAACACCAGGTTAATATCTCCTGTATCCCCTCCAGAAGAAAAGGGGTATGAGGTGCTTCTCCCATGGTAGGCAGTGGAACATGCTCCTCTGATCCCTTCACCATCATCTTCAGACATATGGGGATGATAAGAATGGAAAACATCCTGCAAAGATTCTCATTGAGTGACTGTTAGATCAGCTGTGAAGTCTGGGTCATGGAAATTCTCCGTCTCCACTTGTGGGTTTCTACTAGTAGTGGCAACACTTTTACTAATGCAAGATACAATGAACTATTAAGCACTGGACCCTGTTTGGGCACCAACTACACTTCACAACAATTTTTTGAAAAGTTTTGTTGGCTGAAAAGTTTTTGCTGATTGTGACGGGTACCTGGTGGGTATGCACAAATATAGTTTTGGTTTTGCTGTATCACATATTATTATGATTCTCATGCGCCAAATGGACTAGTGGGAGGTTTTTTTTCCAAAGGCTGGAGTGCCAATCCTGCCACAAACCCCCAAGTTATTACCTGTAAGTTGCAGGACCTCCTTACAGGGTGTTGTAGATTAACATTGTTACACCGGCTCGTCTGGTCCTCGTGTGTGCCGCGCCTACCTCGTTACCTTGTGTTAATTCCTGCTTATCACCTGTTACCTGTTAAGTTCAGCCTGTACTGTGTACTTAGTCAGCGTCTGAGTTTGTATCCCCAGGTCTGTCATTGACGTGGCTTGCTGTGTGCTCCCCTGCTGTCCTGTCTGCGCTAAAAAAAACCCCGTATCGACCGCTTTTACGGCTCTTGTCTGCTTCCTCGTTCGCCCTGCCGACCGGTCATCACAAACATCATACGCAAGGTGAAACAATTGCAAGTTAAGGGCCTTGCTCAAGGACCCGACAGAGTAGAATCAGTCAGGGCATTCATGGGATTTGAACCCACAATATGTATTGGTACAGAACCCTAGCCTCAGAGCCACCACTCCGATGAGCAAAATTCGGATCATTGTCACTGCCAGTTCCCTGCACTGCAGTTTCTTCATCTGGTTCATCTAAGGTCCATTCCTCTGGTGGTTTCGGAATCGGAAGGCTGTTGTCATGCGGTATGGGTTTCATTGCTGAAGGCACATTAGGGTATTCAACTTACTTCTTGTTTTTGGCAGAGAAACCAGACACATTAGTCAAACAGAAGTAACAGTCCGTTACCTGGTCTTTCTGTTCTCGGCATATCAATGGGACAGCAAACGGCATTGTCTTTCGAGTGCCTCTGAGCCAGGCTCTCAGACAGACGGCACATGTCGCACAACAAATGTGAGCCGCCCATTCCTTGTCTTGATCACCAATTTTACAGCCGAAGTACAGATGATATGCTTTCTTCACAAGAGCAGTCATTGAGCGTCTCTGAGGCACAACCGTATATTCGCCACAAATATAGCAGAATGTATCACGGCCGTTACGATATTGACAAGACATATTGACTGACACCTATCATCCTGCAAATGTCTATAGCATCTAGCTTACTTGTTACATTGCTACTGATGCAGTGCAATGTTCTGAAACAACACTACACACTATCAGGCCTATTAACCCTGAGCACGTTTACAGTATAGCATACTGAGGCAGTGTCAAACTGGCTCTGGCCTACCCAGGCATGCCTGGACTGCAGGCTTCCATAGAAGAGTTTCCAACCTGGCTTTATTCCATGGCTGGACATTCCCAGACTGTACAAAATATTGTCGATAGGTCTCTTGCAGAAACTATATAAACAAATATAAGAAAAAAACATGACAAAACTGAAGATTGCAATGAAACCATATGTGATGGGCAGATTTGGATGTGATCTCAGCCAAAAATCTATGAGGAACACCCAACACTGTTCAAGAAGCAAAAACCTTTTTGCGCAGTTATTTAATGCTGATGATTTTACTTTAGTATCAATCTATTACACACATTTTGTACACGCTGGTCATAAGTCCGGGCAGTCATGTTTTTCAAGATGTTTTGTGATGGTTTCATCTAAGTTCCAACTCGGAGAGAAATAATCGAATGCAGGATCACCCACAAGCTGACCACACTTGGCCTGCACCCCACCCTCTGTGACTGGCTCCAGGACTTTTTGACTGGCAGACCTCAGTCTGTTAGGATCGGCAACAGGACTTCAGCCAGCATCACCACCAACACTGGCATCCCACAGGGTTGTGTCGCCTCCCACAAAGACAACATCATCCTGAAGTTTGCAGATGACACCGCAGTGATCGGTTGCATCATTGGAGGGGACGAAGCGGCCTACAGGAGAGAGGTGGCCGGTCTGGTGTCATAGTGTGAGGACAACAACCTCACCCTCAACACGGACAAGACAAAGGAGATGATAGTGGACATGAGGAAGAGGAGGAGGCCTCATCAGCCACTGTTCATCCGGGAGCCTGAAGTGGAGAAGGTGAGCAGCTTTAAGTACCTGGGCGTCCACATCAGTGAGGACCTCACCTGGTCACTGAACACCACACAGCTGGCCAAGAAGGCTCAACAGCGGCTGTACTTCCTGAGGAGGCTGAGGAAGTTTGGTATATCAACCAAGACTGCGGAAAAGATCATCAGGACTCCACTGCCCTCTTTACAGAGCAGCTACCACCACAGAGTCCAGAGGAGAGCTGCCTCCATCGTCAAAGACCCCACACACCCCCAACACGGACTGTTCACACTTCTGCCCTCAGGACGGAGGTACAGAAGTGTGAAATCTAGAACCTCCCAACTTAACAACTCCTTCTTCCCCACAGCCATCAGACTCCTTAACAGCCAACAGGAGTATTATTAATGGACATCATACAACCATACTACCATATCATGCTACCATAGTACATCATACTTTACACTTAAAAGTATTTATTTTTCTATTTTTTCTATTATATTGTATCTCAGCATTTTGTGTGCATAGCAAAGTATTGTTGTTGTTATTGTGCCGATATGAAATGTTATTGATGGTATTAACTCCCTGCAGTAGTAATAGTAGAATATTTTTCGCAGCAACCTTGTTATTCACAGTGCTGTTGTATACTTTTATGCATGCGCATGCACGTGACTTGGGACCTGCCCAGAGTGGGACCCTCTGGGTCTTACCCTGAGTCCCTCTCTGTGGACCCTTGCCTCTGCCCAAGGCTTGAGCTTCTCTGGCCCCAGGTCGCGGTAAGGTCACTGATATTGGCAGGGGCCCAAGGGAGGGGCTGGCCGAGGGGAGGACGAGGGCATACCATCCATGGCTGCTGTACTGACTCCAATATGCCCAATGTTGCCTACCCAGGCACCTCTCCTGTCACGGCCCAGGGGAAGGGAACCATGACACCCTCCCACTCCTGTTCCTGTCCTGCAGTCCCCATGGCACCTTCCAGTTCCTGCCCTGTAGTTCCCTTGGCGCCTTCCTGTCCTGCTAATCACTCCAGCTGCCTCTAGTTTGTTCCTTTGTCAGTCTTGTATAAAAATGCTTCCCAGTCCTGTGTTCCCCAGTCCTGTCATTGATGTTGTTCTCTCCTGTTGCCGCTGCCTTCCCTTATTCCAGTCCTCTCGTTTTGGATCCCACGCAATCCCATGTACAGTATGTTCTGCCTTTGCTCTTTCAGTTCAATAAAACCGCTGTTCATTTTGCCTGCATCCTTTGTTCCACTTCACATGACAGTATGCTTCACAATTCTGAATTACATTTTTCCATTTTCTCACTGATCATTATTTTTTTAGGAAACTGATACTTAAAGTCAAAGACACCAGTTTCGTCATTGCAAGGCTGTACATTACAATACAGTATGTGAAGTTCACTTGCACGAGAAAACCCTTGCATGCACTTGTAACTTTTTCAGTTCTCAAGACACAGTATAATAGCAAACAAAGTCACACAACACAGGATAACACAAAAAAAACAAAATGGCGATACAAGAAAAACAAAATGGCAACAAAATAATGTAGCGCGCTTTTGTTGAATATACTAATACAGAATGTATATAGCATGCTGGCCTAGCGATGTAATTTTGTTACAATAAATATTGGGGTATTTATAAAACGTCTTCAAGTAAGCAAGGATGAAAATGATTACAATTGTCTCGGAGAAGGCATATAACAATAACATAACAATCTATAAATGAATAATAATTAAAATTGCAAAACTTGCTAAGTTTTTTTTCCTATGACAGAATAACAGAGTAAAAATATTGTGCTATAATGTCCATACAGAATTAAAAGAAAAAGCCTTCTCTTAATATAGCTGACTAGCAATGTAAGAGTCATACGTGCATAACTTGCGATGCTGGTATTAATATTACACAACGGCAAGCTGTATAATATACCACAGCCATTTTTTAAATTCAGTTCAAAATACCCCGCCTTGAGTTGTAAAGTCATTCGGCATTTGTTTATACATTTTTTATGCCAATAGAAAACCAACACCTTAAAGTACCGTACTTTTCGTACCTTCTCGAAGTACGGTACATGGTGTGGAGGAAAAACGCCCATACTGTTACAGAGGCCCAGCAGTAACCTCTGCAGACCTGATCGGGAAGCGACGAGACAGATCATTATAGTCCTGACCTCCCCCGCAACCCGAGGCGTGCCTTCCAGACATGGGTGGTACTGCCATGACCGGGACAGAACATGAACCAAGGATCATGCATGGAAAACAGAATCCATAAAACTAGGGGGACAACACACAAAGCCCAACAAGGCGTACCGGACCAAGGAAGCAAGACAGGCCAGGAGGGAGAGCCAGCAGACTGGGCTGCGGGGAGCCATTGGGCGGAGCTGTGGGGAAGCGATGGGCAGAGCGGCATCAGAGCGGCTTTGATGATGATGATGATGATGATGATGATGATGATTCGTCAGACTTATGTGAGCAAAAGCCTGACACTTGATGGGGCACATACGCTGTGCAGCTTTGAGCATGGCTGCTGTGAGCCTCAAGTTAGATACCTGGAGTTGGCCGGTGTCTATTCCTCACTCTTTTTCTTGGGTGAACATTAATGTATGACCATGACATAAATAAAAATAAACAACAACTTTAGAAAACCAAAAATCCATTGAGTTTGTTTTACACCTAATTGATTGTCAGGTATAGTTCTTTAGTAATTTGGAAACACTTTTGATTCCCTGTCAGTAAGAATCTATGAACACATTCATAAAACATAATAATGCATTCATAAAGCATTACAAACTGGGCTATAAATATTTATTAAAAGGCATAACACTTTATACCCATGTTTATTATGCACCATAGTGCATTATAGATGGAGAGCTTCATTGCAGCTTATGAAGTATTATAATAAACATTATAATGCCTTGTAAATGTCAATAGAAGATGCTGCAATGCTATATTAATTCTTACATCGACCATTATAATGTGCTGTGAAGGTACCTAATGCATTATAAGTGACAGCTTCAAGTAGCGTTATCAGTCATTCTTGTCCCTGTGCTTTCAGAATTGAGGCACACGAAATTCATTTTGATACGTCATTAATGGCCACTAGAGGGCTCTGTTTATCTTCAACAAATGTATTTTAGTATAAATCCATGATCCAATCACTTACTCTGCTCAGGATTGTGGAGGCCTGAAGTCCCAGGTTTCCTAAGACACACAGGGTATACTCTAGACAGGACGCCAGTCAGAAAAAGGACGCACACAATCAACACACTATGAGCAATTTAGAAATAACAATTAGCCTAACTTCATATTTTTGGAACATGGGAGAAGTCCAAAGTAGCCAGAGGAAACCCACATGACACTGGCAGAACGTGACAGTGCCACAGGCACAGAGCAGAGGTGGAATTCAAACAACCTCCAGCAGAGGTGTGAAGTAACCGTGCTACCCACCATACTACAACATGCAGCAAATATGTTTACTTTCTGTCAAAAATATATTCCTATGTGGAGTTAATTCCACCGGCATAAAGAAATATTGTTTTAAAATATATTAAAGGTACAACATGGGGACCCCTATAGGATCAGAACACAAAACACAGTCCATGAGTCAAAATAAATAATTTTCTCTTTTTCTTTGTTTTGGTCCTTTGGTATTTGTAGAACAAAAAAGGTTTACAGTTACTGTAAAGGGTTTTTATACAATGTTGTTTGGTTGTCCAGCATCCATTTATTGTTATTGCATAAATTTATTGCATATATATGTACGTGCATGTTTGTTTAGTGGTGTATGTGCATGTTTGTTTAGTGGTGTATGTGCATCTGCATCTATGTATTGCTAAATGAGTATATATGCATGTGCATGCTTTAAGCTACACAGCCTATTGTATCCTTATGCATACGTGTGTGTGTGTGTGTGTGTCTGTGTACCTGCATGAGCTTGTTTGCGTGTGCCCTGGGACATGGCCTGGTCATGTGACCGCAGATGTTTGAGAGCCCCCCGTTTCCTGCACAACCAGAGGATATCCCTCCAGGAAATGGGTCTGTGGATCCTCCCGAAATGGGGCCATTGTTGTGCAGGGTGGCGCTCAGATTAAGGGGGGGGGACGGACGGAAGGGCAGCTGTAATAGGTAGACGGAGGGTAAACTCTGCCCGACTATGAAATATTTCCTTGAAAAATATTGTCTTTGAACATTCTCATACATACAAACAATACCAAAAATATTAACCCGGTTCATGGCACAGGCTAGCAAAACTTGGTAGCAGATAATTTTGTCATCTATAAGGCAGATATTTGTGGAACTATGACATAACCACATTACTTTTAGGAGTTTTAATTAAAAGGTCAAATTTAGGCTGGGAAAAAACAAACATTCTGGATTTGAATATACGTATTGTCTCCAATTGCAGAACGGTGCAAAAATGAGAAGTGCTAAAACACAATCCACACTGTTGGTGGTGGTCCAGCTAGTGTTTGTGTTTATGTATGTGGCGTGGAAGAGCAATAAACGCAGCAAATAAAGACTATCCATGCACGCCCTGCATGTTCACCCTGTAGCCTATTTTCCAAAGTCGACGCCACTCCATATGCCTACCTCAAGTATAATTTTGTACGGAGCCTGTTGCCCTCCTATCAAAATGTTATTTCTGACTTAACTCTGACATTACGGGTTTTACGCTTTCATTGCCATGAACCCCCAGATAAAAGCGCGATCGGCTTTTGCCTCGGCATCTGTTAAACTTATTTGCGATCCCCCCACCTCTCCCCCAACTCCACCCCACCGGCGGCCCATAAGAGCGATCCCATCCCCGCCCTGTCGCAATGAAAAGTGGATTCAGAAGCGCACACGTATGAGTACACAATATCACTCGGTAACACTTTGTTTAAACACGCACACACACACACCTCGGCCGAGTGTGTGACGGAAGGAACACGAGCTCCTCCCAGTGGCGCTCGACAGGAAGACGGTGACGTCAGTTGGAGCCCTTCTGCATGTAGTTAGAGTTACAATATTACTATGTGTGCTATAATAGCGCAATGTTGGACATCGGCGGGCAGAGAGAGACGAAGGGAGGAAAAGCCTGTTTACACAGACGGCAAACCGCCTGGGGAATAATGCAGGAGAGGAAGTGAGCCGGCACTCTGTCTGCCTGCTCCAACTTCCTGCTCTGAAGAAGAAGAAAAAAAAAATCAGGATCTCATTACAGTTCAACAGAACAGTCGAGACGACAGTAAGCATGGAAAACCAAGGGATTTTAATAGATTCGTTTTAAAAGTATTGCGGAGGGAAATCAAACTTCTCATATCTGGGTACGTGGAAACGAATTTCTTTCCGTTACGTCCGACAACTTTTATTTTTTAAGATATTAATAAATTTTAATATTTTGTGTACTGTAAGATTTTGTAACGTTAACCTCAAAAATGACTTTGGAAATTTGATACAACACAGGCATCATAATGAACTTGAAATTGCAATAACCGTAGGCTTTAATATTTTTTGTCCCGATAAAATCGTCGTTTTAAATATACGTTATTCTTACGAGGCGAGTATTTTAGCAGTAAAAAAAAATGGTGAATTTATGATTAATTTGTGAACTTGCATATTCTCACACTGTCTGTGATAGTTGTTCATGTGCATAATGGACGCCGAAGCGTATTGATGTCGGGCTGCGATGCAAACAGAAACGACGACGCTGCAGGTTTGGTTTTAAGTAAATCAAACAAAAGAGTGAAGTTTTTATAGTTGATAATAGAGCGCGGCGGTCGGGGAAAATAGGCGCATGGCCCTTTAAAAGGCACTAGTAGAGTTTCTGGTTTGTCTGGAAACAGAGAGACTAATTGCCATGCGCTTCCGCTTTGAAGCTGGCAGCAGACAACATCTTGAAAATGACTCATTGGCGCAAACAAAGAAACTGTAGTTTTCCCAGCTTCTCCACGCATCTACTTTACGTTTGAAATCTGTTTGCTTTTTGAAGTAGACGCCTGTGATGTTGGGGGAGTTTATTTATGAGGTTTTGGGGGAAAAAAAAGTGTATTAAAATTTGCGGGGATGCTACAGCGCGGTGGACGCAAATTCGGCTCCTCGGATTTTCCACTGCCTGCGAACAGGAAGAGAGGAGATTTAGTCATGGCTAAGCAATGTCTGCGCACACCGACTAATCTCATTAGGAGTTTCCGTTCCCCTCAACACTGGAAGGTTTTGTGCGCATAGAGGCTCCGGTCCGAGCTGTTGTACCTGCGGACAGGCTTGGAGAACCGCTCCCCTAATGCCTCTCCAGCGGGGCCATGTGTTTTTACGGCCACTGTGAAATAGACCCCCACCCCCGCGCGCCGCCGTAACCCGTTACAGAAACGGGCTGGTGCCCGGCACGGTTGTGGTTATAACACGTAAACAAACACTGGGAAATCGGGCTTAGATCTCAGCCCTAGCGCCGATGCTTGCCGTTGAAGTGGAAAGCGCTCTCCCGAATAATTGAATTATTCAATCATTTATGTCGAGCATTTCATTTCGTCCAAGCCATGGATTGCTGATGCTGCAGCTAGGCAAGTCCAGATATATAGGCTAAATAGGCCTATAGGCCCGTACTTGAGATGGGTATAAACGGGCAGGAGGGTGTTTTGGAGGTATCCATGCAGGCAGGTAGGATGGATCAGAGGAGCAGGAGTGATGGGTCCTCATCTTTGGCCGGTGAAAGGGGGAGGTGACTTAACATGTTCCCCTTATATATTTTACAGAAAAAAAACTGTTCCTTTTTTCAGTTCATTTTTCATTTTCTACAAACCGCTCTCTTCTGGGGTGACTCAGTCTTACATTTCTTACATTTGCCTACACATACGAGACTGTGGGAGTAATATTTTGCTGAGTAATATGACAATGCAGCTGTGCCACCTAAGCCCGCAGTAAAGGTGCGACTGGTCGCTCCCTCATGTCGAGGCGGGACCCACATCAAGAGAAACTTTTCACGATTGCAATTGAGCAGGGAAGTGGTATCGAGAGTTCAGGTAGTAGGCTTCTATGGCTCGAGCTGCGAAGACGATTTATGCGATATCCCGCCTTAACCTGCATTTGCCACGGTTGTACACGAATGATCAAGAAACTCTGTTTTTGATGCCATGCAAGACTAAACCGCAGTTAAATTCTTTCATTTTGGCGTGGATGGTGTGTTTCAGATCTGCTTCTAGCATTATGGCCTTTGGGGCAAATGTGTGGCCTGGGATACTGTCTAAAAAAGAACTGAATGGTATTATGCTGGACAGCAGTTGACGTGCTGATAGTTCCTCAGATTTTCATGCACATCCTAGGTCAGACACATATTTACATATTTTGATAATATAAAATGCGAGCATCAGTGAGCATCTACAGGCACCGGAGGAGCTGCACACAAGCCCAGTAGCAAGGGTTCCAGTTAGATGTGGAATTTTATGGGAGGATACCATTGGTTAGGACGGTGTGTCCTATATTTGGATTGAAATCGGTTCTGTGCTGGTTCATCTCTGCACCGCACCAGGCCTATGATCCACTTCGCATAGCTCCGCCTCACCATCTGCAGCCTGTGTCTCCGGACCGTGGCGTTCCATTTGTGCCGGGGAGTCCTTCATGCTGGGGGCAGCCCCTGGGAGTCAGCCCCTGGGAGTCACGGGGCTCATTGAGCATGCAAAATGTGAAGATCGGTCCTAGGGGCTGAAAAAAAGCCACCAACGGTGGACTTTGAGGACTCTCTCTGTCTGCCGCAAACAATGACTCATTATTCTCCAGGATCAAATTGCACCAGAGGAAACGGAGACTAAATATACGCAGAGAAGGCGAATCGAGCAACTCTGGGTATTCCCAGTCTAAGTGGGTGTTTGATTGTGTGTTTCGCAGTGAACCTTACAGAGAAACTTGCCACTCTCTGACAGACCTGCCGTGCACTGCGTTTAGTTCCAGCTGCCCTATCACAGCCCAGCACACCTTCTCTGTTAAGAGATTGTTGCGGACTGTCAGTGGGCTAAGCACAGCTGTGCTTTAATGTAGTTATTGTAAACCCTTGTTATTGTGCATTTTCTGCCTAAGAAGTGCACCATTATATAATTAGTTTTCCTCAGATTTCCCATCAATTTGGGTACAGTTTAGCTTTGATGTTTGCATTATATGTAGAAGTGTATTAAAGCTCATATCCAAACGTGACATTTTAATATTCATTTGGTCACATGGTGACACATTCCCAAGACCCTTAGAAACATAATGGCTCCTTTAGACGCATTTGAGGAAAAGCTAAGGAAAAGGGATGTTTTGTTGTCGATGTCAACAGAGGCTGAAAAATGGCAAAGGAAGCTGTCCGTTTGGAGGAGCTCTGCAGCATCCGGGGCTTCCGATCTGGACCCCTGGCAGGAATTCCCACCTTTCAATCTGCGATCGCCTTTCTCAGGAACACGTACTTCAGATCAGAATTGGAGGAAGTCCTGATTTAGACAGTTTTATAGTTTTTGAATGCAGATGGAAACTTAGAGGATGCTTTGGCAGGAAACGGTTTATTTTGCTTCTGGTGGAAAAAAAAAACCTTGTTCCACTCTGACTTTTGTGCTTATTCCCTGAAGTTTTGGGAAGCAGTGCATGATGGGTGAGGAGCGCTCTGTGAGGTGGGCCGAGGGAGTGGCAGGTTGCCGTTAGAGTGGACGGGAGCTTTTTTAAATCAGTCCCACACTTATAGGATGGAGTGGGAGATGGAGAACACCAAATGCTGGACACTGGTTTTACTGGGGTCTCTGAGCTCCCCAGGAACTGTGTGGAAGTTCTCTTCACTGCATTTTCTCAGTCCCACAGACAAGCACAACTGCGACTCACTGGTGTGCGGACCTGCGTCCCTCACCCTCCCCTGCCCCTGGGTGGGAAGTGGTCAAGTCACAGTTTGTTTTTCACCAGGAACGGAAGGTGTGATATAAGGGGGTTTCAGAGTTCATTATGGGCATCTGTGATCGGCTTTCTACGTGAAGCCAGCACAGACGTGACTCACGACTCTGCGTTTTGGAGTCAAGTGATTGGAGTCCCTCCCGTCTTCAGTAGAAGCTCATGGGTTTAATAGGCCATTGATACTGTGGGGCAGAGATGCCTCCTAAAAACAATATTTAAGTGAGTCACAGGGGTAACATCAAGAGTACCAACATACTCCATACCAGGCTTTGATCAAACATCTCGCATGTGTAGATCGTTCATGACTAACCACGGTCAGTGCTGGTCGGCTTACTGCTGTCGTATTACCAGGTAGCGTAGCTCACCGTACGCTGGTATTAATGCTCCAAGGATTCCTGGTCTTGTACACTGGTGTGATGACAACCTGTATCATTCCAGTGACGTATCCAGCTGTATTAATGTGTATTTGTCCCAGCTACAGAATGAAAGTGGCTTAAATCAGTGACTAAATGTCTATATTTAATTGAGCGTCATTCTGTAGCACCACAGATGTCTTGATTGAAGAGAGTTCATTAGTGTAATTTTAGGCCTTGCTGCTATTTTTACTCGGTGCGTCAGAGTAAACAGGCCCAGTGTCGTCCTCCTTGGGCCTGTTGAGGTCGAGGCTGGCGGAGTGAGATAGACGCCGCATAAATTCCAGAGCGTGACGAGCCCTTTTCCCGAAATGGATGGGGGGATCCAGAGGCCGTAAACCATCTCGGCCGCCGCCTCCAGCCCAGGCGGGGCGGCGCTAAGCCGCCGTCAGACCCACCTCTGTGGCTGCTCGGGAAAGACCTTCTGGTCTGGTACCGGTCCGACAGGCGGACCCACTGAACTTGCCCCCGTAACCCCCCCAAGCACTCGACAGCTGCACTAAACCAGTCAGTCAGAGCAGGTACTGCAGATTTCTGCTTTGAGCACTCAAGGGGACTGTCTGTTTGACCGGCGGCCAGCCAGCCCCCCCCCCCCCCCCCCCCCCCCCCCCCCCCCC
>JAODKF010000068.1:30527183-30545012 GCA_026779585.1 Mormyrus proboscirostris | reverse complement strand
GAAAAATATATTTTGGTACGATGAATGATGCAAATTATTCACTGCTTCATGCCAAATAGAAATTTCTGCAGACTCAATCCACAGGCCGTTCCTGGACTCCTCATGTGAAATAACAGAATTTTAATTATTGTGTGACATCTATGCAATGGTATTATTCATTTGGATTATGACAACACATGACAGGAATTAGTTCTAATTTAACAACTGCCTCTTTAACTGGGTTGTCTTTAGGCGGGAAGTTGGTGTACAAACTTCCGTCCACGTACCTTTTGCATCATCCTCTACCGGAAATCACCCAGTAAAGACATTTGTACAGATTATATATTATCTGTTTTGTGTCTTTAGAGCTTAATAAACAAGCAGGTTACATATGGTCCCTTAAATGCACTCACTTGCTTTCATTGAGTGTGTTTTTGGAGCTTAATAAACAAGCAGTTTACACACGATCCCTTAAATACACACAGAACAGTGCCACTCTCAGCCTTCTCACCAAGTGTCTTGTGTGCTCGCAGTTCCCCACCCTGCTCAACGGGCACATACCAGTGCCCCTGCCCAGCCTGGATGGGGCCTCCTCCCCCCTGCTGCTTTCTTCTAGTGCCCAGAAGTCCTGATTCTGCTCTGCAGCTAACGGACAGGCTCCAGCCCCCACTCTCTGCCGCCGTTACTGTCGTCGTCCTCATCATCATCATCATCATGGCCGTCCAGGTGGATAGCATTCTAGGTTTTTTTTGTTTTCTTTTCTTTTTTGGTTTTGCACATTCACAGTGAAACCACGTACAAAAAATCCTTTTCTTCTTTACAATTTTTTTTTTTTTTTTTTTAAACTTTTGTGTTTTGCTTTTAGCCAATAAAATACCTTCAAACATATGCCCCACCCTCCACGCACACATACACACACATGCACATGCACACACACACCCTACCCATTAGCGGTTTCGGGTTTCCAAGCTCACGGGCCCAACTGGTACTCACGCGTGTGCCCTTGGTCACGCTGCTGTGTATCCTGCCTCCGGGTCAAACCAGCCCATCCCTGGCCTGGCCGATCCCGCGTGAGGCCTCAAAGCCCAAGAGCCAAAGACTACCAAGCTCAACGCTATCGAGTGTGACTGGACCAAAACTGCCTGGAGTGTGACCTGATTGGGTGACTCTGGGTTCCAGATGCAGACACTTTCTAAACAGGGCGCCAATGTTTCCAAAGACACATAGTCAGTATTTTAATGTGCTCGGTGCATCACGTGTGTTAAGACATTAGCAAGAAAGGGGTGAAATTGTTGCTGTTTTCCATGTCTGATTTAAAGAGAAATCTTTTTAATTTCCATTGGAGGCTGTGAATCTGGTTTCTGTCGTCGACGTTTTGTATTGTATTGTAATAAACTGTATTGTATCATCTGCACTGTGCTTTACGTTAGTGCCAGCTGTGCCTTCCCATTGTAAGGATTATGTAAATGTATTATTTCTAGCTTTATGGGAAAACAAAAAAAAAAAAAACCTTCTTTCAAAGACGAAATTCCAGTACATTAAAAAGGCTTTGTAATAGCTTTTAATTATTTTTTCATAAAGGAATTGATACAAGTGTATTCTCATATTAATTTTATATTTTGTGCTTTTTAAGAGTCTAGGGACTATGCCTTTAAATAAACACAAAGCATTGAATGCTATCGTATACTTCTGTATTCATTATTGAATGTTTTTTTTTTTTAAAAAAAAAAAAAACACAAGCCATTTTGCATACTTATGTATACAAGTATGAAAAACACCGAAAACTGTGGCTGCTTCAACTAAGAAGTATTTTAATGGAATGAAGCAGCTGAGATTATGCTTTTAAACATCTTTCTGTCAACCTCACTCTGTGCAGTGTTTTAACACCCCCCCAGAGGTGGCAATTTCTGGTCCAGAAAGTAAAAATCCAGACCATGATATACTTTCAATCAACCAGTTGAGTACTTTGTGACTGTGATTCTTTATGCTCAACTGGTTGGTTGAAAGTAAATCATGGTCTGGATTTTTACTTTCTGGACCTGAAATTGCCACCTCTGCCCCCTCCCCAAGATGGGAATATGGAAATTAAATAAAGAAAAGCAAGTCTGGCTTGATGAAGGTTAATGTCATTTTTACATAAAATTGTGTTATTTTTTCCCAAATTTTCTTTCTCAAAATATAAAGCAAAATCTGAAGAAAGCAAATGACTGGGGGAATAACCACAAGGCCTATTGTTACTACAAAAAAGATTAATGATTCCAAATGTCTCCTGCATATAATAAAGTTTTATTGATTGATTGAAAGTTCCTGGATGTAGTTCTCCTTGGGAAGGAACACAATGGGTCAGCTTAATTACAAGACAGGGTTCCAAAGCCCCCAGCATGAGGACTACTGTCTGTGGAAGACCAAACCCTGAAAGGACCAGGTCAACTGCAGACTAAAAGGTTCTCTTTTACTCACCTCCAGCTCCATTAAAACTAGAATTTGAACTTGTTATTCAGTGTTGGGTTTCTGCTCTTAGTTCTAAGCAGCCTGTTAGGGATCTAACGGCTTCAGGTTGTGTATGTCAGAAGCTGATGTCAAGAACTGCACAGCTTTTTGTTTAGTGATAATAATGAAAACCAAAAATGACAATGTTGCTCATCAAAATAGGAAGTTGATATATTGGACTGAACTTTTTAACCTGCGAAGAAACCCTGGACCTCAAGGTTTGCAGTGTTACTGGATTTGAATTTGAAACATTTGAGAGCCCAAATGTTCTAAATGTCATGGAGAAGTTAAAATTCCCCTCAAACTCTTAAACCTATACAAGAAGGCTCTCCAGTGGACCTCGACACTGCTCCACACAACATTCTTGGCCAGGTTCATGCATCCATCCATCCCTTCCTGCCTTTGCACATCTCGCTCCCTCGTGACCACACAACGCTGGTCCTGGATCAGTGAAATTCCAGAGTGCACCTGGTGACTGTAGGCCTTCAACTCCTGACAACTGTCTCACATGGCTTCCTTCAAGATGGTGGCCAAGTGTTTGTAGAAGACAGCCTGTAACTTACCTCTGCAGCCTCCTGTAAAAGTGCTGTCAGCCTGTGCAGGTCACCTCTGCAGCCTCCTGTAAAGGTGCTGGCGGCCTGTGCGGGTTTTACCTCTGCAGCCTCCTGTAAAGGTGCTGGCGGCCTGTGCGGGTTTTACCTCTGCAGCCTCCTGTAAAAGTGCTGTCAGCCTGTGCGGGTCACCTCTGCAGCCTCCTGTAAAGGTGCTGGCGGCCTGTGCGGGTTTTACCTCTGCAGCCTCCTGTAAAGGTGCTGGCGGCCTGTGCGGGTTTTACCTCTGCAGCCTCTTCACACTCCCTCTTCATACACGGGAATATTTATGCTGAAGCAATCTGGTTATGTTTCTCTACACAGGTCCGGTAGCAGAGCAACTTCTGAACCCTAAACCAGTAAATATTAATGGTCACATGACCAGCTCCTCCACCAATTACTTGCTGCCAGGTTTTATTAAAGCAATGAAACAATCTATCTATATATAACAACACAGACACACATCACACACGCAAAATCTGATCCGTTCTTTGAAATATGAGACTGAAGCTGGTGTATTCCCTCGCCCCATATAGGAAAGCCTGACCATTGCTGTGAGCTGCCATCTTCACACACACTGCTGCTTTACCAAACACCCTTAACCTTCTTATGCTACGCACTGAATCTGAAGCCCTCATGTTAGGCATCCTACAACTTTACCATGACAACTTTCAGCTGGTGATTAAAAAATTAACCGAACACCGCAGAAATCTGTATGAAACGGACTAAATTTACTTCAATAGTTATGAGAAATAAATAACTCCAGTAAAAAGTGTTAAACGGTCAAAGCTGTTCACTGTGAGACTCAGATCCAGGTGGGGCAGAACTTACATAACACACACAAAAAAATTTAAGTGGTCCATGCACTGTTGACTTCTGCCTGTGAAACACCAAAAAAGGTAAAAAAAAAAAAAAAAAATCAAATCAAACCACTCACTCGGGAAAAAAAAGTACAACAATATTAATATATTACTGGCAGTCGAAAGCAACACAACGATCTGTTAAATGTAAAATTTCAATCTGAAATTTTTCTTCTTTCTTCTCCATTGGCATTCTCCATGGGGGTGGGCAAAATAGTGGTCCAATGCAAACTGTTACACCATATTTTCCATATTATTCATTTGTCTTCTCTGTAAAAATAACAAAAGAAAAAAAATCATGCCCCCCCCCCCCAACATGCCACAGTTACACAATTATTCACAAATAAAGTTAAAATGTAACATACAAAATGCCTTTTTTAACACTGTTAAATAACCTACAACGTTTTCTGTAAGTTGGATGTTCACGGCCCTGAAGTCTAGTACAGTGACTACTGGTATATTTTTTTTTTTTTTTTTTTTTTTTAAATACTCCCCTGATGACCAGCTAACCAGACCAACCATCTGGATACAGAAACAGATTTACAGGTACTGAAGATCCGCTAAACTAGACTGCAGAAGAGAGGCTAACACAACTGAATATACAAAGCTAGGTGCACGAGAGAGAAGCGGACGAGCACAGTAGCAGAGATGAGGCATGGGGCGCCCCCTAGACACGGGGGCATGGCCAGCCAGCTGTCCAAAGCCGTGCGGGAAGAAAGTCGGCAGGCAGGCAGTCCATCCATCCGTCGGGGCTCATGGCCAGAGAAGTGGCAACCCGACGTCTGTTCATTAGAAATGATCCAGTGTTTAAGCCGTTTCCATAGCAACACAGGGTGTGGCGTGCATCAAACAGCGGTTCAACACGGCGGCGGCCAGCCGCCACCAGCCTGGTTCCTTCTGCAACTGCTATGCCCCTCGCAGACGAGTGGGTCATGGGGGGAGTACAGTCCTGTGACAGCGGATTGCATCCCATCCAGCTGGATTCTTCTTGAAATGCTCGGTAACAATAAGGTAAACTGGGGTAGTGGGTGGAGTCGCGTGGGGTCATGTGACTACACAGCACCATTACCACGGTAACGACATCTGCAGAGATGCTGTCACAGCCTGGAACGAAAACACAGCACTCGAGCCGGGACCCGAATGCAGCATTCAATCTAAGAAAATATCAGCTGCTTCGGGATCAAACAACAGCTTTAAAAAAAAAAATAAAATAAAATAAACACAACAGAAGATTTCAGTTAAAGGTCTGGCAATGCAGGACAACTCAAGGTTAACCAGCGGGAGTTTTGTAGAAGACACCAGAACCATTGAATTCTCAAAAACAACAACTGCAACAAGAGCAAAAACATCCATCAACAAAATCATTTTTGTGACCAGTCTGGTGTGATGGGGGTGGGTGGTAACCGAGCAGGGTCACATGATAACACAAGCGTGTTAAATACAGACAGTAGTTTAGCAGCAAAGGACATCCCCAATAAATTAACACCTACAGTCCATCTTCTTCAGTCCACATGGTCTGCAAGAAAACTTGGGATCGCTAAAGATCCACCAGTGGGGTGGGGACAAGGGGTGGGGGATCCCCTGGGATCGGGGGCCGTGCACGGGAGAGGGGAAGCCGACCACAAGCATGTTCCCCGCCTCCCTCCCCCCCAGGGCTGGTGGGTCAGTTTATACATGAGAAGAAATCGATGTCTTCATTTGGAGTTGAGAGTCCCAGTCTAGAAGAGCATGCTTTGTCTTCTGTTCTTGCTGTTTCCTGCACAGATAGGGGCAGAAGTGAGTCAGTCATGCACAGGTGAGTCAGTCACGCGCAGTTAATACTCGGACCCAAGCCTCAGCCCTGGCTTTGATGTTGCCACACTTTAGCCACTCCTCACCATCCACAGAGGCTCAGGGGAACCCCAGGAGAGGCCTCTGGGCATAGCAGCCACGTTTGAACAGAACAGCTCGATGCCCTTACCTGATTCTGGGTAAGAGGAGCTCCGATAGCCTGGATCCTTCTGAAGCTGAATCTCCTTCAGTGTGAATATCGACGCACCTGTTTGTGGGAGAAATTGCAGGGTTTTAAAAGATCCTAATTCCAGAGAAATCAAATACCATTTCTTAAACATACCCACGCAAACGGTTTAACAGACTTTTGGCCTTTTTGAGTCCAATTTATTAAAAGGAAAACAAAAGTATGTTAAGAATAAAGGATCAATGGGAAGACCCTCCAAGGACAACAATTAC
Source organism: Mormyrus proboscirostris (assembly GCA_026779585.1). Lineage (NCBI taxonomy): Eukaryota > Metazoa > Chordata > Actinopteri > Osteoglossiformes > Mormyridae > Mormyrus > Mormyrus proboscirostris. Next base: position 30,538,864 of record JAODKF010000068.1, on the reverse strand, counting down.
CAGGCGGGAGCACCAGAATGTGTGCATGCATGAAACTGGAGTCTAATTGCATTTATCTGTGCGCCATGTGCTCTCTGTGCACTTCCTGTTCTGCTCACTAGGCCTGTGTGCGTGTGACAGAGCATCCTCACCCTCCGGCAGCGCATGCACCCTCATTCCCAGGCTGTGAAAGTAAGGCTGCTTCATGGACTCGTCGGCTGAAATCCTCTTCTTAGACTCGTACTGGAGAAGCACAAAGACAGAGATGCGAGTCCAGTTGACCTTTTAAAAGCACTGCACTGCCTGTCTGCTGCACTGAGGTTAAGGGCCTCCACATTCAGGATGCAGTTCAGCACAATCTATGCCACGCACATGCACTGCTACAAAAACAATGACTTGCATGACAGACGCACAGGTTTATGAACTGGCTGTTGGCATTTCAACATTTAAAAAAGCAAGGAGTTTTGTAAAACTTTGTAAAACTAAAACGAAGTTAAATTGCAAGCTCCATTTATAGAGCTACAGAGGTAAACAACATTGTGCTAAATGTATTTAACTACAAAATACAGGGTGGATAATCTTGATCAGTTTGAAATATTTTCTACACTCAAAATCCTATGATAACTCAAATGTATTTATCAGATGGATTTGTCTGCAAGGAGAAGCTGGTGATTTTGTCAGTATGTGTGCAAAGATAATCACCAAGACAAAAAAACATTTCTAAAGAAAATAATCTACTTTTAAAAACTAGATATCGTAAGCATTTTTACAACATTTTTTTAAGGTTTTAATGTGTAAATGTAGTATGTTCATGATTAGAGTAGAAATAAATAAAACATTTTTTAATGACTGACGGCGCCACCTCCTGGCCGCTTATGGTATCACATATGTTATCGCAGCGAGCCATGCAAAAAATAGGGCAGGGGAGAGATTATATAAATTTGCTGATATCTGAAAAAAAAAGAGAAAAAATGCACGAGGTATTTTGGTACAGTACAAGCATGCCACACCCTCGGGTTAGAAACTATATGCAATACTCACTTTCAGAAACGCTAACAAGAGGTCGATGCCTTCGGTGTCCAACCTGAAAGAGAGGGGGAGGGAAAGAGATGAGGGGCGCCGTCGCGAGGGATGGCGGGCGGAAGGAAGGAAGCTGAGCGCAGTTTCATACATTCCACAGGATTTCCTCCCGGGAGTGCAGGCAGAGAGAGAGAGAAAGAGAGAATACCGCTAGTATACACAGGCCGAGGGCACGTACAGCTACGCGAATAGTAACGTGTATTAATGGTATAAAAGAGCTGCGATCCAGACCTATCAACAATGAAATACATGAATGCATATGCAAAGGGAAACAATAACACGCACGAAGTGTGTAGCAGTGGACACAGGCAACGTTTTAATGCCTAAACTTAAATGACCAAACTGAAAGACTGCTGGTTAAAACTGTACATGTTAAGCATTATAACATGTCATGCCGCAGAATGAATTTTAAATTTATATTATTTCTCCCTCTACAAACAACCGCATATTTGCAGATAAGCCGATAGCTTTGCACATACTCGTGCGCGTGCCTAGCCGGATGTACAGCGGCATGTGCACGCGCACGCGCGCTTACAAACGCGGACGGCGGCATACGATCGCCGCTCACTGTTGCCAGATCGGGCAGGTTCTTTTGATTTCCTTCAGCGGGAAGTCAAATTTTTGGCTGGTTCAGCGTATATCGGGCGGGTATTCATTTTTATACAAATAATTTGGGGGAAGTGTTTAACTGGAGTTGGCGGATATTCTCAATCTCATAGAAAGAAGAAGTTAAGACAGTGAGAAAATGATAATCATAAACCATGCCATGCATGGGGGAAACTACAATAAGCAGTACCGAAAGGAATGGGAAACAGACCCAGAACTAAAAATGTGTATCGTCCCTGTTGCCAATGATGGGTGTAAGGCACGTTGTAAATATTGTAATACAAACGCTTCTCTACTTACGAATCTGAACGGCCGTTCGTAACTCGAAATGTTCGTAAGTCGTTTTTCAACATCATTTATGGGTATACTCGAGTACGAAAAACTAGTATGCTGGGAGTATGCACGCTACGTTGCTGCACGGGGGGAGTAGTGGCCAGACGTCGTACTAGGCGGAATTGGCTCGCAGAAAAAAAAATGTGATGTTGTGGACAGGAAACGGGAGCCCAACGAAAACAATTTCCACTTACAGTCCTCTTCCTTCGTATGTCTAAAAGTTTGAAGTTCACAAGTAGAGGAGCGTCTTTACTGAAATTGGAGGTCCACTCAATTATCTAAAAGCGCATGCAGCCACAAAAAAACGTGTCTCGCTACATCAGTAATCCCAACTGTCACGCATTTGCCGTGACACACTACTGAAGACTCAACGCTCACACAAGACTTCTAATGGCAAATCTATATTGTTACATTATAAGGTAAAATTCTAAGGTAAAACTACATCGATGGTGTTGTGGTAGTTTGGTGACCCTGCACACCATTTACAAGGTTTACAAAAATCTGGTAAATCTTTGTGCCGACTGGTCTAAAATGTAAAATCTCATGCCAGCCAGGTGATTAAGTTGAGAACTCTGCGACATACGTAGTGTTAAGTTCTTTAGCGCACCGACATATAGTCACGGAGAGGTCACAATTAAAAATAGCCAAAAACGCAGAAAACTTAAAATCACAACCTATGTTGACTGATATATCAATTAATGTCGTAGATGATCTGTCGGATACATTGCGAAACGAGGTAGATGAATTTAAAATGCACAAGACCAGGTGCACAGCTGTCAAATCTTAGTTGTTTGGGGGGAGGTTCACATGGTGGGTGAGTCGGCGAGAATAGCGTTTGTCGTTACCCGATCTGCGGTGCCTACCCAATTTGCGCACGCATGCGCACCAAGACAACCCGAGCCACATGCGTATGTGCAGAACTTTACTATTACGACTCTGCCCGATCTGCGTTTTTCTGCTTCGCGACACGAGTCCCCATCCGATTTGTCTCACGCATGTGCTCTGCTTAATTAAAATTCATTTCACGACGCTGCAACATGCTACCATTATTTTGAAAAGAAACATTATGAAATAAAAAGCTGGTTCGGGAAACCGTCACACATGGAAAGCAGGGTTGCCAAATCTCATGCATCTGGTGTGACCCTCATGCAGTTACATTCATGCTAGCAATATTACGGCAAATATATATTCCATTATAAACCTAAAATTAGGTACATCCGAAGCGTTGGGGCAAACTCGATAGACTATTTACAAGGTAATAAAACTGTTACATCTAAATGCATGTGGGTACAGACTTATCTAGAAAATTTCACTTCAGGCAAATTTACAAAAGTTGGCAAAAGGGAAAAGAGAGTGCGTCTGTCTGTGTGACAACATTGTGTGCTGTGGATTTAAAATGTTGAACATTTGAATGTAATTATCATGCAAAATACTGATTTATTTCTTTGAGATAGAGTATACAGGGGTTTCAAATATTGGGCTAGCTTCAGCTTCCATAGGGCGGATTTTACGCAGACTCTGAGCTGGAGATTTTTGCTGGACCTGGCAACAATGCTCAAAGACGATATCGCCACCATCGTGTTTAATTTGGAACCAGACTTCTAGATCAATCTCATCCTCTTCTCCACCATGGCATGGGAGTCGAGCGACCCGAACGCGGCATGAGGGAGACTCTTTTAATGGGGGATGATATCCGCAGAGCTGCCGCGCACCAGATTATGCACGCTAATTCGTAGTACTGTGTCTCTTATCTCTAAGTGAGAGCGGCTCATTTTAGCTAGCTAATGAGAATGGGGTCAGGAGGGCTGGTTGTGGAAGGAAAGACCCCCACAATTCCTGGGGGTCTCACACAATACTCCAGCCACACCACTGCTCCCGAGCACTGAGGGCAAAGGTCAGCCATAAGAGCAAAAGCTCATTTTCCGCAACAGAAAACATGCAGCGACCCGAGGCGTACAATCCGAAACAGACGCAGCACACTGGCAGAAATGAGTGATCAAACACAACATCCAACGGCGAGCACACAACCTTGGGGCGTGGTTGATGAAAGGTTGCGGTTTGTATTTGGGAAAATTGTAAGATTTAAACTCTTCGATTGATGAGATTCCTGGCCAATTGTCCTCTGAAGGTGTCCCTGCAAAAAAAAAAAAAGAATTTGTTAATTTCCTTTAAGCTTAACTGTCTGCATTTGGCAGCAAAACATTCCTTGTCGTTGGTGGACACTAGAGGGTGCTATGGAAGTCGTTCACAAGCACCGCCAAAACGTTCGAGTCGGGACTGATGCTCTGCTACAGGGGACTTTCTATTCTGCTCCATACGTATCACACTTTTGAATATCTGTGACTATGGAAACTACACCAGAGAATGAGGTATTATCCCATGACACTAACACTAATTGGATTAACTTGAATTCTAATAAATCCCAAAACACAGCTGCAGTAAAAAAATATAGTTAAATTTAGAATAACAAATTCAAACAGTCATTTTAAAATAACCCAAGAGGGAAATTGGTCTAGTTAATATTTATGTCAATGTTACATTTTTCTAACTTGCACCAGGGGTAAGTTGAAAAATGAAGCTAACCCACTGGGTGCAGATGACTCTATGCTGGCACTGCCATTGGCTGAATTCCACGGATAAAAACCAACATTTATTAACAGACAATGAGCTATAGCCCAACTGGAAATCACCAACACACTATAATTCTGTCAGCTGAGTCTGACAGCCTCATTTCTCCTGGTGTATTTAACTGAATGTCTGCAGCTGCGGTGCGGAGCTGGTCCCCTCGAGGCTTCGCTTACCCAGCAGCCGGAAAATCAGGTGCAGCTCGTCCTCCACCGTGGAACCTGGGAACAGGGGCCTGCCTGCGGCCATCTCGTAAAAAATGCAGCCTACGCCCCTGCGGAAGAGAACCACTGCTGGTCACATGACCACGAGGCAGAAAATGGGCACGTAGATGTGAACGTACATATTTCCAATATTAATCTTTAAGGGAGCTTCCCAGTAACTTGAAATTAAGGTTTCCAAACACATTCTCAGTAACTGAATGACTCAGTATGTCTACATTTCTAAAACCACTCAAAAGAACTTTCTCAAAAACAAAAAAAAAAGTCTAAAAACAAAAGCATTTAATGCAGACAGCTGTTCTTTACCAATATGGGGTCAGCTGAACAAAATATAAATATACCAATATAAATTATGTACACAGATATAAGACAGGTTTCTCTATTCAGACCCTTCTTCACCTCAGGCCTGTGGTGTATGCAGATTCTGATGGTAATTTATTTCCCAGAGCGCACAAATCTCTCAACACTAGTGCTGTTATGAATTTTAAGGGGGAAACCTGTGTACACCACTGAAAAGTCCCAACATGCCCGATAGGTGAATGCCTTTTCCATGGAAAAACCTCCAGGACCGCGCTGGAAGGCGGCCAGCAGGAGGTGCCAATGAGCACAGGGCTTTTGATCAGCCCAGTCCACTCACCACATGTCGATCTGCGTGGAGTACTCTGAAGACCCGAGGAGCACGTCCGGGGGCCGGTACCACAGCGTCACCACCTCATTGGAGTACGTTTTGGTGGGCACAGACTTGGCCCGGGCTAAACCTGGACAAAAACAGGCAGGCATCTGGGTCAGTGTGTACGTCCATGCTCTCATACCACAGTGGTGAGGGGGGGGGGGGTTAGGGGGGTGACACGCACCAAAGTCCGCCAGCTTAAGCTCCCCACGCTCATTAATCAGTAGGTTCTGGGGCTTGAGGTCACGGTGCAGCACCTTCCGCCTGTGGCAGTAGGCCAAGCCTCGCAGGATCTGGAACAGGAAGATCTGGGGACGAAGGAGCGAGGCATGTCAGGGCAGGCTGGCAGGCGAAGCTGAAGCTCCAGCTTGCATGGAAGTCAGACACGAGCCGCCCCTGGGAACGGGCTCCCGCCTCTCCGTCTCCTCTGAAACTCCCCTTCCCGTGTCAACATGGACACTTTAGCGTAAAACGTGAATACATTCACGTATTGTTGTTCAATTCTGCTCCTCGACAAATGTAAAAGCTCTACAGATTTATCAATTACATTTCATTGGTCAATTGTTAATTACTCAGTTGGTACTGTGACAAATACCAACTGCTGTTTAGAGTATTTGAAAACTTAAATACAGGTTTTGTCACAAAGTATTCGCTGGCTGTGCTGCCTGTCTGGGTGGTCTAAACAACCTTGGTGTGCTTCTTGGTGCTGGGTTTTGAACTGCTTGACAGCAAACGGATGGTTCAGCTTTGTCCATCAATATGAGACTGACTGCAGGAGACACAATGGTCCACAAAGGACGCGCCCTTTTCAAAAACACAGGCTTAACTTTGATTGAAACAAAGTATTTACGTCATACATGATATGTAAAGACAGAGTACCATTCCACTACCGAGATTAGCCCTGCTTCCTGCTGCGAGACAGACAAAATTTGTCATCAGACAAGCCAGCATCATCCCGCTGATGATCTTGGACGTGACTGGGAAAGCCCCACAGCGTTCTCAGAGTTCACACACACACACACACACAACCAAGCCTACATGGCTGATGGAGCTACCTTGGACCAGAAGGTTACCTTCACATTATGCATGCTCATGATGTTTCCGCAGTCGTCCATGTACTGCTTCAGGTCCTTGTCCTGCACAGGAAGAAAGGCTATTGAAGACAGGAAGTGGTCATGGGAGGCGGTGCCTTTTTACAGTGCTCAGCCAGTAGGATGAAGCTGAAACGGAGAATTCGGGAGGCAGGTTCACAGACAGATAGAGCAGAAGGTCATCTTCTTACCAGGTACTCGAAGACCAGTGTCAGGGACTTGTCTGTGTGGACAATGTCATGTAACGTCACGATGTTGGCATGTTTCAGGTCCTTCAGGAGCGACACTGAGGGTGAGAAAGGTCAGACCGTCAAACAGGTAAAGAGGTGAGAGTTCAGGGGGTGGGATAAAGGGTCATGGCGGGTGAGGCGAGGGAGACGCGAGCCCTCACCCTCCCGGATGGCGGTGCAAGGGGCCCCCTCCTCATGCTCCAGGCGGATCTCCTTCAGAGCCACCAGGTTGTCGGTAAGCTTGCTCCTCCCCTTAAAAACCGTGGCGTAGGTCCCCTGGGGGGGGGGGGGGGCAGACCAGTCAGGCGTCAGGCACGACATATGCATGACATAACTTGGGCACACCAAACTCACAATGAGCAGGGACTGCCCTGTTATTATCTAATGTCAGTACATGTGAGCCAGGTCCAGCATCTGCTTGTGCTGGGGCCTGGTCCTGACAGTGGCCACTCACCTCTCCCAGTTTGTCCAGCTTTATGTACGTCTCCAGCTTCCCAAATCCAATTTCCGACTGGAACACAAAAGGAGGGGGGGAGAGAGTTAATGAGATTCCTGTCCCGGCTGATGCCAAACAGGCCCGGCTGCGGCAGTGCTGGGGGGAGGGGTCTTATCTCTGCCCCACACGTCTCTGCGATTCACTCGGTCTCCTGCATGTCAGAAGCTAATTTCATTTTATGCTGGGTCGTTTGTCAAATACGCCGATCTCTGCAGTGGTGGAGGGGGCGGCGTTGCTTTTTACGGGCAGCAGGGGGCACCGTTGCCCCTGCCGTGAGCACAGGGGGTGGGAGGGGCAGGTGAGCGATGGATGACGGAAGGGGAACAATGCAGAGGAAAACAGTGAGGCTGGCAATTTAAATGCAGAAGCTGTGAACAACAACAATGGCGGAGCCAGACAGAGGAGGGAGGGAGGGAGACAGAGAGAATGGGGAGCCTTTACTCAAAGACATAACAGGGGGGCATCATGTGCTCTGATCACACACAGTTACAAGCTCATTTCGGCAGATTCTCTCTCTCTCTCATATAGAAGTGAACTGAATGTACGCACACAAAACTGCACACACTTATTCCAGTGTTTCCCCCAGGTTTACAGCTCGGGGGGGCAGACGGACACTGACAGGATTCATGTTGTTCATGTGTTTCTTTTAATGACAGCAGTCAATATAACAACTGAACTAAACATCAGAACATTTCCTTTTATGACAATTATCCACATAGTGCGCAGCTTTTGTCACTGCAGTGCATCTTTCTGGGCTTCTGGAAGAACATTTCTAGAGCCTCTTCATATGGGAATTCAGACACGTCTGGCCCATTTATTGAGATCAGCATGCAGGCTGCAAGATGGTCTCCTTGCAGTCTATTGCGGATGTTTGCCTTGACCTGCAAATACATTAACTGTCATGCTTTAAAAGTGATTAAAAGCCCCCCTAATATAAGGGTAAGGGAAACACTGTATTCTATATCATTGGGGGGACTTTCCATTAATTTAAGGGAATAAGCCTAATCCCAACAAAGACAAGCTTAACCTAGCCAGCCCTAAGCTAAACCATAAGTAACCTACCAAAGTACAAGACATTTGGCATTTTTAGTTCTTTGATTTCATTCATAGATTCTTATTAAACTGAGGTTTATATTGTCGGGTCCTAACTAATGTCCCCACAATGTGATGAATACAGACCCACACACATGTACACATGCACACGCACACACGAGCACACACATATGTAAGACACAGAGACACGCACCCACGCACGCGCGCACACACACACGTGCCCAGGGGGTAAGACACTCACAGCGCCCTATTAACTCTGTAATTCAGCTCATGTATTTTTCATCAGCGGCCGAGTTGCATTCACGTGTCAAGCTGGAGAGGGATAATGTGGCACTTAGCTTTCCCCCTCAAATCCACGAGGCCACACTTACAGAATGTTCTGAATAGAGCTGCAAAGGCAGGTGGCCCCGCACTGCTGTTATCATGCCACTTAACGCTGCCCTGTCGACCACGAGCATCTGTGTGTGATCAGAGTGGAACTCAACGGCCACCATGCTGGCGTTTCGTGTCATGTTAGTGTTCAGGACGGACATCATGCCAGGAAGTGGAGCTTGGAGGCAAGGCTGAGAAATCAGAGGGGGACCAGGAGGTTTTAGGATGGGAGTAGAGGGAGAAGCCTGGGCAGCAGACATTGGGGGGGGGTGGGGTCCTGCTCTCTCACCAGGGAGGCCCTGCGGGATCGGCGGCTGAGAGGCTGGTCGAACGGAGGGCTGTTAAGTTGCAGCTTCTCCAGGTAACCATCGGGAATGCGGATGTCTGCTGGCAGTGAGAGGCGCTTATTCAGGTCCTGCAGAGAGGGAGGGAGGCAGGAAGTGAGATAACGACCCACACACTCAGCCTACAGCACAGTTACATGATATCTGAGGAACTGGACATACAGGTGGCAGGTTACATCCCTCAAAAACAAAACTGGTAGCATGCTACTGGCCTTGTAACTAGACGTAGTATACGGCACACACTGTGCTATACAACAGCTGGTGAGGCCGGTCTAGACCGGTCACTCACCTCCATGGCATCTGCAGGGGAAGTGGTCATGCGTGGGTCATCAGCGTTACCCCATAAAACTCTGCAGACCCAAGTGCAGGTTTCCTCAGGCTGCACGCACAGCCGCACACCCCAGGCACCTGAGATGCCGACCGCGGGCATATGCAGACCGCTGTGCCCACTTTGACTTTCACAGCCTAATATAGACACAGTGGGATGGTGACATCTTAGATTCCCCTCAATGCCGCCTCTTTAACATTTTCCAACCTCACAAAATTGAGGCACCTGCTACTAACTGACACCTGATTTTCCACTATAACAAACCAAGATCTTTCCACTGCGGTGCACACAACACATGTGACACGCTGGTACAGGCATATCCGACGCTAAGAAAAGCATACTGCATTATTCCAATTAACCAAAAGGGGGTGCTCTCCCTATGCACAGTTAAACTGTGGACTTCCTCTAATTTGTGTGCCTGGGAGCCCCCTGGAGGTGGAGGGAGGGATAATCAGCCCTGGGCTGTATTAAGGCTAGTTTCTTAATTCTCTGCACAAGCGCAACAGTCGCGTATGCACTCTGCGTATGTGTACATGGAAACGTTCATAGTTCTCTGGTCAAGCCAAGTACTTTGCACACGCACACAATGTGCTGTATTTACATTTTTATAAATGATAATATAAATTACTATTCTGATATTCCCTGCACAAGTAGCTCAGCAGTAAAGGTTTGGGCTGTTTCTCTGTGCTTTACATGTGCAGAGGGATACCTCCCAGGGCTGCCAACTTTGGTCAGCAGGCTGGCATGAGATTTTCATATCGGGACAAGACGGCACTCACACACACACGCGCTTCTATGCATGTAACAGTTTTATTGCCTTGTTAATATTCTGTAGGCTTTGCAAACTGCCCTAAAGCTTGTCAAAAGCATCCATGTTGGTGTTTGAAGTGGACGCTAGCCAAGCGATCGTGCGCAGTGTGTCCAAAGCTGCGTGTGCACAGCTGCGCAGACACGAATTTGGAGTGCAGTAGGCGTTAGACCACGGAAGCGGGAAATGCCATCAAACACGTCATAAATGTTCGAGTCCGCTAGTATACATGCGTAGAAGTATGAACCAGCCTTTAAGCTGCCAGGTGTCCAATTAGGTCACTGCAGCAAATGGTGGCCAGCCCATGACTGCAAAAACATCTGGATGAGAGAGAAGCGGGATAGCTGGAACTGGGCCAGACAGCTCAAAATCACGGCCTGTACAGAGCTATGACAGTCAGATATGACCAGGCCCGTAGCCAGAGATAAATTTTGTAGGGGGAGGCTGACCGGCAACCTTACCAAAAGGTGCTTCCCTGTAAAATTTACTGGCCTGAATACAGGGAGCATCTACAGACATGAGCGCTTAGAGTGCTCCCATTCTCAAGGGGACAGGCGCCCTTTTTGCTCCTCACCCGCAAACCCAGCCCTCCGAATGCGCAGGCCTTCCTCACACTGTTGTGACCTCACCTCCTGCACGCTCCATTCAGATAGCGAGACCGACGGCGAGAATATTATTCTGGGTTCGCTCGTGCATCATCATGGCTCGATAAAAGACTGGCTGCGGGGGTGAGGGCTGTCTGTCTATAGCAGCAGAGCGGTATTTAATGGGATGGACTCCGACCTGCATATTTACCATTTTTAAAACGCGACGCTTTCTGTAACAGGCCATTGTGGGTGCTGTGTGGTGTGACCCCATTGGCGCTCAGATCAATAAGCACAGGGAGCTCGCCGCACATTTTTCTGTGCACCAATCTCTAAACACTGCTTCTCAGCGTCCGCTTCATTGCCGACAGCCTGTCATTCATCTTCCTGAAGACAGAAGGCAGCGTAGATTGCAGGTTTTCTAGCATTTCAGATTGGACAAAGGACTGGAAGTAAAGACCAATTAGTTGAAACTAGGAATATGATAAGATCTTTATAAAGATCTTACTCTGAATGTGGAATCACCTGAATTCTCTTTCCTGTCCTGCTAAACAGCACCACTAATTGAGGACATTCCCAACACAAATAACCTCACACACCACATAATGTAAAATGTACAATATGGTTTTAAATGATCGCAGCACTGAAGAGAACATATTCTCTAAAACAAAGTTGGCATCTCCTCAAAGATGCAGCCTCTGTTCTGCAACATAAATACCATAAGCTCCTATCTTCCAGCTTAACACGCACACGTGATCTCCCTGGGGCCTGCTCCGAAGGTTACCATGGTGACAGGCCCCATCTATAAGAAGTCCATTCCAGGCCTGTTATGATCCTTCTGTATAAAAGGGGGCAAATGAC
>JAODKF010000068.1:30449814-30463470 GCA_026779585.1 Mormyrus proboscirostris | reverse complement strand
GATGTATTATTATCATTAGAGAGTATAATTCTACTTACCATTAATGGGACACATTTATTATTATTTTATTTATTTTTCATTTATTTGTATTTTTTTTTACGTGGTCAGCATTGCGGGCCGCATTTGCATTTGTGATGGGCCGCAGGTTGAGAACCACTGGGCTAGAGTTACTGTACCTATCCACAACACATTTTCTAATTACCCATTTAAAACTCTGTACCTGTCTTTAACTCACACACTTGTCTGATTGCTCATGTGACACCCTGTACACAGCCCTGACTCACACACCCTCTTCCCGCCCTGTACTTGTCTCTGTTTCACACATTTATCAGCCTGTATCGGTCCCTCACTCATGTTCTACCTGCCCAGACACTCAATTTGCTCCTGCAGCTGCATGTTCTCCTTCATTATGTTGTTCAACTCTTCAGCCAAGCGCTCCTTCTCCTCATGGATCTTCTCCCTTGCTTCTCTCTCTGCGTAGAAGTCTGAGGAGTACACTTCTGCCTGTAGGATAAGCAGAGCGCAGGTCACCTCCCCCAGCAATTACCTGCTACTCCTACTCGTAGTCGGTCTTGCTAACAGTATTAGCATCAGGAGTGTTCTTGGAGTGAGTACACAGGAGCGATTTGGAGCGAACATGTTAAATTTTAAGCAGTTGGCCTGCTGGAAGGATCTCGTCTGACAGGTGCCTTAGCAATTCCCCACTACTTCCCCCAAGGTGGAAACATTAAAAAATTGTGCATAGAATGGTACATCTGAAACGATACGTACCTAATAGACAGGAATGATTATTGTACAAAATTGACTTGTCCTCCTTTTTTTTTTTTGCACGTAATCATAAATCTGCTAAAACTTGAAAAGAAGTTATGCTGGAGAAGACTAGTTCACAGCACACAATAGTGTTCTCTGAAATACCTGCAGCATCACACTATTGTCAATAGTGATGGGGTCAAGACCACCTACATCAAGTCCAGATCTTTGAAGATAGAGTCCAACACCAAGACTTTAGGGTGATGGAGACCGGGACAAGACTGAGACTTTGGGGAGGTTGAGACTGACACCAAAAAAATAAAGTTCATTATCAAGACCACGGTTTTAATTATGCATTGCTATTATAATCACCCCTGCTAATATTTAAAAGCAAAACTGCTTCGTTTAAGCAGGACCAGCCATCCATCCATTTTCTGTAAAAGCATGTCCTGTTCAGGCTATGGGCGCAAGGCATGACATTACTATTTACTCACAAATACTCAACACTGCACCACTGCTAACCTGGTTAAATTTTTATGTGAGCCACTTAGGATGAGAGATGTGTAAAAAGCTGCATGTAAGAACTGTAGTATAGTGAGTTTTATTTTTATTGATTGTATTTTATTTTATTAATGTGCATTGTTATTTTGAGAGGAGTAGGAGAAATAAGAAAGCTTATCACTGAGGTGATTAGAAAATCATTCTAGCATATCAATCTAAAACTGCAAGTATGAACCTTAGTTCGAGACCAATTCAAGACTGAGTAGAAATGCTTACAATTCCCAGATAAGACCAAGTAAGGGAAAAAGTGGTCTCAACACCAAGACTACAACACTAGACGGCAGTGTTAACGGTCAAAATGGGGTATGTCTAAGTCTTTAATCTGCTCCTTGGCTATTTTCTCCAGCTGGACTGCAGGGCATTCTGGGAATGTCTTGCCAGTATCACATGTGGTACCTGTGCTTTGAACACAGAGACAGTCTCCAGTTCCGCCTCCTTCTTGAAGATTTCCTGCTTCATCTCATCAATCTTCTGTTGTTTGGTTGCCAGGGCTTCTTCCGCAGCACTGAGCCTGTCAGTAAGGTCATTCATCTTGTCCTGTATTTGTACGCACAGGCATCAAAGGTCAGATAGCTGCATTTGAATGGCTTTACCTGCCACACATGGCACACATACCGCAGAGGAATGATTACTGTCACTTGAAGATTATTTTCAGTGATTAATACAATGCTGACCTTTAAATTTATAAAGTGCAATCACAAGCTGCAATATGGTGTCTACGTGTATTTACACAGAACCTCTACAGGTGGATTAGGATGGGTTACAAAGAAACACAACGACACGGTCCATTTGAAAGGTGAATTAAAGCCTTTACCAACCTTAGTTTCTCTGATTTGCTTCTGCATCCCCATATATTCCCCATAGAGCTGGTCATGAGCATCCTTCAGCTGAGCCAAATTCCTTCTGTGAAAAAATGGAAAGATAAAACACTCGGCCTGCCATCAGGAAGCTACCTTCAGCATTTAGCTCAGTGTGCTGACAATGCTAATGGTAATCAATGGTATCAAACCTTCATACTATGATCTGGTCACTAGGAATGTCCAAATCATGTTTCACAGTAGAGAGTTACAGCTCACCTCTCCTCCTCAACGTTATTCTGCGCTGTCTTCATGCTGGAGTTCATGTTGGATAGCTGTTTTTTCAGCATCTCATTCTCCTGCTGCTTCTCCTCTAGCCGTGACTCCATCTTCTCTTTCTCCCGCTGCTTCTCTGCCAGCTGTGACTCCATCTTCTCATTCTCCAGCTGTGTCTTCTCCAGCTGCACTTTTAGCTTCTTGTTCTCCTGCTGCTTCTCCTCCAACTGTGACTCCATCTTCTCATACTGCCACTGCTTTTCCTCCATCTGTGACTCCATCTTCTTATTCTCCAGCTGTGTCTTCTCCAGCTGCACTTTTAGCTTCTTGTTCTCCTGCTGCTTCTCCTCCAGCCGTGACTCCATCTTCTCACACTGCCACTGCTTTTCCTCCATCTGTGACTCCGTCTTCTTGTTTCCCTGCTGTTTCTCTGCCAACTGTGCCCTGAGCATGTTATTTTCCTGCTGCATCTCCTCCATATGTGCTTTAAGTTTCTTGTTTTCTTGCTGCTTGTCCTCCAGCTGTGACATTGTCTTCTCGTACCACCTCTGTCTCTCCACCAGCTGTGCTTTCAGCTGCCTCCTCTCTCCTTCTATGTCCCTGCACCTGCAGATCATAGCAGACCAAATAAAAAGCTTGTTGTTGCCCCATACCCACATACCCGCCTCACTCAACGTCCTCACATGTCCATCTCTGAGTCCATCTGCCTTACTTGTCATGCAGGCTCTTCTTCATGTCTTCCGAATCTTCAAGCTTAGACTGCAGACCGTGCAGATCTTTGACAAGTGTCTGTGCCTGGACTTTCAGGCTCTCCACCTCTATAGAAGACTGAGAGATAAGGAGAGCACTTTGGAAACAAGGGATGGGACTCATAGTATTCAAAATCATCAGTTATCAATTATTGTAAATTATCGATTTACAATAACCTTACAGTAAAATGCACTCACAGGACTTGTGTTCAGTGACAATATAGGTGAATATTATCATGGTTATTGTTAAGAACTTGAGATAAAATGACATAAAGATGCCCAGCACATAGAAACATCCTACCCTGTCTCCGGTCACTGAGGTTCCATACTGGATTTGTCCATCTATGTTCGTGCTGGCATTGGACCTACAGCAGTGGTCACTGTCCTCCATGCACTGAGAGTTCTGGGTCTCATTATTTGCCTTCCAATTTGTCCATGACTCCAGTTCTACCATTCTGATCCAGAGAGAGACAGACACAGAGACAGTACTGCTTCTCCAGCTGGGATGGAAAATACCGGTAGGGTTGTGTGTGGCTTTGTAGCGTAGAGTTCTTTGCTCCTCACCAGAAGCTTGCAGGTTCTATGGTTCCTATGGCTGTGAAATGTAACCCCTACTATTCCACTAGATAACCCTGCTCTTTAATCCTCATTTATATGTTGCTTTGGACATAAAATGCTTGCTGATCATCTTAAATATAATGCTGGTCAGTTTGGCCATTGGATGTTTTCAAAGCTCCACATGTGACTCCTGCTGTAGAGCATCCCCCTCCCCCACATTGCTCCAACAGGACCCACAAAGAATGAGTGTTCATTACAGGTGAACAGGGTAAAAGCTAGTATTTCCACTGACAATTTCAGCCCACTACTGACCTGGTCTTCACAGCCTGGAGCTCGTAATGCAGTTTTTCTACCTTCTCCTTCTCCATTTTCAGAGACTGCAGTAACCGGCTCACCATCCTCTCTTCATGTTTCACGCTGCATAGATGTGAAATGTTTTTATCAAACCCATTTTCACTGTGTACTTAACTCTAATTAGCACAAACATGCAGTAGAGGAAGCTCACGTGCAAAACGTTGAATCATTTTGGCTGATCAGTAAATCGTGTGCCCTGTTTATCTCTGGACATTCCTAAAACCAACATATAGGTTACTTATCAGCACAGTTTCAGAGTATGTGGTGTTTCTGTTATACAGAAGAAGCAGGCTCACCGCAAACTGGACTGCCACAAAATCTTCAGGAAACCTCAGCTTCAGTTGAAGTTCGGAATTCATGGCCACCAGGTCGGCCTTCTCTGCCTTCAGCTTGGCCATCAGGACCTTCAGATTCTCCACCTCTGAGTCCTCTGCCACTGCAGGCCTCTGGTTGTGACACAAAACCAGCAATATACTCATACGCATCTCGACAACCATCCTTAGGCACGTGTCAGCTGTCTTTGTGACCATGGAATCTTGCATTTCTCACAGTAATTTTAGCATTTTTTATGAGTCCAAAATGTAGTGTTCCTAGTGCATGCAGTAGTAACTTTGTAGATACAGGGGCATAATTTAGATGGCTTGCATATTATATAAATTGATCCAGCTAGGAAATGACAAAGTAATTTGACTCGCAAAGTCTACATTACACTACTGTCTGTTTAGAAATTTGAAATAACTGGACTCTTTATGTTACCCTTCCAGCTAGCGTATTGTTACGTTAACCCATAACAATACGCTAGCTGGAAGGGTAAGATAAAAAGTATGGGTGCTCAAGTTTTATTTGCGAATTGTCTCATTTGCAGGGATATTCCCCCCCTAACCCTCGTGCACGTGAAGGGAATATTGCTGGATGGAACCTGAGAATGGATGGAGCCCCTGTGAGGTTCCTCCACCTGCTGCTCCTCGCTAATCTTGGTGAGGACCTCCACATGCCGCATGGCCTCCAGCAGCTTCCCTTCTAGAAGTTCCTTTTCTAGCACCTGCCTCTCCTTCCAGGCCAGCAGCTCCTCCAAACGCTCCTTCATTGAAGAGCTGTTCTGTTTCAAGGCATCTGTCTCAACACAAGCACATCGCCACTCGTTAATTACGTAATTTGCGTGTTCGTTTCCTGTACATTATTCTAGTTAAAGCCATAGACGCTAATTGCATTTCATACGTCATTGTATGCAACATCCAGGAGTTTTATATTTACCTTATTTTGTATACTTAGTACTAAATATTTAATTGAAATTATTGCATTATCTATTTCAGTTTGCATTAAAGTCTAAATCCAGACCCCTTTGTTGATAGTTTTGGTTTGGCCCCTTTGGTACGCAAAAGGGATCCATACTCATGTGTAATGTAGGTTTTTTTGTTTGTTTTCTAGAAGTTCTAAGTGGAATGGATGTAAGGAAGGATTTGAAATTTCTTGACCATACTACTACATATTGTGAATCATTTTTTTGTTTAAGAATATATTTGTGAATTTATTTACATTTACAGATAAAGAATTTTTGTAGCATTTTACAGCTTTGCACACATTCATTTTTTTTTGCGTGAATGTTTTTTGGATTGGCAGTGTGTCTGTCACTATAACAATTCTGTTTGTGATCTCTTTGCACTATGTGCACCATCTTTGCACTCTGTCTTTCTTTTTGCACTATGCGTTTGTGTCTGTGCTTTGCATGTACCTTGCTGATGTATGCAATAGTATTTTCCCCTGACAGGGCTGGTCAGCCCATTAGGTGACATAGGCAGCCGGCTAGGCCATCATTTTTGAGAAGCCTGTCCCAAACTGTCTGAGGCAGTGAAATGGGGTAGTGAACTTTGCATGGACTGCCCCCCCTGGCATCAGTGAAGTTTATTTTATCTTAAAACTACATTCAATGAGACATTTTTAATGCACAGATATGAGCAGATCTGGAGGCCCTAGACTGACATCAGAATGAATGTTCAGGTGTTGCAGATTTAAGTACATTTTCCCATGGGCCCAGATGTTTGAAGGAGCCCTAAACTATATTAATCCATCCCTGGGTACAGAAACTGCCAGTGACAAAGTATTTGTGGACTTTTCATGAGGAAGAGTTCATCTTCCAACTCTTGCTTAGGGTTGTGGAATTATGAAGATGCTGCACTGCAGGATTCACACCATCGTCCCCATCCACTCACCCTTCATGTCCATGTTTTCCTTTATTAGGCTCTTCATCTGCTGAAGCGTCTCCTCCTGCAAGCTATGGTCGCCCCCCGGGCCTTTCTCGTGCTCCTGAGAGGGGTTCTGCGGAGGATCCGACTTCTGATACACGGAAGTCATTACTGCTCATCAAAAATCTATAGTCCCAAACAAAAGAAAACGAAAGCTTGGTTGTTACTTGATTACGTGTTCAGTCAGCAATATCACTATAACTTTCACTCAAATTAATACGTTGCTTGCAATTTTCACTACATATTTAAATATTTATCTATTTTCGATAAACCTCAGTATTTCGTCGTACACGGTACAAGAATTGAAGACAAGTTCGCTTTTACTTTCATTTTTAAAAACGTTTCTAGAAAAACGAGAGCCACTACCCAACCATTCCTTTGATAATAAAACCAAAACGATGAGAAAAATATTTTTGATTGTGAACACGATAGGTCCTCCAGAAACTATCAAACGTAGAAACGCTGTTTCCGTCAGTAACTCACGAAAGTCTTTCTTTTCTCGCTTTGTGTAGATCGGTGTTGCAGAGGTGTGCTGTGCTCCAGGTTAAACAGAAAGTACAGCATTATGACGTGACCTGTCAAAGTCACGGGGGAATTCCAAACATAACTCTGATGGATCTTTTCCTGTTTTCGACCTCTTCTTAAAGTTGTCTTAATTAATACGCAACAAGGTTTTCTTGTAATGTCGCACACAATATTTAAGCAATACATTTTATTCCTCCTCTTATCTGTGTTAGTGTTTCATGTTCTCCCATCGGTATGTTTCCTTCCTTAATCCAAAATACAACCGCCTTCCCATTGAGGGCCTGCGCCAGACATGTACCGTATGCTAGCTGGGACTGACTCCAGTCCCTTGGCGAGTTTCACCAATCCCCCGTACTACAGATGTACTTCCAGGATCGCGAGTCAGCCAGTTTCACGTTGTCTCGGAAGGTGCGCGTTGCGTGTCTAGTCGGCGCTGATGTCGCCTATAGGATTGATCAACCGGGCCACCCCCACCGAAACCCTGATCAGGATAAGCAGCTGGAAGATGGATAGGCAACGCTAGAGTTCCCGAATCAAGATACGGATCATCAAATAAGTTTCACTTAACAAATGAGGAATGATTAAACAGACAAAGTAACCGGGAAAAAAATATGAATGTGACGATTACGATATTACGTGATCGTAAAATGTCTCCCTTGAAGTTACTATCAAGCACCAATAGGTGGCAGTGCTACCCCATAGGTAAGAATATGAATTAAGGAACACATTAGGGAGAAAACACCGTACGTTTTCATTGTGCGTGTCATCAAAGCATTTACTTGAATAAGGACTAATACGCTATTTAAGCACTTAAAACAACGTAAGATATATACTGCTTCCATTTAACAGAGTCCAATAGCCACGATCCTTCTTGATAACATCCGCAAATTGGAAAATGGGATTCCATTTCCAAGATAAATCTCTGTGACTCATCTTGCGCTGAACGAAATAATAAACTCCATATTACTCTCCACTTCAACACTATCAATATTTTAAAATTTTCTGAGGCTTTCTAAATTATGAAAAAGTATCTCGCAATAATCATTTAAGGGCAATAAGCCAGAACACTTTAGATAGATAGTCTACATGTAATAACAATTAAATATTTGTTCGTTAAAAATATAAAAATGTGCATGCTATCTGCACAGCCTCGCACCGAATGCAAAACAGACGGGGTGGGGTGGCAGGGTGTATGAAAGTATTACCCCTTATGGGACAGCCCGACTTCGAGGTCATCTGATTGGTTGCCGTCATGCACCCCCAGATTACTCAGTAAACTTCAGGAATGTCTCAGCTGGGAGCGGAATCCCAAGAACCGCTTCAGGTTCCAGTACTGCGTCAAAGCTGATGAGAGAAACTCTTATTACCTGGTGATCAGCTCTGGTAATGGATTACTTTTTCACGCTCTGCATCCGTGTAATCAATTAAAGGTTAATTACAGAAAAAGATAAATAAGACGCGTCTCTCAGTCCCGGACAGTAATTACTTTGATTAATTCAAATATCAGATGGTTATAAAATGATACAGTAAAATGATTGGCAAGTACTGATAATTAAAAGAATAAAAGAAGGCGGTGTCATGTATTGTAAGTAATTATAAGGGCAAGGTATTCAATATGTTATTGTATACAGTGTGTTGTATATCATTGTAACACTTTTCAATCACAAGCTGGGATACTTAAATTCACAAAGTGTGTCTCATCTGACAGTTTTCTTAGCGACCCCGGCGGGGTTAAGAAGGACAAGATGCTGCCGGCACTCTTTCTAAGCCTGGGCTGTATAATATTTCAAGTCGATCCTGGGTTAGGATGTCAGCTACCTACGGAATGGAGACCGCTTAGCGAAAGCTGCCGCGCCGAGCTAGCAGAGATCATCGTCTACGCCAGGGTGCTGGCCATCCATCAAGAGGTATACGGGGCCAACGCTTACAACCACCTGCCCTACCAGTATGACGGAACCGACGACGGACTCTTCTATTCGGCGGAGATTGAGCTGCTCTGCGACCAGGCGTGGGGCAGTATGCTGGAGGTCCCCGCCGGCTCGCGTCTCAACATCACCGGCCTGGGATATTTCTCCTGCCAGTCGCACACGGTGGTCCAAAACTATTCCTATATTTTCTTCCTGAGGTAGGACCTGTATACTTCCTCAATAATTAGCGTATTGTTCATTATTGTTAGTAGTTTTGGGTGTTCCTTTCTCTTTTCTGAAATGACTTTAAATAGCCTGTTATTGTATTCTCGAACTATATTCTAACAACAATCCATTGGCTCCTCTCTCAATTATTAATAGGAGTAGGCAGATAAAATCATGAATTATCCTAACGTTCAAAACAAAAATATAGCAGTTGCACACGTGGTTAAGTTCCTCTTTCGGCTGTTCTCACCAAGCAGCCTTGACTAAAACCAAATTGTACCATTTGGTTACTTTTGTACATATCAGCACAAGGGGCAATATAAAAAATCCACCCCTTACAGACTCCCAGAAACACTACACCTCTGCCCCCCGCCTGCACTAAGAATGAGACTCTTGTACTTATTGTCAGTTATTGTCACCTTAATGGGGAAGATGGTGGCGCAGGAGGTAGTGCTATCTTTCGGCAACCAGAGGGTTGCAGGTTTGAGCCCTGGTCTTTGAGCAAGACACTGAACCCCAAATTGCTCTCGGTGTGCAGGTTGGTGTCTTGCATGGGAGCCTTCACCACCAATGCATGGGTGAATGTGAGGCACGTATCGTAAAGCGCTTTGAGTACTCGTAAGACTAGAAAGGCGCTATATAAATGCAGTCCATTTACCATTGCTTGTAGAGTCATCAAGAAATTCCCTTTCCATTTGTTTCTCAAATCTAACCCCACACCCCATTTCCAATAGCTTACAACTGACTGATCAACTACCTTGTTAATTAGTTAAACAGTCTACCCCCTGCAGACTAAAGACTACACCCTATAGAACAAGCAGTATGAAAAGACCAGACGTATTTCCTCATCTAACCCTAAACCAAACAAAGTGCTTTGACAGACCCCCACCTGTTTTGGCAGATGGGGGGTAGCCCCAAGAAGTATTTCTGTGCCACCTGGGGTTGTTCACAGGAAAGGGCCGATCTGGGGCCTGGGGAAAAGTACTTATTACTCACCTAGCTGAGGAGGCAACCATGATGGCCTATCAGCGTTAAACTGTACGGGCCCTTGTGTCCGATAAACTACTTTCAGTTGAAGGAGGTCACTGGGCCACTCTATTGTGTTTTGATTAAGCTGAGCTGGATTTTTGAGGTGTTTTGTGTTTTACACATGGAATCTGCCTCAGGGTGTCTAGTGCAGTACCACTGGTCCCGCGGGTATGGTGTGTCACCGTCAGGTCCGCTGGGTCTGGGTTCGGTTCAGCTTGACAGCATCGCCCAGATGGGAAGGGTGAGACCCAAGCAGAGGGTCAGCGATAATTACAGTGCTTCTCATTAATGTACGTCCCCTTAAAGAAGCATTAATCAAAACTGACAGCAGTTGTCCACTTTCATCTTTGCCTGTTTCTCAACATCATGCTTGTGTTCAGCTACAGACGTTCGGCACCCTCTAAACAGAGCCTTTGATGCCGTGACTGAAAAATTCAATTTAAAAGATTATTCTGTTGTGGAATAGACCTTTAATAGATACAGTGAGTCTACATCACCCTTTCGATGAAAACAATGCTTTCGCAGATCAAATGGCTTTTCTGAATTACTGTGAACAGGATTTGGAATTTTCTTGGGGAGGCAGAAGAATCTTGTCTAACATAAGACGAGCAGAAATAGCACGAGAATCCTGGTTTAAGGGTAAGGAATCTGTTAAGAGGTGGTGTGCTACTGACAAGAGAATCATCTTAGCCTCTATCTTAACTTAACTTGTTTTCTGTTTGTCATAGGATGGATGAAAACTACAATATACTGCCCCACGCGGTTAACTTCCAGGATGCCATTTTCCCAGACACCCTGGAGAATAGAAGGGTGTTCTCTAGCCTCTTTCAGTTCTCCAACTGCTCCCACGGACAGCCACTACACACCTTCACTCCTGATTGGGAGATTCAGGAGGATAACCGGGTAACGCACGTTGTGCTCTCTCTCGCACACAGCTTAGGAAAATGGCCAGATTCCTGAACCCTCTCTAAGTCAAAATTTCTACTTTTGGCCGTGCTTTAGCTGAAAACCCTGACGGCAGTTGGGGAGGGGAGAGTGGTGGTAGCTTAGGAATACATTTTTGTCTTACAAACATGAAGAAAAAAATATCACAACCACACATACAGACACATGCCATGCTTTTGAATTTCAGGGGTATTTTGTGTACATCAGTCAGTAAACACAAAGCACAAAAGAATAACAAAAATGTTCTTCTTTGTAGCGCATACTTATAAATCCAGACAGCTGTTTACATGTTCAGATTGTCTGTGGAAGACACCTAGAATACAATAAATATCCAAGTTTATGACTCTGGTTGCCCTAGGATACTGCAGCATGCATATTTGATCACCTGCACCAGAATAAAGAAACTTAATCTGTTTTAAAACATTAGACTTGGATTATTGGAGTTTCAGTTTCCTGTCTTACCTGCATCTTGTTTATTCCCAGCAGTACATGGGAAAATGGAAGCAGATATGGTCTTGCCAATACCTGTATACAAAACAGATACAACTATTACTTCCTGCCATTTTCCAACATGTGAACATGCATAAGGGTACTTTGGGAATGTTTCCATTGTTGGTATGTGTTGACTCTTCCCTCCATGTCTGGAATTATAGTGCAATCTGTCATGCTGTTTTGTAGGTTCTGGACATCATCAGTCTGCAGGGTCCATAATCTAGTCTAATTTCATTTAATGTTAGGAGCTTGATAGCCCAACTGCAGATAGGGAGGTCTTGGAGATCTCTGTGATATTTTATAAGTGTCCTCTGGTCTTGGTGTTGTTATACACTTCTCTACACGAAGAGCAACAAGATTCATTCCTCCAGAAAATGCCCACTATTCACTGGCATCCTGTTTGGCGATGGAGACCCCGGGAACAGACATCGCGTGCAGATGCGGTCCCTGCCCTGAACCACAGATGAAATTGGCGCCTCGTCTTTAAACATTACGGTCTCAGGCAGCTCACTTTCAGGACCGCACAAACCACTCTGAAATATACAAGGAGACGGCAGAGGGCTGTAATTAGGAGGGGGAGCAGGACGCAGGCGGGGGTCAGGGGTTAAGGATGCGCCTTGGGGCGCCTGCTTGTGTTGAGACATGCAGTGGTCATAACCGCTGGAGATGCAAGTCTCACGACTGGATGTGAGGTCTGGCAGGAGAGGTTGTAGAAACCAGGACAGGTTTTTTTTTACTTTAAGAAACAGTCAGAAGCTATCATGATGTTAAATGAAAAGAAGAAAAATCGCATTTGCAGTTAGAGAAAGATGCTATACTCCAGGGATGTTCTGGTACAAACAGAAAACCGCTTCATGCAGCACTTCTTTGGATGAGTATTGATAAATACTTGCTGTGTAGTTAATCTTTATACCCTGTACTAGATACGTGGTTATCAAAGATGGAAGGATGCTCACTGTTTCCCAAATAATGGCAAATGACCGGTAAAGACACAGGAAACATTGATGGGGGAAACAGGAATTAGACTGGGAATGGTGGAGAGAAAGTGAGCAGGAAGAGGCAGAAAGATGCAGGCATTAGTGTGTCCGTTCCCAGATGTTCTATGTAGATGGAAGTGGTCAGATCGCCATGGCAACAGCCCTTTGGTCTGGTTAAACCACACCAAACTAGTCTAAACCCTTCTTCACTGCACTGATGGCCAGTATAGGTATACAGATTTAGACCAGTTTCAGACAGAATGGTAGATGCCCACTGACATGACCCAGCTGAGTATCTTACCGAAATGCCTGAAGACCCAAACAGCACCTTCCCAGAACACACCTGTGTACCCCCCTCTCCTCCAAGTGGTCTGTGCTCTCCTCTTACCCAGGAAGTGTAGCTGTGATTTATAGTCATGTTCTAGTAGGTGGTTCTATTTGGGAGCTTTAGTAAAAATGAAGTGAAAATGATTTATATATAAACTGCTTTATTTAATACTGTCAAATCTATCGAAACACTGGAAAGAGGAGCAATGATTACTAAATCTGCATGATTATAAATGCATTGAAAAAGATTCGATCTGTATGTATATATTTGTGATACTGTCCCACATATTTCGGGAAACTATTTCATATTTTAAAATCTCTTTCACTTCTGAGATGTCTTTTTTATGCTTCAGCCAGTAGGCAGAAAGGTTAAGATGAGCTTCTTTGGGGTGGGGGTGTGTGTCCTCAAAGGCCGTATATCACATGCTATTAGAATGCATACAGTTTGTTCACTATATGACCAGTCAGGATGGAGAGGGTTCAGTTTTTCCTGCTGATTACCATTCGCCTCATTAAAGTCCCTTAATGTGCAAACACCACCAGTTTGTCCCCCCCCCCCCCCGGTCCTGTTTGTCTGTGATAGATAAGAGTGATGTTTTTGCTGAGGATTTTTCTGCAGGAGGGGGGTTCCTCTGTATACATGGGATACTCGCGTTACCCCAGTGCTCAGTGGTTGGCTGATTTTTGGTTTGGCCGGGCTGGGATCAGGAAATTGGTAACTGGGGAGGCCCATAGCTCATTTAAGTAATCACTCTGCCTCTGTTACGTTCACTTTACGTTTGTGTAAATGGTCTTCGCACAAGAGAAAAAAAAACCTCAGCTAAAACCGAAGCCGTCTCGCAGCTGCGTCTCCTTCCTCTTGACTTTGTCTTTCTTCCTCCTCTTCGTCCAGACATGCTGTAGCTCTCTCTGCAGAAAATTACCAACAAAAAGGGGGGGGG
>JAODKF010000068.1:30435699-30447784 GCA_026779585.1 Mormyrus proboscirostris | reverse complement strand
CTATGCTGTCCTGCCAAAAGGGTAATAAAAATCTCTGTGGTGTATATCTACTAAGAATGCCTGTGGTGTCTGGAAAGAATTAGCTATGGAGTGGCTGTTTTATGAGTTTTATAAAGACCAATGAATGTGGTTCTTAAAAAATAGGTAAGAGGTAATCTGTGACGCAGACAATATTTGCCATTTAGTTTGGAATGTTGTTGACAACGAGCACCTTCTAATGCAGCTGGTGATTCCAATCAGTGTCTGCCAAAGATTTCCTTCCGAATAACATCTGTGTATGAACTCGATCTTTCTGTAGCCCAGTGTCTTTCCCTGGGGTAAACTCAGTGCTGCAGTAGAGGGTCAGTTGAGAATCTGGCACTGATCCTTGTGGTTGATGCGAGTCTCATTATCCAGCCGTTTCTCACCTGTCCTCCTTTTCCTCTTAGTAGTTCCACCCAGGTGGGTCCTGGTTCTCAGTTCCTTTATGTTGTATTCCCATTGGATGCTGGTGCAGCTGTCTGGGAGATGAAGAGAATCGACATCGGTGACATACGCGTCCTACTAACTCACTAAAGTACGCCAGAGCAGGAAACTGTAAACGGTGGGGTTCTTAGTCCAACATCTGTCCAGTTTAATATCACCCACTTACTGTACTAAATCCTTTTAAATTTCACATATAAATGTGTTCAGGGCAAGGGCCTGTTGCTTTCGTAAAGATGTTGAATCAAGATTGGATAGACCAGAGATTTGTGACATCTCCTCTAGATTTATATATATCCTCAGCTCAGAGAGGCCAAAACGTCTGGTCTGCTGGAAGCAATCAGTAGTAACAGTCAAATAGTCCTGGAAGGTGATGAGACTACCATGTTAGTCTGCAGTCTGAC
Organism: Mormyrus proboscirostris; assembly: GCA_026779585.1. NCBI lineage: Eukaryota > Metazoa > Chordata > Actinopteri > Osteoglossiformes > Mormyridae > Mormyrus > Mormyrus proboscirostris. The sequence continues at coordinate 30,446,918 of JAODKF010000068.1, read as the reverse complement.
TGGGAGTGATGCACTGTGATGCTGAAATGAAGCCTGTCAGCGACCGAGAACAGGGGACAACAGGACACATTAGCTGGGAATCACTGAGGCTTCGCATAGACCGACACAGCCAAACACACCAAGCACATCCACACAGCCAGGAGTGAAAGTTCAGAAATCGCAGGTATGGAAATGCACTTATGTTCGGACAAGCAGGTCAGACAGGGGTGGTAGGGAGGTGACGACTTCTGGATGAAGATCTTCAGGACAAGATTATTTCAGACTATCACTTAGATCTTTTAGTTTGGACGTGGAAGGTCAACCAGCTTGGTAATCACTGCTGTTCCTAGAGGGCTGCTGTGCTGATGATGTCTAGACTAGTTACTCTGCCAGATGGGAAGGTCAGAGTCTGACTTGGCTTTTATTCCTACAGCATAAATAACTCTCTAGTATGGTTCTGGGGTATCATGGAGCATATGAACTAATAAATCCTTTTCTGTTGAGGACAGAAATAATAGTCTGCATACAGACCGTTCATGATCTGCATACAGACCATCCATTTTTCAGGTCCCCACAAAGATCTGTGAATGCAATCAAAAAACTAAAAATGCGAAAAGCCGCGTATTTTATTTGGTTATTTATGGTAAAGTTAAGGTCTTCATGGTGAGATTAAAGTTTCCCACATAGAAATAAATGGAGAGTTCCTACAAAAAAATGTTTGTGTGTGTGTGTGTGTGTGCGCGCATATGTGTGTGTATATATATCCGCACATTTAACTCTGCAAGTGTACACTGACTGAGTAGCTGTAGCAATAAGGATATACCCCCTACCTACAAAAATGTTCCCACAATGCACTGCTCAGATGCCTTCACCTTACAGTATCTGCAGGAGTATACAGGAGTGTGACCTTTGCAACTGAGAACACATTAAATATCCATTCATGCATTCTTTATACGTGCTTTTCAAATGTATGGTCACAGTGATCCTGGATCTTATTTCATGGCACAAGGATAGGGACATGTAGGACAAGGGTAATAAATAGTTTAATTGAAATCATATCATGGAAAAGATTATCAAAAATATGTGATTTTTATTGCCACAATATGCTTTCTTGAGTATGGTGTATATAAGTCCGACATCCATCCGTGTTCTGTAAATGCTTAGGTACTACAGGGTCATGGTGAGTCTGTACAGTAAACACAGAGCACAAAGCAGGGGGCACCATGGACAGGATGCCAGTCTATCACAGCTCAAACAAACACACTAGAGGCAATTCAGCGTCACCAAGTCACCTGACTGCATGCATTTAGGGAGGAAACATGAGTACTTAGGAGAAATCTGTGCAAGTATAGGGAGAACCTACATCTTCTGAGGCGTGAGGCTACAATGCTAACCAACTAAGCCAGCGTACCTTTTTGCACATTTCTCATAACGCATATGACATGCACAAAGTCAAACTGTATCGTGAAGGTATTTTTATGCACCAAAGGCTAAGTGCTTCAAATGCCACTTAAATGAGCCAGAACAAGCATTGATTCATGATGGATTTATAGCCATGAAAATACCATGTTATTGAAGGTACTCCACTGGCTGTCTGCTGCCTAAATAATCTCTCTCATTATTTCCATCCCATAATACCCAAATCATTCTTTGCCTTCATGTCAAGTGCTTCAAGTGTGTGACATTAATTCATTAACAAACAATAATAAGTGTATTTACATTACATTCCTACATCTTCCTTTCATCCAATCCAGGGTGACAGTTATCAATATACATTTCATTTACAAATGCAATATTGTATAGTTACATACATATAAATGGTCATTGATATGTACATGTAAATATAAACCACTGTTATAAAACACATATTAATATAAATGATTTTGATGATGTACAGTATATATACATGTAAATGACTGCTGGTATACAGTGTATATATAAATGCAAATGACTGTGGGTATATATACTATAAAATATATATGTTAAATAGCTATTGGAAAATACAGTATGTATAAATGCAAATGCCTGATGGTATATACAGTATATAAATGACTGTTGGTATACACAGTGTGTATGAATATAAATGATTGTTGGTATATACAGTACGTATAAATGTACATGACCCTATGGCCTGTGTCTCCTCCTCCAGCTGTTGTGCTCCTCCGTGCAGCTGGCGCTCTTTGAGGAAGAGGAACGGGTGAAGAAGCTGCAGGAGCGCCTGGCTCAGCTGGAGGACAGGAATCGCCAGTTGAAGGAGCGAGTGCGCAAGGTGAAACGCTCCCTGCAGCTGGCCCGCCGCGACGCCCGCCGCGCCGCCCGCCGCACCCAAAGGGATCGGCAGCAGCTCCAGGAGCTCCTTGCCTCCGCCCAGCGCGCCGGGCACCACCTCAACGCCATCCAGCAAGACAGTGCCCCCTATGTTTTTCCCATGGGCGGCTGAGTCTGGTTAGGGGGTGGGGTCTCCTGATTTTACCTGAGAGCTGCTGGCCGGCCTCGCTTCTTTTTTTCCTCCTCCCATCCATGGACCAGAACTGTATGAGAAGTGGCCCAGACCCCAAGACATCACCAGACCCACTCCATTTACCCCAGACAAACTCAATTGCTTAATTTTGAGCAGGGATCCAATTTCAACTATATTTTCCAGACAGAAATGAAACAGGATATCCCAACCCTTAACCACACTTTTTAAAACACATCTTCTTTACAGCAGCTTATAAAAGTATTTCTCTGAGTACAAATTGCACTCTGGACTACTAAAATAGGATGAAATATTCAAAAGCTGCCATGACTTCCACATATCCAGCATGTCACCACATCTCTGCACCCCTCAGAAAAATTATTCCTTGAAATGATGACACTTTACTTCAAGGGGCACAAGTAACTTAGTAACTCAGTCACTGCTACAAATCATGAACAAATATTGTAGCTGCGTGAAACACATGAACTGTCATGATTGATTAATGATCGACGGACATCGGCTCAGTGCATAACTAACACTTAGTTACTGGTTAATTAATACATTAAATCAGAGTGTACTACTACAATATTTATGTCCTCAAGCCATGTCACCCTTAAGCCTTTAGCTTCTCATGTTTAATATGTTTTATTTTGTTATGTGGGAACGGCTGCAATTTGCTCTACAGATGTGCTGAATCTGAAGGAATGCTCTGTGCGCAGACTTTAAGGAGCACCTGATGTACTGAACGATAACCACTGTATTTCTTTTCTAACCACGAAAAAGGCTCTTTATGAATGACTGCATAATGTAGATGTTCCTTGTTGCCATGACTCTGGTGTAATGCCCATGTTCTGGGGAAGATGTGGACCTGGTTGTCATGCCAACACTGGAATTCACCATGGCAATGAGTGAAGCACACATGAGATGGTGTATCCAGACTAAACGTAGTGCTGCAAGCTGAGTCTTGGTGATATTCATGCTGTCTGTCCATGTATTGATATTACGCTATATAAACCAAACAACATATTCATAAAGGTGACCCATTTCTGTCCATTCAAATGATCCAGGAATTCATTTTGTACTATGGGAGGATAAGTGGTTACTTTGCGAGAGCTTTAATAAGAGCTGGGACACTGGGCTTCTCATCTACTTATGGGGTATTTAATTTAAGAGGTATTTAAGATAAGAGCCTCATTGATCATTACAAAAGACTGATGTCTCAACATCTTATGGGAGTGTGTGTGGGGGTGGGGGTAGTGCAGTGGCTCTATACAGAACACTGCATTCAGCTTGCACACATAGTCCATACTAATGACATCAAGCCGTCTGCCCACACAATGTGCAGTGGAAAGTTCTTGTCTCACTGCGACGATGCTTACAGGATAGAATGCAAACAGTGATGGACATCATGCTGATAATTACAAGATTCAATTAGCGCTGTTACTAGGCAGAGGGCATCTGATCACAGTTGGAAGCATGTTGATTGTGTTTGGTTTTTAAATAATTAATTAAGGAACAGACCAGGAACTGGCTGAGTGCCTCCATGGCGATCCAAACAGCTGTGGATGCTTTTTCACCACTCGACGTCACTGAGTGTCCAGTTTACCTTCTAAATTTCAGCATTCACAACACGTTCCACATGAATAAATTTCATATACATTATGTGCCTCCATGGGCACATGATATATAATGGCGAGTCGCCTCAAAACAGCATGCCACCTGCTGGCCATGAAGGCGTCTCCTGGAGATCGGCCATGCTTCTTGCAACAGCTGGAGGAGGGCCTTGGAGTCAACAGAAATAGTGACTTAGCTCTGTTGGGCTGCCCTGTTTGTGTCACTCCGCCACAAAGCCATCAAATGCCTCAGTGGAAACACTCCGTCCATGCTCTCTGCGGCTGGTTTATTGTGGCTCATCCAGCAGCCGATTAGGAGGCTACTCATACCTTAGGTGCATTTATTGATCATGTGGCCAATAAGGCACCTGTTTTCATCCAACTGTGACAAGCACAAGAAGGCTGAGTGAATAGCTACTATGGTGAAGTGTTTAGTGTTTAGGACCCGGCACTGATCACTCAGTTTCACCCTACTTTCACTTCCAGTTTCAGTCATATGGCTTTCATTCTTCACTATGAATCTTTTTTTTTTCCTCTCCTTGTCCTACTGTGCCACCTGTGTGTGGCACATTTGTTTGAGTTTGTATTGCTTTTTGACATGGACCCTGAGCTGAGCTTGTTATCACGAGAGGAGCACGCTTTCCTGCCTTCTCTCTAAAACATTTGTTTTTGACGAATTGTGGTTTTGTCATTTTATCACCATTTTATCACCATTGTCCATCTTTGTACTTAAGTGCTGGAGCTGCTCACCCTTTTCCACCCAAACATTTGTAAGAATTCTGGTAACCAGGGGCAGTATTGGGGGGGCGGAAGTGCCCCTGTGGCAACATGCATGTCGCCCCTGTGGCCTCCTTAAATAGGTATGCAACTTGACTCTTAGCGCGAGTGGGCCAGGTGGTTGAGTCACTTCAGTTGGTTAAAAGCAAAGATAATAACACAAAAAAGTAACCAAGGTTGTGGAACCAAGACAATCTAAACAAGAAATCAGAGTCAGTTGCATACTTGTAAAAACTGTAAAATATAACTGCAAAGCATTGCATAAATAATTTATCAGTTTTCAAAATTCTCTTTTGCTTCTCAATGCTGGCAATCTAGTGTAACTACTGTAATATTTGGAGGATATTAACCCTTTCATGAGTGAATTATGATCCACAGTGTCATTTTTTTGCTGTCATTTTCTTCTTTGAGAGAATAACAAAACATATTGTAAAGATTTTTTAACCTGTATATGTAACATTTTCAAAGTTATGCAAACGTACGCCCAAGTGGACTGCATTTGTGACATTAAAATATTATAATAGCGATATTGCATTACAGCAATACATACAATTCCTAATGAAACACTGAAAGACAGTTAAAATCAAACATATAAATTGAAATTGTATTCTCGGCACTACAATTAATGCACTTATAGGTGAAAACAAACGAGAATTAAAGCAGTCTTAAAATATAAGCAGTGTTAAGCATCACTGCCTTGTATATATAAACAATTTTATAACTTAGTTTTAGTGGTACTATTTAGTAGTCAACAAAATATCAAATTCTATAAAAACAGTCATACATAACGCAAAAGTCTTATGCATGTAAATTAAAATAGTGGAAAACCGTCTTCAAATTAATTAAAAATAAGAAAATCCCAAGAATCTTTGATACTCTGTTCTATTTCTGTGAAAACTGCAAACCATGCAGGGGACAAAGGCTTAAGGCACGGCGTGCAGGTGTACTTTGTGGGCACCTTTGGCTTTGTTGAGCTTGGGCTAGTGGTTCTCATGGACAAACCTGATTTCAGGGGATGCTTTGGACACTGGTCTCCACTTCACTTGAGGAGGGTGACAATGGGTCTGCCTCTTCTGATTTTCCCAGTTTAACTGGTATTGATAAAGGCTACAGATAGAATACAGATAGAAGAGCTTCATCTTCAAAACCTGCCATTTTATAGACCTACAGGTACCAGGCATTCACTGTCTTGTAAGCCAATGCCCTTGATGTCTATAAAAGAAATGAATAAAGAAAAAATAATAAAAAAAAAATTATAAAAATTATTTATTAAGTACAACATACACATTAGAATTTTTCACAATTAGTAAAAATTAATTTGAGCAAAACTAAAGCAAGAATAGCAAAATACAAGTTATGTATTTTGAAGTGTATCAACAAAATGTATTTTATAAACAATTAAGTGTTATACATCTTAATTCTGCACAAATTCGACTTTTCAAAAAAAGTTATAGAATTTTATAACACAACAAACATTAAATAAAGGTAAATTGACATTTTTTATTTATTTATTATTTTTACATTTTTAACATGGAAATTGACCAGGCACCTCCCAATATAACTAAAAATATGAAAGCAACAACACTTCTTGAAGTAATAAATGTTTCTTACCTGTAGGTTTATGGTTGAAGTTTATTGAAGTTTTGGGTGGTATTTGAAAGGGATTTGAATTAGTATTTGAAATGCATTTTCACCAGGGCATGTTTCTGTTATTGTGGAATGAAGGATGCACCGCTAAATGTTTAGTGTCTTTAAAAAAAAGGCATAAAATAGTGTCTAATACATTATTCGTTGCGGATCCCAACCTGGAAGCAGGCAAAGAGAGCCATAAATACAAAACAACGGGGTTTTATTTGGGGATAACAAATCCTAACTATACAACACTAATGACAGGACTAGGGAAACCAACTGAAACACAGACTAAATACAAACGGACTGAGGACAGACAACAGGAAACAGCTGGTGAACACAGGGTTAACAAGAGGGCAGGACAAACGGAGTTTTACATTACCCCCCCCCCCCCCCCAAAAGGCACGCCCAAGGGGAGAAAAGGGATGAGAACGAAAACCGACAGGACCTGGGGAAACAAAAGCAAAAATTCAATGAGGAACCGGGAACAGGACGGACACACGGAACAGACACACGAACAAGAAGCAAGACAACCACTGTCAAACCACCAGGAATGCAGACAGACACAGGGGCACCAAGAACAGAGACACCGGGGGAACACCAATAGGAAGAACAAAAGGACCAGGAGTGAAAGATGGAATGGAGGAACAAGGAGCAGACACAGGGGGCACAAAAACAGGAGGCAGGAAGGCAGAGGACAGGGGGAAACGTGGAGCCCGAAGGTACCCCAGCGGGCGACAGGCGGAAGCCGCTGGTGCAGCAGGTGACCACGAGGTTGGAGCAGGAAGGGACAACGAAGAGGGCAAGGAGGCAGACGGAGGGACAGGCGAAGGAGGGGAGGAGGAAGACGAAGGGGACACTGTTAGAGAGGAGGAGGGAACAGCAGCCGCGGCAGGCAAAGGCGCAGCCACAGCTGGCTCAGGCGTAGGTGACCAAGAGTCAGAGTGGGGGAACCCACAGACAACCGACGAGTCGATGGAGGAGGGGCCGAAGGCGGCTAAAGAGTCATCGGAGGAGGACCTTATTTAGATGACATTGTCAATGACATTATTTAGATGTAATATTGCTCTATATGACCCAATCCTATCTCCATCCTGAATGACCGAGCTCCTCACCCTATCTCTAAGGGAGAGCCCAGCCACCCTGCAGAGGAAACTCATTTTGGCTACTTGTATTCGCAACCTCGTTCTTTCAGTTACTACCTACAGCTCATGACCATAGGTGAGGGTAGGAACATAGATCAACTGGTAAATCGAGAGCTTTGCTTTTTGGCTTAGCTCCTTCTACACCATGACAGACTGATGCAGCGCCCGCAGCACTGCTGACGCAGCACCGATCCTCCAGTCGATCTCCAGATCCATCCTTCCATCACTTGTGAACAAGACTTTGAAATACTTAAACTCCTACACTTGGGGACGGACTCCCTCCCCGACCCGAAGAGAGCACTCCACCTTTTTCTGGCTGAGGACCATGGTCTTGGATTTGGAGGTGCTGATTTTCATCCCAGCCGCTTCATACTCGGCTGCAAACTGCTCCAGCAAGAGCCGAAGGTCACAGTCTAATGCAGCCAACAGAACCACATCATCTGCAAAAAGACCTAATTCTGAGGTCACCAAACCGGACACCCTCAACGTCCTAGCTGTGGCTAGAAATTCTGTCCATAAAAGTTAGGAACAGAATCAGTGACAAACGGTAGCCCTGACGGAGTTCAACCCTCACCAGAAACAAGTCCAACTTACTGTCGACAATACGGACCTTGCTCTGAAACCGGTCATACAGGGACCGAACAGCCCTTATGAGGAAGCCTGCCACCCCATACTCCCGGAGCACTCCCCACAGGACTCCCCGAGGGACATGGTCGAATGCCTTCTCTAAGTCCACAAAACACATGTAGAGTGGTTGAGCAAATTCCCACGCACCCTCCAGGACCCTGCTGAGAGTATAGAGCTGATCCACTGTTCCACAACCAGGGTGAAAATGACACTGCTCCTCCTGAATCCAAGGTTCGACAATCTGGTGGATCCTCCTCTCCAGGACCCCCAAAGAGACCTTACCAGGGAGGCTGAGGAGTGTGATCCCCCTATAGTTGGAACACATTACAGCAATACTGCGCTCTCCAACAGCCCTTCCAAGGACTCCAAAAAGGGTGGGTATTCTGAACTGCTGTTTGGTGCATAAACACAGGTGCCCAGCCAGGGGGCAATAAGTATGCCCACCCCTGCTCAGTACCTCTCCCCGCAAGAAACTCCAGAGTAGAAAAGGGTCCAACCCCCCTCAAGGATTCCAAAGCACAAGCCATGCGTCGAGGTCTATATCTAGTCGGAACATTCACAACTTTGCGCACCACATCAGGCTCCTTCCCCGCCAGAGAAGTGACATTCCATATCCCTAGAGCTAGCTTCTGCAGCCAAGGATCTGACCGCCAAGATCTACACTTTCGGCCACTGCTCAACTCACACTGCACCTGACCCCTTTGGCCCCTCTTACAGGTGGTGAGCCCATTGGAGGGGGGAATGCACTTACACATGATAATATATTGCCAGAAGTATTGGAACACCTGCCTTTACATACACATGAACTTGAATGACATCCCATTCTTAATACATAGGCCAGGGGTCACCAACATGGTGCCTGCGGGCCCCAGGATGCCCCCAAGGGGCACATGAGTCGCCCTCAGACCTATTTGAAAAATAGCACTCACCAGTGAGCAGTGTCTAAAATTTAATTTTATCCTGTTTCTATTCTTCTTTAATCACATTTGCATTTATAAAGATTTTAAAATGACAATATCTAAAAAAAAAACATTTAAAACATCTATATTATACGTGAAGTTTAGGGGGGCATTTCAAAATGGTAGCCCTTCATATGGCTCAGTACCCGTGAAGTAGCTCTCAGTTTCAAAAAAGGTTGGTGACCCCTAACATAAGGTTTAATATGTAGTTTACCTACCCTTTGCAGCTACAACAGCTTCAACTCTTCTTAGAAGGCTGTCCACATGGTTTATGAGTGTGTTTATGGGAGTTTTTGACCATTCTTCCAGGAGAGCATTTGTGAGGTCAGACACTGATGTTGGATGAGAAGACCTGGCTTGCAGTCTCGGCTCTAATTCATCCCAAAGGTGTTCTATTCGATTGAGGTCAAGGGTCTCTGCAGGCCAGTCAAGTTCCTCCACACCAGACTCGCTCATCCACTGGAGCATAGTGATGTTGGAACAGGAAGCGGCCATCCCCAAACTGATCCCACAAAGCATGAAATTGTCCAAAATGCCTTCAAATGCTGCAGCATTAAGAGGTCCTTTCATTGGAACTAAAGGGCTAAGGCCAACCCCTGAAAAACAACCCCACACCATAATCTCAAAGTGGCAGCGTGCTTTACACCACTGCATCCGATGCTTTACATTGCACTTGCTGATATAAGGCTTGGAAGCAGCTGCTCGGCCATGAAAAACCATTCCATGAAGTTCTCTACACACTGTTCTTGAGCTAATCTGGGGTGTGTTTCACAAAACCAATATTGCTAACTATATTAGCAACTTGCGTGGTTTGAACTATGTAAGAACGACGCAGGTGTCCGTAGTATGATTGAAACACAATGAACTGCAATCAACGTAATTAGAAATGGAGTGTCTTACACAAAATGCAGTGTCATAGCTACATAGCTAAAAGTTCTTCTGTTTACCACTCCAAGAAGCGTTGCATTATTTTCATATTACTGCTGTTATGTGACTGACACAATAAATTGATGACACACACACACACGCGCGGTTTTGGGAAACAGTTGTACTTTGGATGTTGGTTTGTTTGAACTACCATAGTATGATGTATCGTTAATGTTAACTTCCGTCGTTGTTTGGGAAACGCACCCCTGAAGGCCACACAAAGTTCAGAGGTCTGTAGCTATTGACTCTGCAGACATTTGGCGAGTTCTGCACACTGTGTGCCTCAGCATGTGTTGTCCCCGCTCTGTGAATTTATGTGGCCTACCTCTTCATGGCCGAGTTGCTGTTGTTCCCAATTGCTTCCACTTTGTTATAATACCATTATCAGTTAACCATGGAATATTTAGTAATGAGGAAAATATTGGCATCATCTTTGACCCTGGGTGGAGAAATCCTACTTAGCATGTATGACTCATCCCATAGCACATAGGCACTCTTTTCCCGCGGTGACATTCTACCGCATTTGTAAATGTAGATCTCTGTAAACATGTCCTGCTTCCACAGCCATCTTAGCATATGTCACTCAAAAGACAACCATTAGATGATAAATCTTGATACCACGTGGATGCCATGCTGCATAAAATCGACTTCATACATGCATGCAGTGTACAGATGTCTAATCGTCCCAAGCATCTAAACAAAACATTGTTATTAATAAACATGCATAGAGTTTCATAGACATTCTGGCTTATCTCCATATTTTTCTTACCTATAGACCCAACCCTGCGGAGAAACCTCATTTCGGCCGCCTGTATTCACGATCTCAGTCTTTTGGTCATTACCCATAGCTCATGACCATCGGTGAGGGTAGGGACGAAGATGGACCAATAGAGCAAGAGCTTTGCTTTTTGGCTCAGTTCTATCTTAGCCACGATGAACCGGTTAAGCGCCTGCAAAACTGTAGACGCTGCTCTGATTCATCTATCCAGCTCCCGATCTCACCTACACTCACTCGTGAACAAGACCCCGAGATACTTGAACTCCTCCACTTGAGGCAGTACGTCTTCCCTGACCCAAAGAGGGCAATCCACCCGTTTCCGGCTGA
>JAODKF010000068.1:30402532-30414152 GCA_026779585.1 Mormyrus proboscirostris | reverse complement strand
GGGAGACCCCAAACTGGGAGAGCGACAGGGTGACACAATGCTGGGGGGGGGGGGGAGGATGACTCCACAACTGGTGCCATGCCCGAATAACCCGCACTAGCATGGCCCCAGAGAATTGCCAGTCTGAAATTGCGAACCCGTGATGTCATCATGCGGGGAGGGGCTACCATGCACTATAAAGTTCAGCAGAGTCACATTTATTATTCCCAGTGTCCGATGCTTTGTTCGATTTACTTGAGTGTTTGCTGAATACAGCAGAAATTAAAACAGAGCTGAAGAAATTCATAGAACGGAGCAAATTGTTAACAAATTTTAAAACTAAAACAACCTACCGAGACAAAAAACAAAGAGGTGCAGCACAGAAAAAGCCCCACTGTTCTATATTCATTGTTGGTAGCTTCAAAACTGCGATTGAAACACGTTTCTTTATGGGTACGAACACAATCGAAAATTGATGCTTGAGTATGTTTGTGATGTTGACATATGTAGTCAAATGACAGCACCGGAACAACACCAGTGGTAATGAGGTAAGTGAGGTTAAATGGGACATACTGAGAAGGACTGAAAAGCAACACCTGAACACAGCAGCCGGCCTTTCAGGGTCACCTGACCGTGGCCCCCAGAGGGTCATCATGACAAGATTATGTTACAAATGGGATTGAACAGGGTGGCCAGTGACTGGCATGACTATTACACTTTGACATCCATCTCACAAAGCAGGATGGATACTCAGGCTCCCTTAAAGGAGGAGAGCAGGATTAGGAGAAGGAGGAGGAGGAGGTCTGGCACCTTCAAATCCTGCACAGTCACATCCTGCCGGGCATCAGACCGCTGGAATTTTCCATTAAGTAATGATCTTTTCATCCCAGTGATGCATTAATTACTGACAGTAGGATGGTGCCAGAGATGGGGGTTTGCATTACGCTATTAGATCATTGTTGTACAATCTTAGATATCTAGCTGCGAGCCATGAGGAGTAAGGGGAGCGAGGGCTGAGACCTGCCCCACGCAAAGTTTCTGGGAATGGTGACCACTCAGAACTGGCACAAAGGACTCAGTAAAGCTAAAACAGACCGGACCTGTTAGAGTGAAGGAATAGTGGTAGGATCTTAGGGTGAGCCACCTGGTTTGTGTTGTGTGTACGATTGGTTTGTGTTAGCATAAAGTTTAATTTGTGTTACGTGAAGGACTCTTTTGTGCTAGCATAAAGGTTCATTTGTGTTGTGTAAAGGATTGGTTTGTGATAGCATTAAGGCTAATTTGTGTCATCTGAAGGATTGGTTTGTGATAGCATTAAGGCTAATTTGTGTCATCTGAAGGACTGTTTGTGTTAGGATAAAGGCTAATTTGTACTGTGAGAAGGATAGACATGCGTTAGCATGAAGGCTAATTTGTATTGTGAGAAAGACTGGTTGGTATTAGCGTGAAGGCTAATTTGTGTTGTGTAAAGGACTGGTTTGTGTTAGCATGAAGGCTAATCTGTGTTGTATGAAGGACCGGTTTGTGATAGCATTAAGGCTCATTTGTGTTATCTGAAGGACTGTTTGTGTTAGAGTCAAGGATAATTTTTATTGTGTGAATGAATGAATTATTTTAGCAAACAGGCTGATTTGCTCTGCAAGAAGATCAGCTGTGTGCCAGTCTATAGGTTAATAGGCTTAGCATGTTTGACGCACTCACATTCCTTGCAAGGTGGGGTGCTGGAGTCTGTGGACTGGCTCTTGACGTGGGCAGCGCTGGAGGCCTGGCTGCGGGCCGCTCCGTGGCTGCCCTGGTGTGAGCTGTCCATACTGCTGCTCAGCTGCAGCCGCCTCATGTGACGAACCACTGCGGTGGCGTTGAAGGCTTGCTGGGGATATGAGATGGGGGTACATTTGTGTCATTCTGGGGTTGAAGCTGTATACAGGTTAACCGGTGCTGCAGCAACATGAGTTTATATAACAAATAAATCAGCCAATATCGGCAGGTAACTGAGAAGCTGGTGTCCCGTGGCCCCAATTTTAATTATGCAGCAGTACTATAGTCTCAGTGTCTCAGTAAAAGTCTCTGTGATTCTGTCAATGTTTCAGTGTATCTGTCAGTCTCAGTGTGGTGCTTCTGTCTGGGTCAGTGTTCCTATCAGAATTTCTGTACTTCTCTCAACTCTCACGGCTTCTGTCAGTATCAGCACTTCAATCATAGTGACTCTGACAGTTTCTGGTTCTATGTTAGAGTTGCGTGATATATTGGCATATATTTAACATTTGAGTATCAACTGATATTTGTTAAAAATCAAGATATCGGCATTAGCTGGATGTGTCATCTTAGCTGATATTACCGGCTGGTACTTAAACTAAACATCTGTATTCAAAGTTAGCAGCAGTACAGCTACTTAAGCTTACTGTCTACTAAAATCACGCACATGTTTGCATCGAATGATGAGCCATTTGCCCTAGTGGAGGTTGGGGGATTTCCTCGCCTCGTTCGCTGCTTATAAGATGTCTCAGTCCCAGTACCAGCCCAGTCAGAGTCAAGTCTTGGTACCACCTACTCACCCGCCATTTACTCTTAGCAAAATTTTTCCTCATCTGCCGACTGACAGATTCATGGATGTTTTTGCAAAGGGCAGTGTCCCCGGCAATCCTGGAAAAGCACATTGGACACCAGACATCAAGGTTTTAGCAACATAATCACAAAACATTTAAGATTTATTTTCAACGGCAAACCCCATAATCATGTATGCAAAGTAGTACACATATAAGAACTATAATGTGTGTTTTCTGTATGGGGACTGCTTCATTAGCCATACTTTTGTCCTACAGCTGTTCTAAGTTAGCTCCCCCCAGTAGATTTCAGTCACATCATGAACAAGATCTCTATCGAATAAAAACACATGACTTCATTAAATGTGTTTTTTTAACTTTGTCCAGAGCAGGGTAAATAAAATGTTCTTCAACTGTCTGTAGCCATATTGGATCAATGGTATTTCCACTAATTACGTAATGTGGATTAATCTTGTCATAAAGAAAATAAGAGAACATAAAAGTGCGGCTCATTTTATATAGCCACAAGTGAAATATTTGGATTTTGCAGTGCATGTTTTACCTGTACACTCATTTGTAATAAAGCATTCTGTGATGTTTGTGCATGTTGGCTATAATTGGGTGCTTTTCTGTGACACAATAACACTCTCCCTGTTATGGCACAAAGTGGGGTTGAGTGAGGTCATGCTGAGGTAAGTGTATGAATACATCTCCATGAAACACCAGCACCATGGTAACACATATATCCCCCCCCCTCCAGCATGCTGTATATTGATTTTGTGTTGCTAGCAGTTCTCTGTTGATTCCGCTCTGCTTTTTTTTTACACCTACTCTGTGCCAACCTTCAGTTAACCTTAGCAGGGTAGTGTCAGCTTATTTGTGAGGAATGAGTAAGGTGGCCTTGTTGTTAAGAGACAGGCCTTCAGTAATCTGACTCTGTGCCTGACAGTTTCATAGTCTATGCTATTGTGCAATCACAGCCACCCCCCCCCACCAAATACTGCAGCCTTCTCCCTGGATGTAAACACATCGCTTCGTTACTCCCAGACTGCTCCTCAAGCTCTCCCATGTCTCCTGGCTCCACTGTGCTCCTCTTGCATAGACTCATTAGTCATTACCAGCCCCTACTCTAGTGGGGGAATCTACTAATTGGTGATTAGCCCCGCAAGATTCAGGATGTGCCGTTCAGACTACATGCCACTAATCAGGAAGCATTCATTCCGAGGGTTTTGGTTTTTTTCAGCCGGGTGAGAGGTGCAGCGGGGTGTTATACTAGAGGACATTCAGTACTGTTAGGGTGACCAAGTAATCCATGTCAGGGAGGACACTCTGAGCTAGGACAGGATTTGTAAATTACCATTTCAATTAAAAGGACCTGGATTTCACTTTAGCACTGAGCTCTTGCTGTGTGCTGATTGGTCAGTGTCCTATAATCATGCATGTGTCACTAATGCTAATGTGAAACAGCTGGATGAGTCTTTCAGTCAAGGAAACAAACCAGTCAAAGAAGACCTGAACTATTTAGCCAAACACAGGAGCCTTTCAGTTTGAGAGTAGTTTGTAAAACCCGAAGTAGCTCAAAGTGTCCTCCCTGACATGGATTATCTGGTCACCCTAGTACTGTAGCACAATGCCCTGAAGAAGACCTATGCTGCTTTCAGTAATGGACATATAGGCCTACAAGGGCCTGGCATGCTAACTCTTCCCCAGTGTTTATGCTTTCTCTGTACACTAACCGCATTTCCTTAGTATGCTAAAAGTACTTTGTTAGCATGCTAGTGGTGTTAGCTTGCCCAGAAACTCGCTACATGCGTTAGTGCCACGTGTTGGCTGTTGTCTCACCAGGGGTGCCGCAGGGCCTGCTCACAGGTGAACCTCTTTTCGGGGTCTTTCTCCATCAGACTGCCAATGAAGTCCTTCGCTGTCATACACACACACAAGCCTGCTTGTTAACACCTTTAGCATTTCCACAAACATAAAATGCAGTTTCTCTGCACATGTTATCTTAGTACTTTAATAGTAGAATGGCAAACCTTCCACTCAAAGAGTAAACACCTTTCATGGTCTGGATACTGACGCTTTGCTGAACACAAACACACGGGGAGAGCTCTGCTGGACCTTTGCGGAGTGTTTGCAGAATCACTGGAATACCAGTGTAATCAGTCAGCTTTTATTTCAGTAAACTCTGGGATGTTTTCTGTGGCTCATTTATTGGAGCTGGACAGTAGGTTGCTGGCACCAGTTTGGTCTCCGGAGAGAGGAGTTCGACTGCCATGGTGACTTCTCCGCTCTCATCTACCAAACCCGTGAGCAGGTGTGAGCACCATACTGGCTACATACTGTACAGGCCAGGGGCCACATCTGGGAGTCAGGGGCCACATCTGGGAGCCAGCTCAAAAGCCAGTGGTCCATGCATGTGTACATCTGTACCAAAGACGGGTGTTATTTTGGGCATGTGGGTCTCACAACAAGCATTTGCTAAAGCTAATAGCTCCAGCCAGTTGGCCTGTCTCAGCTGAAATTCACTATAAATGTTACAAAACTTTTTTAGTATTTATTTCACAAAGCATGTTTTACTTTGGAGTTTTGGTAAACAGATGGTCTTTTTAAAGCTTGTTTTGGACTGTTTTACAATGTGTTTATTAGGTCGAGCAGGTCTCCTTCAGGGACTCTAATTTCCAAAATGGAGTCCACAGACATGCAGTTAGGTCAACTGGCAGCTCTAAATTGCGTGTGTCATTGGACTGAGATCCCATACAGGGTCTACCACGACCTTGTACTCTATGCTGCTCGGAATTAACTAAATAATTTAACAAAATCATAGTTTAACAAAATCATAGTTAAGTCGAAACGTCTCGTCTTGTCTATCCAGCATGATGAGAATTTCCTTTTGCTTTTGGAGGAGCTTCGTAACTCCACAGTTCAGTGTTACTGTTGCCGTGGCAGATTGGCAACCGAGAAGGATGGCTGTAAGGGCTCTGAGGGCGGATTAGGAGGCATTTGTTCAAGGAAGCTGAAAGCAAGTGATACACTATCTATAGCCTAGTGACCCACGTCCTCCTTACAGAGGAGTCGAAGCATTATGCACATCCAAATCTGTTCCTCAGGGAGTCGCTGTTAGGGCGGGTGATGGAACGGTCCTTATGGATGACACTGCAGTTGCGACCCACTGTGCTGGCTACTTTGAGCAGCTGACTAAGCTGATTCTCTGGCTAGGACATTGGACATCTGTGGTTCCACAGTTCTTGAGGCTGGTCATCCAATTTGCTGTGAAGCACCCAGTCTCGTTGAGATTGCGCAATTGCACAGGTGGAGAACCAGCTGGGGCTAGAGAAGGCCACAGGGATCTGTGGTATCCGGGGTGAACTTCTCCAGGCTGGTGGTAAGGCTGTCCTCTTGGCATTGCAAGCAATCTTTGCTTCCATTTGGGAGATAGGTGTCATCCCAACCGACAAGGAAATTGGACTCCTTCTCCCTGTCTGGAAAGGGAAGGGTGATCACCTGGATTGCGGCAATTACAGGGGGATAACAGTGCTTTCAGTGCTGGGTAAGGTCCTTGCTAGGGTCATCCTCATCATCCTCAGCTCGCCTCATTGAGATGAAGACTGGACTCCTTTGGTACTGTGTCTCTTCAGAAAATCCATGGGTACTGCTGGTTTTGACTTTGTGTCACACGGGCGGTTGCTCAGGGACTCTTGAATGAGGCATATTTTCTGATCATGATGAAGTGTGAGTTATGGCACTACGGTCATGTGGCACGTTTCCCTGAGGGTGACCCGGCTTGCAGGATCCTCATTGCCGAGGACTCAAGTGGCTGGACCAGGCCAAGGGAATGCCTATGTAATACCTGGCTGCGGCATATAGACGGCCATTTAGAGAGGTTGGGACCATGGCGTGTCGTTGCCTGGTGGGTGCGGCAACGTGCTGTATCAGTGCATGCTTCCCAACCTGACCTAACCCGACACAGAAGAAACCACTAACACTCTTCCAAATAAATATACATTTCATGAATATTCTAACAATTGCACTCACATTGATTATTAATAAGGTGCACAGTTAAATTTACTTACCGGAATCTGAGATATCATCCCAGTAGGGTGCATCAAATTCGTAATCCGCCTTAAGTATCTGCTCAAATAGCTTTGAGTCGTTCTCATCGTAAAATGGAGGATAGCCACACAACCTGCAAGACAGGAAATAATGTCGCCAAAAGCAAAACAAAAAGCCTATGGAGCCTCACACCCTTTCACATAAAAGATAAGCTACTCCGCCATGTGACATCTCTGTTGGGCACCATTGAGCCCAAATATGTACAGTATTAGTGTCTCCGTCAGAAAGATATTCATGGTGTCAGCGATGGACTGGTGGCCCATCCTGAGTTGTTCCCTGTTCTGTGCCTGTAGCCTCCGGGATGGGCTCTGGGCCCCCTGTGACCATGAACAGGATAAGAAACTTCAGAAAATGGATGGATGGATGGAATGATGGTGCATGACCAGGCAACAGCACGCAGAGCATTCTTCCATTTTTAGAGGCTCTTATCCAATCAGAGCTGCACAAAACCAGAAGGACAGTTTAAGGCAGGGCAGACTGTTTTATGCTACGTATGCAAAACACAAATTCAGATGAAATGGCGTGAATGGGACAGAGGTGTGAGAGGGACACTAGGATGAAAATGAAATGTGAAACGGGGCCCGGTGTCTTACCATGCAGACCATTAACTGGACCACATGATGGACATTTTCATAGCTTATAGAAGCCCCTGAGATTGCTAGTTTCGGATACAGGCAGTCTAGCGAATTCCTTACAGACACTAAAGACAGTTGTAGCTGCAGAGACAAGAGTGATCATCTTGCTCTGTTCCCGAAGCTGTCCTCACACTGGACATATGGCTGACCAGACATCGGTCACTTATTCTTTAGCGTTTCACCTAACTGGCCCAAACTTTTCATCTCTGCCATGTCTGTTTGTTTTATGATTTGTAGCTTTTCTTCCAACAAGGAAGGCAGTAAATCTGACAGAAATGGAAAAGGCACATAAACTAGAGAGACTGCATAGATCACTGTCAGAGCAAAGCAGCAATTTCGTTCTTTTTCGTAGTCTGAAGTAGAATGTGGCTGTGTGGGTTAGCACTAGGAAGGTTGCTGGTTCCAATCCCGTGGCTGACAGAGTGATGCCATGCTTGAGCAAGGCCCCTAACGCCAATTACTGCAGGGTTACCATATGACCCTGCTCTCTGATCCTCACTCCTACGTAAATAAATATTAATATATTTCATAAGACAATACCAAACATTGTTTTCCTGCTTGTAACAGGGTCCCTTCAGGTTCTGTCCGTATGATTAGAGACACGTTATTTCATTTTAAAAATGTAGAAGTGGAAACTGTGAAGCGTAAAATTAAAAGAAAATTAACTAGCAAGGACTTGGGAAGATGGCAGATCAAAGCCCCTGACATGAGAGGCTCAGGTTAGCTAGCAAATGGTTTCCTGGGCTGTGGGTCATTTTTCCACCGTTCTATTAATAAGAGGAACCACTTTCGGAGGCCTTTCTTGTGAACCAGGGTTGAGCTGTACTCAAGAACAAATAACTCGAATGAGAAGGTCCTTTGGCAGATATCATGATGCAGAGGGTGTCCTAACAACTCAGAGCAGACGGTCAAACAGCTGCTTTCTTGAAACACAGAACTCCCACCCCCCAGAATAGCTTTGAAGCTCCTCCTCACTTGTACACTGGCAGAGTTTCCAGTGTTGTCATGGCACTATAACTCGGCTCTCATGTTAGATTTGCAGGTCTTCCTTTGCAAAGCCTCTACCTTCTGGATCTCTGTCCAGCATCTCCCCATGCTACTTGTGACTCTTCAGCCCCTGCTTAGCCCATCCAAGTTTTCTAGCAAATCCCCTCCAGACTATGGCTTACTTCTTATTTTATCTCTTTTCCTCCTCCTTGCTACAGAGGGGAAAATAAAATAAAATACACACAATAAAATATAGATTTTTCCACTAGTGTTTGCGCCTGGGTGTGTGTGGGGGGGTTGTTTTGGCACCAAGTGTGGGTGACAAGAGGCTGGCACATCTCGGGCTAGCGTCCCACATGAACGCCCGCACTGCATGCTGGGAAAGGTCAGCTCTCCTGCGATCGTTCTTTCACAGAGCCAACTCCAATTGCTGACAGCTTTGCGAGATGGGGTGGGTGTGTGTGGGCGTGGGGCTTTATCACCTAGCTTTGAATCTGCAGATTTGCGGGTCTGAAAAATGTGAGTGACCCTTAATGACTGATGAGTCAGATTGGTAAGAGCAGCAGCTATCAGCACAGAGGAGCTGGACTATAAGAGAGAAACTCTGCAGGTCTGAATCGCACCAGGGGCATCACGGCTACCTTACAGTCAGAAAAACAAGCTGCCCGTATGAGTGGGAGCAGCTTCTGGCTGTTGGTTGGGAAAACCATTTGCTAAGCTAAGACATACTGTAAGAATAACGGAGGTGTGTGGTTTCTGAGTCAAAGACAGGGTGAGGAAGGACAGCAGTGAGGAGGGACTAGCAGGCCGCCCCTGATTTGCACATCAGAGATTGAGGGCTTGGGGGGGGGGGGAGGGTGAAAACACACACAAATATACAGAGGCGATGGAGCCGTTGGTGTATGTGTACATCCCTGGCACTGCAGGGGTGAGACAGCCTTCCCCCGTACCCCACAACTCCAGCCAGCATCTCCACCCACACCTGACAAGAAGGGAGCAGGGCACCTCCGACCGCACGACTGCTACCTGACAAACTTTTCACCAAATGCAGCCACAAGCCCTAATTCTTCCCGTATAAATAATTATATTTATAATCGTATAATCGTATTATAAATAATGCCTAAGTATATAGTAATGTCTAATTGGTCTATGAAGTATAGAGAGACCTCAACGGTCTAAACAACGGTTGAAAAAAAGAGACACTGAACCATGCCCGAATATGGTTACTGTTGATTGTGGGAGGTGCTAGTCTTTGTAGCCCCTCCCACAGTCAGGGGTCTGTTATAAGGCCCGTGAATCGGAAAAAGGTGAGGCTTCTAAGGAGGATTAGCGCCGCTCTTATCTGGGATCTGTACTCTGCTTGGCTCCTGCATTCACACACCCCTGCAGCGTGGCACCCTAAACGCCATAATAACAGCAGTTAAAAACTGAAGTGTCACGGGGAATTAGCACATGCAGACTGTTCCATATTCATCCTGAGAGGGTGCCTCTCACAGCGGGAGATCATCTGCGCGTCTCTAGCAGCGTGGTGTTACGCCACCAGGGGGAGTGCTCATG
The DNA here is from genome assembly GCA_026779585.1 of Mormyrus proboscirostris. NCBI lineage: Eukaryota > Metazoa > Chordata > Actinopteri > Osteoglossiformes > Mormyridae > Mormyrus > Mormyrus proboscirostris. The sequence continues at coordinate 30,404,341 of JAODKF010000068.1, read as the reverse complement.
CTCAGAGGGCTTACTCACAGGATGTAGGCGATGACGCCGATCGACCAGCAGTCCACGGCCTTGCTATAGGGCTTCTGGGCCAGGACCTCCGGAGCTGTGGGGAAACACGGGGAAGTTCAGCAGTTTCCCTGGAGACCATGAACTTTCTGGATCCATCCTTGAAACTATACCTTTTCAGCCACATTTCTTAGCCAGATGTAAAAATTTTGCCATTGAAGGATACTTAATCTTGAGACTGTCACATGAGTAGGTACTAACCCAACAGACTGCATATTTTTACAGGAAATCATGAGGTTGAGGCTGTTTTTCACAGTGGGTATCCTCTGTTAGCATCGACAGCATGGTCTTCCTTTGCACTGTCAGCTCATTGGGTCAGTGGGGGCTTACCGCATGTTTTCAGGACTTTTCACTGCCCCACCCTCCAATGTAACAGGAAGCAATGCTGTGTACCCTGATGGCTGAGAGCCAAAAATAATTTCCCATGGTGCATTTCAACAAAAGCTCTGGGTACATAGTGCTTCAAGGAAATGATGCTATGTGGGTTTGTTAACATATGGATGTGTAAACCACACATAATTAAAAATAAATGTAATGGTCCACTAGTTTATTTTTCCAAACTCTCCCAGGTGCTCTGTTTGTATTGTGGATTTCAATGTGTATATATGTGTATGTGTTTATGAATCCACTTTTGCTATCTATTCTACAATACAGTGCAGAAGTCTTTGACAGTCCAAGAAAATTATATTCGAATCGTGTTGGTGCAAAACAATGATTTTATGTTTGTCAATGTGCATCCACTTAACATCCCCTGCAATCACCCCAGCATCTGCATTAACCAGTCATTGCACCAATATCTTTTTGACTCTACCAATAGGACACCATGTTAGGATAATCAATACCTCAAGTTATTTAATTAAGTTCATTAATTAAGTGAGCAGGTTATGAAATTGAATAAACACAAGGAGTGTCTAAGCCGCCTCTGAGGAGAGGCTTGGGAACTGAAACAGTGTTTGTCCAGCCATGCAACATGCAACTTAAGTTCTCAGAGAACTTAAGATGTTCTTATTACTTTTCATTGTGTATTTTAATGGTTTTTAAAGTGTTTTTTTACTGAGCTAATATGCACTCCCCAGAAAGCCATAAGTATGTTCTTTGATCGCACATCACTGTTTTTATGAAGCCTAGTTCATACTTCAAGTATCCATGCGAGCTTTCGTCCAGTATCGTGATACGGTCGTCCACGCGACAGCTTCTGTTCAGACTGCAGCTGGCTACAGATGCAGATGGTTGCGATCGGTGCATGCACACAGATGCATGCATACAGAAGGCAGATGTATTGCGACAAACACAAGTTCAAGCAGTGTAGTGAAATGGGTAAACTTTTATGCACAGTTTAAAATGTATTAGTCAAGGCTTGGGCAGCATCAAAGTAATAAAGGCATACTATGGTGTTTTGAAATCCTTATGGCAAAGTGAGCCAAGACCCCCCCCTTCCCGCTATGCGAATTTCATGGCCCATATTTCAAAATGAAATTCAGAATAGTGCTGCTTTTTTAAACACTGCATACCTCAGTATAACGTCTGGACAGCATGAAAAATTCGAATCTCCAGCCCTTCTCATACAGCCGCTCATCATAATTACTGCAACAAGCACAATGACAGCTACTCTTCCTCTACTCTTTTGTTGTTGACCTGTGAAGGTCCATCCTGTCGGTCAGTTATCTTTCACATGCAGAGGCGGACATTTCAGGGCCAGAAAGTAAAAATCCAAACCAGGATTTTGTTTCAACCAACCAGTTGAACATAAAG
>JAODKF010000068.1:30384522-30400038 GCA_026779585.1 Mormyrus proboscirostris | reverse complement strand
GGTTAGTACAAAGGAAGTGTGAATGACAGCACCAATGGTCGGTGCCAGTGATGCAGCGGAGACAGGGATGAATGGCTCAAAGACTTTACCATTTTAAGGCAAAAATTCCAATGCTGCCTGAGCGCTAACGGCGGCTGGAGGCAGCATCCAGGCCTGGACTCCTGTGAGCGGAGAGGAATGCAGTGACACTCTACTGCTCTGCTGTGCCGTAAGGTGTAGCAGTGCAGGAGTCCAGCGAGCGGAGAGGAATGCAGTGGCACTCTACTGCTCTGCTGTGCCGTAAGGTGGAGCAGTGCAGGAGTCCAGTGAGCGGAGAGGAATGCAGTGGCACTCTACTGCTCTGCTGTGCCGTAAGGTGGAGCACTGCCGCTCTTTGGTGTGCCCAGATGCTTGGGAAGGTCCCACCTCATCACCATGAGTATGTTGCCATGTTTTTTTCTTCTAAAAAGTTTCTGGGACGTCCCCAGAAAACAAATTCCGCAGTAGTAATCAGTAGAAGATGAGTAATTAAAGGACTATAGTGACACAAAAGGGACATCCCTGTGGGGGAGTGTGTGTGCACATGTGTGTGTCTATATACCATTGGGGCCTGAGCCTTCTGCCCCTTAAAGTCAGCTGCTTGGCGTCATTTCTGGGCCCCGCACACTGTCACTATGACAGCGCCCTACTCTTCTGCAAAGAGGCAGCGTGTCCCAGCCGTGGCTTTATGTTCTTACACCCCAGCTTTCCGTCTTTGTCTCTCCTCACTCACTCTCTCTTCAAATCTCTCTCCCTCCCCTTATTTGCATTATTCTCTTCCCATCTATCATGTTCTTCTTCTCCCTTTTCATATCTATCAGTGTTTTCCAGGAGGGATGCCGCAATAGCACTGTGAGCGTTCCAGAGGTGTTGGGTCTCCAAGGGTGTGTGTGTGTGTGTGTGTGTGTGTGTGTGTGTGTGTGTGTGTGTGTGTAGCATGCCAATCTCTGCTTGCTTTTCTCTTTCACATATGGAAAAATAACACTTGGGCTCCCCCAAGATAAGCACTCAAAGGCCCATTCAGCACTTAAAGGCCGGCATTTCAGCCGGAGGGTCAGGCCGAATTCTCTGCTCAAAAACAAGGATGAGAATGTATCCTGATTCAGTCCAAAGTCAGACACTGTGATCTCTTGCGTATTTATTCATTTAAATTTAAATTGCACATGCATTTATGCAGAGGGTGTCACATAAAATGGGTCTGCCATCTGTTTTCCTGTCCATTTGCTATATATCTTCAATCTGGTACAGAAACTGAAATGAGATGCAGTAGGTGGTGGTGGGGGATTGACGCCTCAGAAAGCCATGATGTAAGATGACAAAACTGCCTTCCCTGGGCGGGCAAGGCTCACATCTGCTTATTGTTAGGAAGCTGTAAAAAGCGCCCCTCTGGTCGGTGGTTCATCCCTGGGAGCAGGCATCACGCTCGGAAGAAACAGCCATATTTCCTGACCGCGTGCGGCCTTGAGCGGCGGCCCGGCGGATCCACCTGCTCCTCCGTGCCTGGACAGCCGCCCACTGAAGCCCACTGAGCCACTTCATTCAGCGAGCAGGACGCCAGCCGCTATTTTGGGCCTGTTTACGTCACTCATCCTCTGCATAGCTGTTAGCATGCATAGGACGTCTGCTCTTTAGCCTTAATTAAAGCCAAAGGCATAACAAACAATGGTGTCCGTTGGTACGACGTGTATTGGCCCTGGTCAGGTTCCGGCATTTCTCGGTTCTGTTCCTCTCTCTCTCTCTCTCTCTCTCTCTCTCTCTCTCTCTCTCTCTCTCGCTAACACGTAAACCGGACCCTCAGCGAAAGAGCAGTGCCCATCAGAGCGGAAAAGCTGACTGTTGCGGCTTCCCCTCTCTATGGTGCATGTGCTGCTAGCAGCCTGCATGTCCGCTCCCTTGCCGTCGGGAAGCCCAGCCAGAAACCTTCCATGCAGGCCACCCCGGCGGCCCAGAATGCCAAAAAAATATCCCATGAGCCCTTGAACCAGGGGGTCAGTGTCTACTGCTTGTGATTGGTGCGTTTTTGTGAAAGGAGCCTGAAGGCAATCGATTAAAATGCAAGGACGAGTCGTTGTTGTTTATCTCCATGTTGCACATTTTAGCATAAATATGTCAAAACCATCTGCTCCATGTTCCTGGGTCCTCAATCAGCGCAAACATGTAGGACTACGGACATAGAATTAAGTATTAAGCCTGTCATATTAGGTATATTATCCAATCTGTTCAAATTTAAAGGCAATTCTGGATCTCTGACAGAATCTACAGCATCTGAGCCACGCTCTCTTTGAATCCGGATCTGTTACTCGACTCGTCTGCCTTTGGGAGTAACGGACGGACCAGGTGGCAGATGACGCCATGGTTTTTATACTGAATCTACAACCACCCCGTAGCTGAGCGAAGCAATTTGCAGGCACCTGTCAGGCCAGCTAAGACACTTGGTGCCGGCCAGCTGAGATACTCCGGCTGATTAGTCCCTCTCTCAGAAAGGAACAACGGCAAATTGTTGTTTCCCAGTCACAACCTACGGCTCACTCTGCACAGATTCCCATTACAATCTGAGCCTCAGAGCCCATGCCAAGGAAAAGCATCTTAGCAAAGAGTGGCAGAAGCGGCCGATGGCGGACATACACCTTACCTACGTATCCAGGTGTCCCGCAAGCGGTAGACATGACGTCACCCGTGCCCTCCATCTTGGAAAGACCGAAGTCACTGATCATGATTTTTGACTCATCTTGGGGGTTGAAGTACAGAAGATTTTCTGGCTGAAAAGAGAGGGACACACATGTAGAGTGTAAGTAAACCCTGCATGTGCAAATGAGGGATGCGTGCATGACTGTGCCTGTGATTGGAAGGTTGCTGGTTCAAATCCCGTGTTCAGCAGAATGGCATCACCATTGGGTCCCTTGAACAAGACCCTAACCCCTCAAATACTAGGACTCTTCCTTCTCATTTGTATGTAGTTTTGGATAAAAGCATCTGCCATATAAACAAATGTAAATAAATTGTGACGGTGATGTATCTTTATGTGTACAGCCTGTGTGTAATCAACCCAACATAAATGTCATTTTGGTGCCAGTTTTCTCAGTTTTTTTCTGTCTGTTGGGGTAGAGTTATGAGTTGTTAATGGCATTAAAGTGAGTCACTGGACAGTCCCCACAGAGACAGCTGTTCTTAAGCCGCGTGAGTGTGCATGTGCATACATGCGTGCCCGTCAGTGTGTGACGGTGCGAGTACCTTGAGGTCCCTGTGAACGATGCCCATCTTGTGGAGGTAGTTAACCGCATCCAACACCTGCCTGATCAGCGTGCTGGCATCCTTCTCTGTGTAGAAGCCCTTCTCCACAATGCGGTCAAACAGCTCACCCCCTGACACCCTGCATGGATGAGAGGAGAATCTCTTTGCTGTGTGCAATCTGCTTCAGAGGGTCACACACTTTGTGCCAGAAAGAGCAGGCCATGTCTCCAGGAAGATCGTAGGACAACCACAGGTAAGACGAAATGGTGTGAAATGTGACCAATTATGGGAAGCTCTGGGTGAGCCCCACCCCCTGGAACCTCACTACTCACACTAGTACAAAAGCACGCTGATGCTGGGAGTCTTCTGGGTTATCAGAACTTAGGTTTTTTGAGGGGTAATTGAGAGGTAAGGAAACCTTATCCCAGCTCCTCATTGTCACTCTCATACATCCCAGCCAACCGACGAGTCCACATAGGACCGCTGAACTTGGGTCAGTGGTCCTGGCCAGGGCCAGGGGTTTTTTGTGAGTAGTAAATGCCTCCACTGCAGTAACAAGAACATTAAGGGGTGCTGCCATGCTTCTGTGATGCCTTAGTTGGACAATCCCTGTCGCTATATCTGACCATTGTAGTTGTCTTATTCTTCGCTAATGGGACACTGTTCTGTGAACATCACACCAAGACAGGTATTAGCACGTAGTACAGATGGAAGGGGAAGCAGGAATCGCAGGTAGCTCAGACACATGAAGAAACAGGAAGTCACGCAGGACAGACACAGGAGGAAACAGTGACCACGGACAGCTTTGACACATGAAGACACAGGAAGGGCAGGTAGTACGGATGTACAGAATCTGGGCAGTACAGGATTTGGGGAGCCAAGAAACCACGCAGAACAGTTGTGAGGAAACAAAGATGCCGAAGGCTAAGAACTCAACACTGTCCAGTGCGTGTGAGAGGGGACTCAAAAGGAAATCACTGTATACTTGAATTTGGGGCAGAACAAGGACAGGGTAATCACACGGCACAATCCATCCAAAAACAACACAAATCAGTGACTATGCACAACTGGGGAACTGGTGTTTGAAATATGTCCAGGTTACTGAGACATAAAACAAAACAAACACACCAATTCACCTTATTGGAAAGACAGACAGATGGAAATAATCAATGCAAACAACTTGGACTCTCATTTGCCACAAAGAGGATGCAGAGTGGGTATCTCTCATAGCACGTGAGCAGAATCATCAATCTGACAATTACTTCAAAGTCGAGAGTTACAATCTGAAGTAGAGTAACAAGCAGCACACTGAAGCCATTTTGTATCACCCATCCTGCTCTGTGTCCTTAGCGAGGTGGTGTGGTGTGCGATTAGAGGAGACATCTTGGGACTCTGAGCTTTATGGGCAGAGATGGAGACACTGTTCGTTATGGTTGTGTCATGCGTCAGCATACACGCTCACATTTCAGCACACAGGCACCCAAGGATGTTTGCCACAAGGGGGCAGTTACAGTCACCTTGCTGTAATCATTAGAATGGAAAAAGTCAAAGTGAATGATAGCAGGTGTTGTGAAGGATATATCCACAGAAGGGCGTTGCTCTGTGGAGATCCATGTCCCGGGGTGTGTGGAAAACATCATTAGATAAAACCAGCCGCAATAACCAGACTCTAGCGTTGGGAAATTGAAACCATCTTTCATCTTAACAGTTCAAGGCAGCGAGCAGAAGCCTTATTATATAACAACAAAGTCTAAGAAATGCAATTCCTGAAAAAAAAAAACATTTTCCTCTGTACATAGTTAACACCAAGGGAGCAATATCCCATTTCAGGTTAATGTTATATTCATATTTTAGAACTTATAAGAGGTCTGGCTCCCTCTTCTGGTTTAGAGTATATCTTTAAATGAGTTTGAGTGTGTCTTTTTACAACAGCCAAACAGATGCCCTTCACGTAACACTGCAGATGTGTTTTACCACGCATGTCTGCCATAGAACGCGCTGGCATCACTGGAGATGTACTGGGAGAGAAGCGACCCTCCCACCCCCACCAGAAATCGAAGGCCGTTTGTTTTCCATCCAGGCCAGTGAGGGACAAATGGAAGGGAGGATGTAACAGGGCTCCTGGCCATGGTAGAGACTGCGGCAGCCCACTGACGCAGTGGATGGCACATCATGCTCTGGTGCAATGAATGTTCCAGCAAATGTGATTATTTAATCGCATGTGGGAAATACAAAAAACTGAAACTTCCCCTTTCGAGGGCCTGACGGATCTAGTTCACTCTACTTCTGATCTTATGTGCTATATTTGCGTAATTACTGAGTCTCCTGTTACCTCACCACTATAATAACAAAATACTGCAGTACTATCACAATCCTAACTAGATACCCTGATGGTACCACATGATACTATCATAAAGGTACTACAAAGATATAATGCCATCATCATAATATCTCCACAATAACACCATAATACCACTATGACACTATACAGTACGTACTATATACTATTTAGCGGGGCTTCAGCCCGCATATTTTTCGTCGAAGGCAGCTGACAATAGTGTTTCTAAAACCATTTACTGATTTGTCCTGGACGTCCCCCCTCCTCTCTGCAAATTTAATCATGGGGGGATGACATCCTAGAATCACCCCAGTATGATACCACCATAAATAACTGCAGAAGTGGCCAAAAGTTTCGAGAATGACACAAATATACTGTTGCCTCAGTTTTTATGATGGCAATTTGCATATACTCCAGAATGTTATGAAGAGTGATCAAATGAATTGCAATTAACTGCAATGTCCCTCTTTGCCATGAAAATGAACTTAATCCCAAAAACCCATTTCCACTGCATTTCAGCCCTGTCACAAAAGGACCTGCTGACATCATTTCAGTGATTCTCTCGTTAACACAGTTAAGAGTGTTGACAAGGACAAGGCTGGAGATCACTCTATCATGTTGATTGAGTTAGAATAGCAGACTGGATGCTTTAAAAGGAGGATGGTGCTTGAAATCATTGTTCCTCTGTTAACCATGGTTACCTGCAAGGAAACACGTACGTCATCATTGCTTTGGACACAAAGGGCTTCACAGGCAAGGATATTTCTGCTAGTAAGATTGTACTTAAATCAACTATTTATCGGATCATCAAGAACTTCAAGGAGAGAGGTTCAGTTCTTGTGAAGAAGGCCTCAGTGCGCCCAAGAAAGTCCTGCAGACGCCAAGACCTTCTCCTAAAGTTGATTCAGCTGCAGGATTAGGGCACCACCAGTGCAGAGCTTGCTCAGGAATGGCAGCAGACAGGTGTGAGTGCATCTGCATGCACAGTGAGGTGAAGACTTATGGAGGATGGCCTGGTGTCAAGAAGGGCAGCAAAGAAGCCACTTCTCTCCAAGAAAAACATCAGGGACAGACAGATATTATGCAAAGGGTACAGGGATTTGACTTCTTGGTAAAGTCATTTTCTCTGATGAATCCCCTTTCTGACTGTTTGGGACATCCAAAAGAAAGATTGTCCGAAGAAGAAAAGGTGAGCGTTACCATCGGTCCTGTGTCATGCCAACAGTAAAGCATCCTGAGGCCATTCATGCGTGGGGCTGCTTCTCAGCCAAGGGAGAGGGGCTCACTCACAATTTTACCTAAGAACAGCCATGAATAAAGGATGGTACCAAAACATCCTCCGAGAGCAACGTCTCCCAACCATCCGAGAACAGTCTGGTGATGAACAATGCCTTCTCCAGCATGATGGAGCACCATGTCATAAGGCAAAAATGATAACGAAGTGGCTTGGAGAACAAAACATCAACCTTTTGGGTCCATGGCCAGGAAACTCCCCAGACTTAATCCCATTGGTCAATCCTCCTGAGGTGGGTGGACAAACAAAAACCCACAAATTCTGAAAAACTCCAAGCATTGCATATGCAAAAATGGGCTGCCATTGATCAGGGTTTGGCCCAGAAATTGACTGACAGCATGCCAGAGCGAATTGCAGAGGTCTTGAAAAAGAAGGGCTGACATTGGAAATATTGACCCCTTGCCTAAACTTAATGTAATCGTCAATAAAAGCCTTTGACACTTATGAAATGCCTGTAATTATACTTCAGTTACCATAGAAACATCTGACAGAAAGATCTACAAACACTGAAGCAGTAAACCTTATGAAAATCAATACTTGTGTCATTCTCAAAACTTTTGGCCACGACTGTAAAATACCATCAAAATACATCTTAATAGCCAGTAACACCATCACTTCACCACCACGTGATAAACTAGTTCAAGCTGCTACAGTGAGGCAAAGCTAATCCCTGGTCAGCTCTGCAAATTCCACACTGCTCTAATCTCAGAATCTCTAATAATACCTGGAGGTTATCCTGACGGTAGGCTCCACCCCTTGCCCCCTGCCTTTGTTCCTATATGGAGCAAGGAGCTGTCTGTCACAGAGCTCAGCCTGGTGCTCCTCCCCCTGCCCTTGCAGCTATATGGATCAAGGGCCTGTCCGTCACGGTGCCCAGCCTGCTGCTCCGCCCCCGTACCCTCTAGCTTTACCACTCGCTGGGATTCACTATCTTTAAATAGACGGTCTTAGCTGGCACTTCAGGCCTAAAGGTGGTGCTGTGCTTGCTGGATTGATAATCACAGGCACGTCTCCTAAACTGCCCAGGCTCTGTATCATAAAACTGCAGCTGCTGCCTTTCAGACCAAAATTAGCTTTTCACTGCTGAGTACATTTACATTTCCAGCAAACAAGTAACGTCTACAGCGAGTGTACGCGAGTTCCGAGCTCGTGAGAAACTGCATCCTTGTGCTACCCGTGTCCAGGTGCACTGGCCCTTGCATAACCAGGCTTTCAGTACATCCTTCCTGTCGCCTGTCTATGTCAGCAGCTTTGTATTAGAGCTGTGGCTCCCCAATTGTCAGCCTGATCCCATACACAGGAATCACTGCTGCATGTTATGGGGTGAAAAACCTTATTTGAAAAATAAAAATTAAATCTTGGTGGCTTCCCAGCCAGGGGGCATCCCAGCGTTGTCCTCTATGCTGACTGGCATGGGACCCAGTGACCCTGACCGGGATAAAGGGAAAGGAAATGATATCTGTCATTTGCCCAAGTACGTCGGAATGCTTCTTTTCACATATCCCTTCATTCCCGCCTATGAGACAAATCATATATAGTCTGGAGTCTGAGCGCAGAATCAGCTCTTGTGAGTACATGACCATCTCTTTAGCAATGGGGGGGGCTTAAGAGACTTGCTCCAAAGCCCAATGGAGATGTGGCTATTCTACCAATGCTGGGAATCAAACTGGCAACTATTGCACACAGGTGCAGAGCCGGAACCCACTGAGCACCCGGCACTCCCACACAGGAAATGGGTAGATGACCGTACAAAGGAATACTGCTGTACTTCATGAGAGGAAAAACAAATTAACATTTTTATTTACTGCGAAATAATGTTAAGAAATAAAATGATATCCCTGGTGTCATCGGTTATCTTTCCTGTCTGAGAGAGCAATTATGGAACATTTGTGAACAAATTAAAAAAGAGACATGTTGAGACATATTCTACTCACGATTATTGCAGCTACGCCTCGATGTGATCTGTAACTTTACAGATCATCCCACCTAGCATACGTCTGTGCCACATTTCGGCCAGAGTGCGGTGTGTCACCGTGTGACGGTACCAGACTCCAGACCCGCGGGCCCCAGCCTGCTATTCCCCGTTGCCCGGCCCTGACACATGCGTGGAGCTCATTAACAGGGAAGGCGTGACCGGGCAAAGCCCATGACAGCGGCTCCACAGTAACAAATCCAATTAGACATCATCTAAATTAACACTGTAATGAAGTTTCTTGAGAAAATGGGGCCAGAGGAGGAAAGGGATGGATGTGTGTTGGGCATCTCTCGTTAGAGGCAGTGGCGTCGTTCAGCTGCCCCTGGTGGAACCCGAGAGTGGTGTGTCGGGGGGGGGGGGGGGTGGGGGCAGCCCGTTCATTTCTGTGATGGACTTTATGTGTTCCTGCTGGGGTTTAAACGGAGGCTGGTGCGACGGGAAAACTGACACACAGCAGACACCACTCCCGTGGCACCTATTTCTTTCCAGAATTTTCCACCATTATTTTTTAAGGAGTTTAACAACATGATTAGCTAACAAAATCACACCCACTGTCCCCATGGCTTGCATGGAGGTGTGTAGAAGAGACCTGGGTGTGCATGCTGTTAATCGCAGGCACGGGGCAGTCACCGCAAACTAAGGCATTGCCCCACCCTCTCCCTTGCTGTTATTACACAAAGTGCTGACGTTATGCATAACAGAGCCAGTATTTTTTTTTTCACAATGAAGATCAATGCAAAATGGACAGGCAGCGGGCAGCCCAGATGGTGCTGGGGGGGAGGGTGGTGCGCTCCCCCCGGTCCACCCCAACTGCCCAAGCTTGAGTCATAAGCATTTCACCACCATGCTGACATCGGGCCGCTCCTGGAGTGGCTCCAAACTACACTCCATGAGGAGGATGAAGAATGAGCTTGCATCGATTTATGCAGCAATAACAAGACAAGTGTGAGCGGATTAAAAGTCTAAAGAGACAAAAGAATGATCCACAAGAATGATGCACAGACCCAGAGAGCCACATGCTCCGGCAGTGTAACGCCTGGCATTTCACTGCAATCCGGGTCCAGAACACACCACTACACTGTCATACAGCCGCATAACACACTGCGTGTCAGTGTGATCTGGGTGCAGAAAACACCACTACACTGTCATACAGCCGCATAACACACTGCATGTCAGTGTGATCTGGGTCCAGAAAACACCACTACACTGTCATACAGCCGCATTACACACTGCGTGTCAGTGTGATCTGGGTCCAGAAAACACCACTACACTGTCATACAGCCGCATAACACACTGCGTGTCAGTGTGATCTGGGTGCAGAAAACACCACTACACTGTCATACAGCCGCATAACACACTGCCTGTCAGTGTGATCTGGGTGCAGAAAACACCACTACACTGTCATACAGCCACATAACACACTGCATGTCAGTGTGATCTGGGTCCAGAAAACACCATTACACTGTCATACAGCTGTGCATCACACTACATTTCACTGTGGTCTGGGTCCAGAATACACCACTACACTGTCATACAGTTGTGCAATACATTGTGTCTTGCTGTGACTCTTCACCCTTGACGCTGCATAACACACTGCAGAGACAGGGGGATGGGGAATCAACCAGACATAGGCAAAGAGCAGAAGATCTGGTGTGTAAGCACCCGCCCATGATCCGGTGTGTGAACAGCTCCATGATCAGGTGTGTAAGCAGCCCCATGGTCAGGTGTGTAAGTAACCCCACAATCAGATGTGTAAGCAGCCCCAAGGTCAGGTTTTCATGCAGCCCCAAGGTCAGTTGTCCATGCAGCGCCATGGGCAGCTCTATAAGCATGTCTGTGACATGGTGAGAGGTACAGGCAGGGCTGCATGCAGATTAGATCACACCAACCCTCCCTCATCCACCCTGCACTGATACACTGACACCTGAATTCATATCAGGCAAAATTAACATGAGGTGTTTCTCTGCCCACCTGAATCACACTGAGCTTCTGTCGATAAGCCCCTCAGAGTAATGCATTTTTGTTGCATTTGCTGTGCTCACACATCCACTTTCCAGAGCCAGGGCTCCCGGCTGAAAATAATCTTGTGCTTTCACGTGTGCACATGTGCGGTTATGCGGTCAAGTAGGTTTCTAAGGTCCTGCATTTGCGTACTTAAAGGACCATGATGATGCTGCCTGCTCCCCGCTCCACGTTGCCGTGGAAACACCATGACTCCAGAAGGCTTTCCAGCCTCAGAGTGGGGAGGTCTTGCTCTGGGTTCCCCCCGGGGGGGCTAAGTTGGAGTGTGCGGAGCTCTGTGAGGCTGTGATGTACTGGGGAGGGTTATTTGAGAGATTATGGCAGATGTCTGAATGGGTTTGCAGGGTAATGTAGATGGAAAAGTAGTGCAAAGTTGGTTTATAAGGGGTTCTGATGGGTGAGGTCTTCAGGTCTGCAAGGAGGGACCCAGGGGTATTAAGGGGACAACGGCTGGTGACAAGGGGGTGGCACAGTGGAGATGAAGGGAGGACTTTTTAAAAATGTGAAACTTTCAATTTGCAGCTTGCCACATGCAGGAGTTTGGGTCCAATCCAAACAAACAATGATGGTTGGCAATAAAGCAGCATTGTAAAGATGTTCTGAGGAGCTCGCAGCATTGTAAAGATGTCCTGAGGAGCTCGCAGCATTGTAAAGATGTTCTGAGGAGCTCTCCTGTATCCCTTTAGCCTCCGGTCAATGTAAATTCTGGGTGAAACTAATCCAAGCTGCCCCCACTGATCTGCAAGAAGCAGAATCTCCTCACTGTATGCAGCGTATTTGAGGAAAGATCTCAGCATCTCCAAACTGGGTCTATCGGGCTGCCAGCCGGGTTTCCTCCTGCTCCCCTCAGGCGTGACAGATACATGGAAATCATCTGCGTAAAACAATCTGGGGTATTATTTTTCCCAGGAACGTAGCACCGTTGCGTAGTGTTGCCGGACAGCATGTTGCTAGCCAACGACTCACGAGGCGGCAGATGGTGGGATTTGGCTGGCCAGCACCTGTCGCAGGTGCGTCTGAATCACCCTGGAAGCAGCTTTGTGGAGCTGAGGTAATAAGCAACCAGCTTAATCGCGACTCCATGTCTGTCCACGTGACAGGCGGTAAAGTAAACGGCCACGGAACCATTATTTAAGGCTGGGTTATGACAATGCCCTAATGATGGTGCCCTCTAGTGGTAAAGGGGCTCATTTATGCGCTAAACACATGCGTGTATGCAGGTGTACATCTCATGGGCTGAGGTGGTAACCATATCTGGGAGTGCATGGCTAAACCGTGGGAGGGGGCTTACTCACAGCTGCATGATCAGGTAGAGGTGGTTGGAGCTTTCGTAAATGTCCTCCAGGGCCACAATGTTCTCGTGCTTTATTCTGGAAGAAAAAAAATCAGGTCAGCGACTCCACATATTAACATTATTTTACCCAATTATTCAGAAGACATTTTTTTTTAATTGGACATTAACTGAAATAAACAAACCCCTGCTGAAAGGTACATTAGCTCCCACTGTGGGAATAAAAGCCCCAAGTCCAATTCCCTGAGCACAATGCTGTGCTGTGATATTTATGAGCATATAAATCATAGAGTAACTATGTACATCACAGAAACACACACATACACAGGCTGAGATTCAAGAAAGTTCCATTGAAGATGCAATTTCTTCCTTCCTTCAGTATGACAAAGTCATATATGTGGAAAGAAAAAAACACTTAAGGGTTTTCTCTGAGAAAGCAGACCAATAGTGGCCTTAATTCCTTGAAGAAAGTAGACCAATAAGAGAATAGATGCTGCTGCAGAGAAACTGGCCCACTGGAGCCACTCATTAAGATTTCATCAGAGTGAACAGAAAATAAGACTCTATGGAAGGATGACCAACCACAGAATCACTGACAATTGCTTTAGGACAGAAACGCCCAAAAGGAAAATCGCTCACTGATATTACGGGTAGAAATAGTGGTGGCAGAGCCCAGAACTCTATGTTCTCAGCCAGTCCAGTTCAGCCGATCCCAGAGTGATCCATTACTCTTATCTCACAAAGAATAAAACAGAGGATAATTTAGTGGTTTCCACTGGCAGCATATTCCCTCTTAAGATGAAACGCTCAGAACTCTATATTCTCAGCCAGTCCAGTTCAGCCCATCCCATCCTCTCCACCCACCAGCAAAATCATTAAGTTTTCATCATTAAAATCATGGTAGAAAAGCCATGTAGTAATAGCTGATGAAGGAGGACAGGGCAGAACTGATAATACATTGAGTTTTTTCCTGTGCTGGAATTAATGACAATGTAATATGGAGCGAAAAGGGGCAGGAAATTCAGCGCAGCGCTGATGCATTTATAAAGGGCTGCTTTAATATGTATGTGGCAGAATGGACCCAGGCTGACTAAGACGGCCATTATTAACACCTGAATATTTTAACACCACAGATTCCCATATAAGCCTGCATTGTTCATACTCCTTATGTGGCTCTCAGGAGGCTATAGATGTTCCCGTGGTAACCATAGCCGTACCATCCATGTGAGCGGGTCGGCACGCAGTTTGAACACGTTGCTGAACGCCCGCTTCACAGTCCCTGTAACCATATCTGTGCATGTGAGCTTACATGCATGTCTTTAAGAACCTGTATGTCACAGTCCTCCAAGCTGTTTACCACACCTTTATATGGGTATCGTCTCATGCGACGCCTTTGGTCACTGTTGGCAATGACACACATCCCTCGTGCTGGTTAATGCATCGAATTCTCCAGGGTGCAGGACACATTCTCTATCTCCTCTGTCCTGCCTCTCTTCCCTCCCCCGCAGCTGCCGAAGTCCACGCTTCTGTGGTAAATTACCCTGGCAACCGGCTCATGGCAAATACGTGTGTGTACACATGAGGATGTGTTTACTGGGCTGATGCTAATCGATGCCACAGCGCTGATGAGCCCAGAGGGTCATGATGACAGTCCTGGGAACCATGGTGACAGGGGACAATAACAAGAAAACAGGTGGCAGGAGGCCTGGACGGAGACATGTCACATGATACTAGGCTGTCGACCGACAATTTGGCTCTAAAAGCATCTTATGCATTGGGAGCAGTTGTGACAAAGCTAAGAAATTAGAGTGTGACGTGGCTGTCATGACCTTTAGCTGGGTGTTGATGGTGAACAGGCCTCCTCATATGGCATCAGCCAGTGACTACCTGGTCACAGTGAGATGAAACTTTCATACAATCGGCCTGACAGTACTAGGCTACTTTCTAAGCTATAAATTCTGCTTGCTTCAGGATGTGACCTAAACATTAATGCCCATGTTTTACCTTGGTTCTAACTAGTGGAGAATTAGGTGCAATTATGACCTTTGAACCAAGAACATGGCATGGCCTCAGCTAGCAGCGATGCTGTGTTAGCATCTGGTCAAGGTATGCATTAGTGTGAGATCTGTTAGCATCTGGCTAAGGTATGCATTAGTGTGAGATCTGTTAGCATCTGGTTAAGGTATGCATTAGTGTGAGATCTGTTAGCATCTGGCTAAGGTATGCATTAGTGTGGGAACTGTTAGCATCTGGTTAAGGTATGCATTAGTGTGGGAACTGTTAGCATCTAGATGAGAGGCGTGTAAGCATTTAGCGGACATCAAGGACATGCTAGCCAAAGTTGTGTCAGCATTTGGATAAGGACCATGTTAGCAAGAGCTGTGCTATCTTTGATGAGGGTCATGTTAACAGGCAGACAAGTGGTGTGTTAGCCTGGTCTGTGGTAGCATCTGGGCAACAGTGATATGAATGATGTGGTACCACCTGCAGTAGGGATGTTCTGGCATGGAGTATATTAGCATCTGAAGGGTGCATTAGTTAGCAAATGGATAGATGGATGAGGGATGCTGTATCGAGGGTTGTGGGATAATTGGATAAGGGCTATGTTTGCATCTGGATGAAAGGTGTGTTAGCATCCGGATGAATAACATCGTAGTGAGAATTTTGGGACAATCTGGATGATGCTTGACGCTGGATGAGAGACATGTTAGCATCTAGGTGAGGGATGTTGTAGTGAAGATTGTGGGAGCATACTTATGGGGGCCATATTAGCATCTAGGTGAGAGAAGCTTTAGCAGGAACTATGGTGTCATGTCCTGCGCGTCCAGTCGTCGCGTGTGCCACGCCCACCTCGTTACCCTCGTGTGAATTCCCAGCGTACCAGCTGTCTTGCGTTTATTCTGATGTCATGTCCTGTATTTAAGTCCGCGTTGTAGTCTGTTTCCCCAGGTCTGTCATTAACGTCCTGTGCTGCTTCCCGTTCTATCAATAAACCCCGTTTTTGCACTCCCGCCTCCTGGATTTACTTCCCCGCTACCTGTTATTGACAGGTATGGAAAAAGTTGCCATAATTGAGATGGTATTTGTGAGGACTGTTAATGAACATTACTGCGCTAGCCATGCAGGTTCACTTCGGGAGGGGCACAGGGTGTCACTGAGGTGTCCAAGATTGTCTTTCAGTGAGGGCCATTAGCGGGTGCTGTACTTTCAGAAGAGAGAAGGCAGTGCCACAAAGCGATTAGGAGGGAGCCTCCAACGCTTGCCATTGCCATGAGAAACGCAGTGTGGGCAGCCACCCACCATGGCTGGGGGGGGGGGGGGGGGGGGGGTTTGCGGGGGCGGCGGCA
>JAODKF010000068.1:30341971-30353314 GCA_026779585.1 Mormyrus proboscirostris | reverse complement strand
AGCCCCCCCCCCACACACGCACCCCTAGAACTGTGCATCATTATTACACACTCAAACTGAGCCAGGTCCCTTCAGAGTAAAGCCTACAATGGAAAGTAGGTCTCACACATAACACAGCAGAGGATAAAGTGCCTGTGTTTATATATATATTTTATATACGCATTGGAAGGCTGCTGGAAGCCCATTCCCACGACTCACTGTGTTATGGGCACTGTGCTTTTCAGAGCGGCATTTAAACATACTCAAAATCTTAAGAAGGTGAACTTTAAAAAAATCACAGGCAGCGAGCGTGGCATGGATTATGGGATGAGAAGAAAGGAACAGGAACTTTCTTCAGGATGGGGGGTAGGACAGGCCAAACTAAATCTTTCGGGGGTTTTGGCAAATGAAAGGTGGATCAGGATCAGGAAGGCACATGAACAAAAGAAAAGGGGTGTCAGGTCACACTCGGGCATGAGGACGGACTTCAGAGCCTGAGCGGGACCAAGGGAAGATAAAATATTAACAACGGGTGAGCTGGACATGTGCAACGGTCACCTGACTCTGCCCCCCCCCTTCTAATTGGTTACATTTCTGGATGAACGGACAATTCTGCATAGGTTATTTGCACTCACTCTTCTTAAAACACTCATTTGCAAACATGGCAGCGATCAGAGGACCAGCTCCACACTGGGTCAGACTGCCCTTTGATCAGTGTTCTTTACAGAAGGCTCCAGAACTGAGGCGGCGCCGGCCCATGCTGCACCAGGCCCACATCATTTCAGGCTCTGGTAATTTATTAGCTTTGCGCTCGCCCTCTGCAAGACAGATTAACCATTAACCCCAACTTCTGATCATTTCAAGTTAAGCCCCATGTTAGAGCACCATCTCCCAGGACAAACATGATGTAGATACAAATATTTAACAAAAAAAAAACACTTGTATGATTAGAGAGCCAGGAGTCTGATGACGACGCCCAACTAACCATCAGAACCTTAATCAGTAACGACTGCCAGAATAATGTGAAACTGGAAACAGGAAATGGTGGGAGGGGGATGCAGAGGGTCGACGGTGGAGCCCCGATGAACGCAGCCGCTCACTTCCTTGCTCACACTGCACAGGGTAGTGTGTACTTCTCAGTGATGAGCTGCATTGGTCCCATAATATTCTTAAGTATTGCAACCCTGTTGGGCTCCATTAAAACAAAGTCCCACGTTCTACATACGTGTAGATGCCGGCTTTGCTCAGAGCTCAGTTTACTCCCTGCCATCCGCTCTCTCTGCTGCTTGCCCTTCTACTTGGTTTTAGTCTTCCACCGTTACATCTCCCATGGGGGTGGCTCAGCAGGCTAGGACTCTGTGCTTGTGATCAGAAGGACAGCAGGAATCCCAGAGCTAGCAGATCGATACCAGCATCGGGCCCTTGAGTAAGGCCTTTAACCCCCAATTGCTCCAGGGATGTTGGATAAATGGCTTCACCCTGTGCTCAAACTCCAAGCTTCACGCTCAACTATTTACACATAACTGTTTGTGTGTGTATCTCAAAGGAGAACAAGACGCTTTATGTAAAAATAAGCATTCCAATATAGCCGTACTCATGCAAATGGCAAATAAAGCATCATTTAATTTCCCCACAAACAATTCACACCAGAGTCCTTCTCCAGCTCTTCTCTTTCCAGATCTTCCCAGCAGTTACTCTTCTCCGTATTGCAACTTGGGACTGTTGATTAGAAAGCCTGGTATTATGGCTGGGATGCTTTATTTCAGGATAGCTTGTATCCATGTCTTGTGTCTGATCTTACCACAATAAAACAAGTTCCAGCAAATGATGAGTCCGTTTTCAATAGCTATGTCCAGCATGTCTTACTCTGCCCTAGTTTATGACATTAAACACTTTCAAATACAAGCATTTTGGGCTAAGGCTTAACCCTGTCTAAACCAGAAATAAATACTTATTTCCATTCCTGTGTTCTTTGTTGGGTCATTCAGAGCCGTTCATAATTTGGTAAAGTTGGTTGTTCTGACAAGTTCTTAAAGCATCCCTCCGAAGAGGGGACCTCCGTTTCCTTGGACCTTGGTAGAACTGAAAGAGCTGGAGCGGGTCAGGGGTGCTGCCTCCCAGTGACAGGAAGAGGAATGGAAGCTCTCAGTGCCCTTCACCCTACCTCGTTCTTTCCTGTGCTGTCTAATCTGCTTTTCTCTCTCTATCTCTTTTCCTCTGTCTCTGAATGTCTTCGTAAGCAAGGACAGAGGAAGCTCTTTGGCTCCCACAGAAAGCGGATTAAGGCACATCCGATCCCGGAATCTTCTGTGGCAGCCCGGGGTTGTGTGAGATCAGCGTGATATGTTTGCAGTCTGCGAAACATTTATGTTTTTCTCAAGTGCCTTTTTGCGCTCACAGGAAAATAACAGCTCAGATGGAAAGGACTAGAAATGACAGAGCGAAAACACTCAACATATTGACAATTAGGAGGATTTTGTTCGATTTTAGCATCCTTTCCCTACTCTGTGGAATATAAAAAGGGTGCAGGGTTACAGGGAGCTGGGAGCCTATCCCAGAAACCACAAGGCAGGGGACACCTCAGTGAGGAAGCCAATCCACCACATGGCACAAACCCTTTGGGAAATTTACTGACACCACTTAGCCTAACGGCATGTCTTTGGACTGGGGGTGGGGATGAGAGGACCTGGAAGAAACTTTCACAAACACCGGGAGAACATTCCAAATCCACACACACGCACAGGCACATCTCATATCATCGTGGGAACAGTCCATTCATTTCCATGGACAAAACCCTAATCCCAGCAATGACAAACCCCTGCCTAGCCCTAATCCTAACCATATTTAATCAAACAAAGTACAAGTCTTTGTATTTTGTTTGTTTTAGCTTTTTTATTACCCATATTTTTATAAAATTGAATTTCCTTTTGTGGGGACTGAAAAAATGGTCCCCATGATGCGAAAATAAAAGTTTTTATCACATTGTGGGGTCCAAATGTCCCCACAATCCCACAATGTAAAGTATACCTGGACCACACACAGACACGCAAAGTAAGGGGCAGACAGACAGAAGTTTAAAGGTGGTTTCAGGTTTGACTTTAGTTCCTAGTCTAGTCCCTGCCCCAAGTGATGGTCACTGCAGCTCCGCAGGGCCAGATCTTTAGGACTGCTGCCCTGTTAGTGATTGCTACACACCACTTGCGCACTGTTGCTAGCTAATGACTCTGTATTACTCAGCAATGAACGACCGTTGAGAAGTGGGCGTGGAAGTCAACTTCCCTTCCAGGAGACGAGATACTTCGCATATTCTAGCGTGAAACCTTCACTCTCACCTGTAACCCAGAAAAGCAGGCTCTCTGAGCGGACCACGGGCACCACCCCAGTGGGGACTCATGATGCGCATTCTTTAGCACAATGTAGGTCACCCTGCTCTCCATTCAGCTTTTGTTCGTTTAACCTTTCATTTCTGCTCACAGGTGACGCAAGCTGCTGCCACGTGAAGTGAGGTACCCCCACACGTGCACACCCTGCACTACTCGTCAGAACATCTCGGCCTCCTGGTGAACAGATGCAGGGATTCATTGAGCTGGGGAATCCAGATTAACTAGCAGGAAACATACACAGCGCTGTGGGACAAAAAGAGCCAAACTCGCTTTGTATAGTTGGTTGCTGGTCTTCAGAGCAGCTGTAAGGACTTCCTCTCCGTTGATATTCAGCTTAAGTGTCTCTGTAATTGTCAGCTGTAACGGCTCCCTCTAAGTTCATGTTCAACTAAAGCGTCTCGATAACACAGTCTCAGTCTCCTCGGTGTGTTCAAAAAAGTGCTACAGTAACTATTGGACTGGTAACAGCACAGAGACTCAAGTCTGGAACAAAGTCCAGGCAGCAGATTCCGGCTGTACAGTGTAAACGTCCCAAAGGGGTGTGCACCAGGGGATTGCATGAAGAGGACTGGACAGCAAAGGCTGTGCTGCCCAATCCATCTCCCTTCCCTCGTAAAAGTTCAAAGTGGGGACTCTAACAGATGGACTCAAGGTGATTTGAAGAACGAGGCTTTTGCACCCTACTGAAAATCCCTCAGAAAATGCATTCAATAATATAGACACTCTAAAGCAAGACCGCAATTATATCCCTAAAACAGCAGAACAATGTGGCTGGTGAGGATGGTAACGATCCTAATGTGTTTGGGGACATTGTGTCCAGACAGCAGTACTCAACGTCTTGTAGATTCAGCACATAATACTGCTGTTGTTGTGCTGCAATTAATGCTAATATTATTGCTTATGCTATGGTCCCTTTGTTATTGCTATTAATATTCATACATTCATCCCCCAACCACTTATCCAGGATAGGGTCACAATGAGCCTGGAGGCTCTTCAAGGAAGAATAGGATACGAGGCAGGGGATACCCGGTACAGCATGTCAGTCCTTCGCAGGATACACACACGATCACACAGTAAGGACAATTTAAAGATTAACCGGAGCATGCAGAGTAGCCCTGTGCTGCTGTCATTGCTGTGCATAAATAGCTACTACTCTTGTCAGAGCTAGCAGTGTCACAAGTGCAGGTATCGGCCGCAATACTGTGGCTACTGTTGTCGTTTTGTACTGCTATACTGTAGCTATGGCTAAATGTAACGCTACTGCTAACGGTCCGCGGTTGACGAAGTCAATGCTAATGCCAGCGCTGATCCTCCAGTTAATGCTCCAAGCGCAGGTTTGCACTCCAGAAATCGCAACTTCAGAGCTGAAGGAAGCACGCCCACACAGAAGCCCTGTCCGTCACACGTCCGCACGGCCGATAGAAGCTGAGCCGAGCCCCCGCAGGAAGAAGACTTTCAGATTGAGAGGAGGATGGGGGAGGGAAACGTGGAGGGGGGAGAGAGGGAAGACATCATAGGCTGAGGGGTCTGAAAGGAGATGGCGTTGCAGACACCACTGGGCACAGATTTCGATGCCATATCCCACAAAGGAGAAGTGTGCCAACGATGGGCACACTTCTCCTTTGTGGGATATGGCATCGAAATGCTTTTTATTTGGTGAGTGACAGGAGTGAGGGCACTCTAGGAACCAATCAGTTTTCAGCTGGAGCCAATGAGACTGTGACCCTACCCTGTATACATCTCGGGTCATGTTTCAGAGATCTCAAAAAACACGCTGGCTTTTTGAACAAGTCTTTCAAATGACACCATTGATCCGACCGTTGGTTACGCTCTGTATTCCTCCAAAATATTGGCATTTCGGTTACCGCCAGCGCTGTATACTCAAGCTGTGCTCACCAGCACAAGTTAAATTGAAAAGTATCTGGTTCAGACTCCTGAACCTTGCCGACAGTCCTAAAAGAAAAATACTCTCTATGAATAGCATTATTCCATAATAAATGATCATGTCGAAGAATGGGGTTTGACATGGTAATTACCTGTGAAGATTCAAAGGCCCCATAAAGAACCCTGCTATTGTGTTTATTTACTTCCCCTGAGTGGCTATGTGTGTGTGTAATCGGGTCCTTGTATCAGGAAACTCGGTGATGCGCTTTATTTGGCAAGATTTTGCTTCCACAGCAGAGAGATCCCTCAACCTGTGTTACTGGAATGTCGCTTACCTGAATTCACCCCCCACCACCACCACCACCATACACACACTGGGGAGGCGTCAGTTTCCTGTAATGCCACAACTCATGTCATGAGAGGAAACTGAGTGAAACCGTCTCTTGAAGCAAAGAGGAACACAGTTATTCCTCACTGTCTGCGTGGGTGGTTTTGGATGGTAAGCAGACCGTGCCACTTCTCTAAATGTTGCATGTTAGATCAGAGATTGATGATGTGAAAAATGGCTGGTTAAATGGCCACCTCGTCGCCGAGAGCTGAGCCAAGTGCGGCCAGTGTGGGGTGGCTGGTCAGCTGCCTGCTGGACTGTCAGACCGACAGGTTTATGCTAGACAGTCTCAGAGCACGGTTCAAATACTCCTCATCTGCACTAAAGTCGTCTCGCTGTTTGGATCTGTCTCTGATCCACGAGCAGCAGGTACTCATCTGAAACAGTGGCCAGGAATGCTTGTTTCCTCCTTGGATACAGTGACTGAGCTGAGGCGTGTTCTCTGCTAATACAGTAACCCCGTTGTATTTCAACAGCAACGACCGGAAACCACCGAAGAACCAGACACGTGCGTGCACACAAACACACAGACACACACATATTCATATCTTTCTGGGGAACATACATTTATTTTTATGGGCACAACATTAACTCCTACCCAGCCCTAACCTTTGCCATAACTAACCTAACAAAATACAAGATTTTGGGCATTTTTAGGTTTTTGAGAAATTTTTAGATTTTTAGAAAACTGAGGTTATACTTGTGGAGACTGAAGCAATGTCCCCACAAGGTGTAAGGATAGGTTTTTATTACATTGTGGGGGGAAAAAAACACACACACCCCTACAACTGAGCGAAGAGGGCTATGCTAACAGCAGCCAGCAGCTGGAGACCATGTGACAACTCGTTATTCAGGGCTGCTGGACTTCTGTCCACTTTCTATGTATTTTTTTTGCATAAAATCACTGCCCATGCAATAGCTTCCAGAAGACTAACGCCCCAGAACAGTAGCTATTATATTAAATTAACATTTAAGTATTGAACCTCATGAGCTCCAGTGAATACCCAAAACCACATGGCACCGGAACCCTTCCATCACAGTACAGGGATACGCACTGAGCATTTCTGGAGATCAAGCTTTAATATATTCTTACAGATTGATCCAGATTCTCATCAGGTTGCTGCTTTGTAAGGGATATGCAAAATTTTGGAGCACTCAGAACATCCAAGTTCACATTTCACGCTGCTGTAAAAGCATACAAAATCATAAAGATCCCTTTGGATTAAATGGGTCTTTGTGTGAGGAAAGGTCTGCTCCTATTTAGGTGTCAAAATCAGACAAAACCCATTGGTGATTGATTTGCACCTGGGGCGGCAGGTAATGGGATTCCCCAACTGAATAATGACCTGAACACAGGTGGTGGAGAGAAGGGCTTGAATGCAAACCAGCGGCTCAGTGAGCCTCTGGTTCCAGCCTGTACCAACAGAGTGCCACAGATGCTGGGCCGCTCATGGCTCACCTGGGGGCCTGCAGGGTCGCTGTGTCAGAGGTTATCACACCTCCTCACACAGTTTCACTGCCACATGGTGACCCACCCATCTCAAATCTGCAGACAGAACAGGAACAAATCACAGGCTCACACTGATTTATCAGATGCTTATATTCAAAGCACGGTAAAGTAAAGATGAGAGTCCCCAAGGCAGCTGGAGTTAAGGGCATTGCTGAAAGGCCCCACTGAGTGCCACACACCACTCAAACACTACAAAGCTTATTCAAGACGGAAGAACGAAAAGTTGTCATTTTAAGACTCATTTGAGATCTATTTGAAAATTTAATACAGTGGTGTCTGCGGATCACGAAAATCCGTTCCGGGAAAATGGTCGCGAACCAATTTGTACACGAACAAAGGCAATTTTTCCCATAAGAAGGCACTGAAATTCGATTCATTCGTTCACAAGCCTACCAAATAATAATTTTTAATTGTCTGGCTTTTATAGTGAAAACTTTAAAGAAAAAGACAATATAGTGTGGCGACGGGCGGACTGAGGCATCGCAGAAGAAGAGAGAGACATGAAGACTTGCTTGCCGGGGAAATCACACTCTTTAACAGTCCTTAAAGCCCTTGTGTTGTTGTTCTTGTTCTTGTTGTTGTTAATGTTAATGGTGGCGTTTCCCTATTGTCACGTGTGTGTTTGCCCGTGACTTGTGTGTACCCGGTCCGATCCGAGTATTTAGCGCATGTAAATCTTCCACCATATGTGCATCTTGCAGTTCGACGTCTGACAACCTTGTGTTTCCCGTCTGTGTTTTTGGGCTTAGTTGCCTGTTGTGGTCCTTCTATTTACAATTGCACGCGGGGCATGCTGGGACATGCGCCCCACCAGTGCTACGCCAGTATAAAAAAAGGAATCTGGTCGATGAATCTGTTCGTCAACCAAATTTTGTTTGCGAACCAATGCATTTTTTTTCATGAAATTTTTGGTCGCGAACCAAATTCTTTGTAGACCACAGCGTTCGTGAACCGCCAGGCATCACTGTATAACGTAAATTTCTATGAGGTCCTAACATGAGTGGAAGGACTGTAAGCAAATCAAATCAACTTCATTCACTTAGATCTGGTCATGAACTGGCCTTTGACCAGGTCTCATCTATGGCCTCATAGAAGGATCTCAACCTCTGTGAAAGTGCTTTGAAGACAGGGAGTCCTGTGTCTGGCATAAGAGATCAATCCACATACAGATCCTTAGAACCTGAGTAAAGCAGCAATCAGTAAGTCCACAATGGATACCGTGGCAACAGTTCCCACAATGCAGTGGGAACTGTTGATTTAAATAGTTTATTAAATAGTGTTATTAATGCTTTCGTTATTGCAGCATGGTCTGTGGTAGGAGCTTGAATGCTGAGGACATTGATGATTTGAGGCAAGATGGCCACGAGTTGGCCTTCCACTAGCGGGTGTTGTCATATCAGACGTGCCTTGGAGCCAGTGTTGGTGTTGGTGCTGGGCTGGTTCTTGCTAGGTGCCTTTTGAGAACCTGCCCACATTTCCACCGGTTTCAAAAGAGAACAGGATGCATTCTTTCTATATTGCCTGCACACCATTTTTGTGGAGTTTATTCTTCCTTGCTGTTTTACAGCTATCCTTGTAAGGGTCACATAATAAAAGTCTGCTAAAAATTGAACTTTGTTGTCCACCTTGTGATCTCTTTGCCACTTGAGCACCACAATATTTTGTTTATTTGAGCCGCGACATCTTTAGGATTTATTATTAAATCTGGCCGGAAAATCAGTCTTTCATTTTTCCACAGAATTAAAAAAAAACAATGTAACGTTATCAATGTAACGCTATTCTGCTAATAGGCTGGCAAGCTGGTTCACTTCCGGCACCAGTGATATTAAAGGAAACTATATTGGCAATGGATTGAGTTTTCTGGCTATGTAGAAGGTCTGGATGTGTTAGCCCCTCCCACTTTCGCTGAGGTTACGATTCCAAATTCTGAGTCCGGCTTTCTGTGATTTCCTGCTGGAGCCATTTTTTCTGGCCCAGGGCCAGTTTTTTTATAGTGGAAATGTGCAGAACCAGTTCCGGATTGGGAAAAAGTCCAGTGGCAGCAGCTCCAGCTGTGGCTCTGGCAGCAGCTCCACCACCGTGCTGGTGGAAACGAGGCAAACGTAAGCTATGGAGATCGTAGTTCTATACTGACAAAAGCAAAGCCCCAAGAGACTACCCTCCCTAACCCTCCTCAGAGATCAGCCACATGCCAAGCGGCTGTCCACCGGTCCCTTCGGCCCAGAAAGGGATGTCCTGCACATTGCAGTGTCCTGGCCTGTGCCGCATCACCAGGCTCAAGGTCAGAGAGCATCAGGCAGCAAGCAAGCGCTCTGCAGGCACTCTGGAGATCTGGCATTGGTGGTTGATGATTATGTGAATTAAGCATCATGCAGGCAGAAGTGAGGCATCTATCTGAAGAGTAAGGCATACTTGGGGCAAAGGGTTAAAAGTGTTCAAATAACTTAGCCATGTGGTTCTTAAACCCCAAAACATCACTACTGCTAGTAATGCAAAGAGTATAAACACTTGCCATTAGAGTCTTCTCGTACAAATCGGAACAGAGACTTCTTGTAGTTTAATGGAGAAGAACAGGACAGTTTTTGGCTCGGACATAATTACTTATGTCACTTAGTTTCTCCATTTAAGGTTCGGTGTATGAACAGTACACAGAATTCAAAGGTCAGCATGACCATTTTCAACAGAAACAAATAACGTATGACTTAATAACGCAGCTAGACTAACACCCCTGTGCTAACATATATCCAAAGAGTGCTAGAGTTGATTACAACAGGACACTTTGAGCCAGTAAGAGATCTGTAAAAAACCATGAATGTCACAAACTTTTCACCCACACCGGTCTGTAAATATATAGAGTTTGGTACAATTAGACACTCCTGCAATGACTCAAGGTACAAGGGAAGGATGAAGGATCGATTAAGAACAGTCAGCACTCTCACAGTCATGTCTCTCTACCAAGCAGATACCAGCTACATATAAATCATTATCATTCTTGACATCAAGTCAAAGTGGACTTCTGTATTAATCAAACTACTTAGGTAATATCATGGCTACATCTACACCAATCACAGCTGCTAAGTTGTTGACCATCTTTCCGCCAAGCAGGATTGTGGTAGTTACATGCACCAGTCCATCGACTCACACGAGTACAATTTGAAGCTGTGAAAGTGGGGAGGGGGTATATGAAAATAAAGTCATACACACACCCACTCCCCAACCGCAGCGTCACTCCCAATCACTGAGATGGGCTGTAAAGGCATGTCAAAGACACACCCAGGCAGATGCAAGCAGGCTACTCAGTCAGGGCATCGGAACATCAAAGCAGGATGACTGTATGATACGGCCCTAAAAACAACTAGTGGCTTTTTAGATCTTCCTGCTTCAGTGGACATTCAAATAAAATAAGGCTTAAATAAAATTACATCTGAATTAATTTATACTCCACGGCAAATAGCCACAATAATTAAAGGTCATTTAGGATCAGGTCAGGGTTGTTGGCTTCCGCTCGTGCTGTGTGTTGGGGAGAATAGCCTGCAGGCTCATGGCTGACCAAGGGCACTTACGGAGTGCGGACAGGGCTGGGCCACAAGGCTGGGGCCACTGCATGTGACACGGCAGTGACCTGTAACCTCAGGGAAATAAGCTCACTCAGGCAAACAGTCCATATGCTAAACAGCGCTTTCCCGATAGGCTTCCATCATTCCCGGATACGAGCCCCCCCAACCCTGGTTAAGCTAGCCGCAACAAGCGCCAGCCCATTTCTAAAGATAAACTTCTTTGTTTTTTCTGTGGAACCAAAGTGAACCATGTATAATGGCAGCTAAAGGCAGGAAGTAATATCAAATGACTGAGAGATTGAATAAGCGTCTAGTTTGCTAACTGGATGTAACATATAATAGCATCCAAATGAAACAAATGTATTTCCGTGAATCCATATTCAAGAATTAAGCAGGGAAAGACCTAGGAAACTGTTTAAATTATACTGATTTTGTAATTATTATTATATATTCCATCCATCTTTCCATCCATCCGTCTTTGATATTTACTGGCATAGGGTCTGAGTAAGCCCAGAACCTAAGGCAGGGACCAGCTTAGATGCCAGTCCATCACAGGGTACATAAAAACATAAGAACATAAGAACTATACAAACGAGAGGAGGCCATTCGGCCCATCAAGCTCACTTGGGGAGAACTTAACTA
>JAODKF010000068.1:30326328-30339297 GCA_026779585.1 Mormyrus proboscirostris | reverse complement strand
ATGTACCTCTGGGTTTGAGCCCCTACCCAGGCCAGCAAGCCATCGAGACCTGGAAGGATCTGGAAGGGAGTCAGCCAATCAGAGGCCAGTCAGCCGGGAACTCATTTGCATGTGTTAAATCCGTACCCAACTTTTCGTTCCCTCCAACCTTTCCCCACTTGTTTCTCCACTACATTAAAATTGGAGGACAGCTTAAGTTTTATCCAAAGCAACTTAGGATTTATAAATCTTGGCATTTACTGAAGTAAAAATTCAGTACCTTTCCCATTATTCTGCCTGGGACTTAAATCAACAACCTTGCAACCACCATACCACCTGCAGACCTTGGGAGAAAAATGATGATCTTAACTCACTGGTGACTTTACGGTTAAATACAATGCAACGGCCTATCAAAAGAGAGGCTTTTCCTATAATTAGCAAGTAAGATCACTCATCAATTTCCATTCACTGCTTTCTGTAAATGGATAGCATTTAACCACAGATATACATAGGAGCTGCCCAGTAATCCTGGTTGGTTATGTTGGCCTGAGTTGCCAAAACCCATCCCCCCTGTCAAATTATAACAAGACAGGAAAGGTCCCCAGGACAGGGTGGGTACACATCTGTCACAACAAAAACAAAAATGGCACATATGCTTACTCCTGGAAACACTCCTGCGGGAACACAAACCAGCATTTTACTTATGCCAGCGGAGTCAGTCACCGTGTTATACGCAACCAGGACACGTTTCCACTTCAAATTACTTCATAGGATGGAGTTAGCCCCCCATTGGTACTCTATTAACAAACGATGGCACAACCAAAACTAGATGGCATTACACAATAACGCACAGCGTTTTCCACAAAATTAACACGTCCGATTATGTTGTCGTTGTTGTTATTATGCAACACGTGAAGCTAGAGATCCGTTTATTCTGGAAAGCTTGTTAATCTCTGTCCTTTAATCCTAGTCTGTCCCTGATTCGTTTACCCCCCTGCTAATATCACTCTGTTTGTCACAGACGACTTCAGTTACAGAGCATGATTAAAAATTTATATCATAGACTACATTTCCCTTTATGCTTATTTAGCGCCGAGCCAAATAAATACAAAAGAATCCCACTTTATACTATTCAATGCACTCGCTATTGTATGTGTAGGTTAAGTAGTCTGCCTTATGATAAACTGGCAGAAAGAAAAAATGTACATTATAAACTGCAGGTAATCCGGAACACATAACTGGATGCATAGCGACGTAAGTCATATTTCTTGGTAGAAGGTCGAAGACTTAATTAGTTCAATCCCATTTCTCTGCGGAAGAAAGGTTGTCGCGATGGGCAAAAAAAATAATCCGACGGGTCTCGGGGGTTCATTTATTAAATATAGTACAGTATCAGAATATGGTACAATGGAGAAAACATTCTGATGGTAAGTTTTTAATGTATTCGACCTAACAGTCAACCGAAATTACCGGGTATATACTAACGAGGCATTTTGAGTCATTTATTAACCCGTGCCGTCAACCTTGCAATCTGGGACGTTTCCCATTTCAGATCTCTATGTGTTAATATATGTACCTTTTTAGGTGTACGTGAAATAAAGTATGAAACCGATGGCAGCCGGGTCAGTGTGATGATCTCGGTTTTAATGCGTTTACACAGGTGGACATCATCGTTCATTCATCCTCACTTTCCGACACTGAAGAGCGGAGTAACCACGGGAAGCGTCTCTATCACAATATCACCATCGCCAGCTAGGCCGGCTGTGACATACGGTTTCTTTCTAGCTGGAAACTAGATTGCTTTTTTTAAATTGCCGACAACATGCTTGTTTGCGGCAGTGTAAAGCGTTGAAAGTTGCCGTACTCACGTTCCCAGCACCTCCTTGAATTCAAAGATCTTCTTGATGTCATCAACTTGCTTTTTCCACGACTCTCCGTTCTCCCTTGCCATAGTAGAAACGGGGCGGGGGGGGACGCAGTTATTTCAGAGCCCCCTGGGTATATAATACCCCCTTTTTCCCACGGTTCGAATTACACTTCCTGCTTGAGCTTGGCTACAGCGAGGCTGGCGGGTCGGGGCTGTCTCGGCTGCCTCTTTTCGATGTGGCCGCCTCCTCTCCGCTTCTTTGTCACTTTCTCCCTCCCTTTCGCTCACTCTCCTCTTCTTAGGGAGATCTCTCCCCCACACCCCCCTTCGGAGGTTGCAACCCTGCGGGTCGCGCAGGTGATAGCGCTTTAACGCCGGTGGCTGTCGGATGCGCGTCACCTTAGGATCCGCGGCCGCCCAGCCGCTCCGAGATGCGTTCCTTTCGCCCTTCAGAAGAAATGGGATCTTCCGTCGCTACCTTCGGCCAAATCGCATATTTTGAGGGCGGCTGGTTTATTAAACCATGCTGACTTTGCCATCGGTTGTTATGGCAATACGCGGAGTGTAGGATGCTGCTCGCCCCTCCGGCTGCCGGCGCTCCGTGCGTGAGTGTGTGTGCGTGTCTCTGTATGTGTGTATGACTGAATGACTACCGATAATTCGCATTGCACCAAAACCAGGGCTCACGTCAAAGGGGATGTACTACTACAAAACGGATCGGCTTTTATTAGGGAATCAAAGAGACAAACTGGCATCTTGTTATGATCAAAGTTGATAAATTCACGCCAGCACAGCTGGCTGCATCATGAACTATGATGCTCAACCTGTTTTTTTTTTTTTTATATATATATATATATATAAGAAAAAACAAAGTTCAAATAGATAAAAAAAAAAATCTATTTACGACAAAAAATCCAAACGTAGAAAAAG
The DNA here is from genome assembly GCA_026779585.1 of Mormyrus proboscirostris. Classification (NCBI taxonomy): domain Eukaryota; kingdom Metazoa; phylum Chordata; class Actinopteri; order Osteoglossiformes; family Mormyridae; genus Mormyrus; species Mormyrus proboscirostris. The sequence goes on along the minus strand of JAODKF010000068.1, from coordinate 30,336,521 downwards.
GCTTTAGTATATATCCATATAGGGCGTTAGTGTATTAAAAATAATTAGGATCAAAGTGTTTAAATCCTCATATTAATATAACTTTATAATTACAAATACAGGCCTAATAGAAAAGGTACTTGTTTCCGCAGTGGCCTGGCACAACAGTCACACCAACTCAAACAGATTTTGTTTTAGTCAGTTTGTCTTTTTTTATTTCTACAAGCATGAACGTTTGAATTTAAAGTAGAACACTCTTTACACGGCACCTAATGTTAGTTTGCTGCTGAGACTCAAGGCTGCTGTCAAAAGCCTAGTTGTCTGGGTCCAGAAAAGCAGGTGGAGACTCAGCAAGGAATTTCCTCTTTTTTGGGCGTTGGGGGGGGGGGGGGAATCCCTTCCCATTTACGTTTCTGACAACAGTACTGAACAGTTACATTTCTGCCTGCGACTACACACTAGCGGACAGGCGTTAATGTGATTGCAGCATAATCATAATTATTCTCGCAGCTCTGAATAAGTGCCGACACCGTGGCCCCCTGTCACATCCTGTATCACTTCCTATGTCACCTTTATGCAGCTCTTGCAGGCAGCACATACTGTACAGGGAGCCGATTTCAAATTCTGCTTCTGAACCGCAAGCAGCACTGACAAGAGCTACAGATTACTCGGAGCTCATCATTTTTAAAAATGCAACCGTTTGCCGAGGCTCTCCTGTGAATTACATATCAAAAGGCTCATCCTGCACTAGTTTTTAAAAAATGCTGTTAATACACATCGTGCCAATGACATCAGTCTCCTGCTTCCTTTTCCTTCTTATTGGTCTCACTAGTTCTTAATCTTTTTTCCTAGACGACGTGCAATTAACCACAGAGGTTCAGTACATGGCGGTGATCACCACGACCTCACGCATTAGGAACTGCATGGGTGATGTTTCCTCCGACAAACACACTTTTTAGGTGTAACGACATCGCTCCAGTTATATGTGCCTGCCTTGGGATGGATTGACATCCTGTCAAAGGTGGATTTGGCCCTTCATGAAATAGTTCCCAGAGCTACTGTAACCTTGGATTAGATAAGCGGTTCTGGGAAAATAAATTTATGGATTAAAATAATGGACAGGATTAGGATTCAGTTTATAAAACAATGATTACATATAAATTAATTTCTAAAAATGTACAAAAAAAAAACAAAACATTTTTTTCAATATTAATAATTTTAAAAGCAATCACACAAAGACCAGGGAGGATTTTCAAATCAGAAAGTACTTAATTAAAAGATAATGTCTGTCATGACCTGCTCGTACGATCCTCGTGTGTGCCACGCCCCCTCATCTACCTCATGTGAATTCCTGATTGTGATCACCTGTGTCCTGTTATTTCGGCTTGTCTTGTGTATATCAGTCCACGTCTTCCTCTGTTTCCCCAATAAACCCGTGTCCGGGATTTTCGCCTGCCTGCCTGCCTGGTCCTTACCCGCTTCCTGCTTGTTCGCCGAACCGCGGCCTTAACAACGCAGCTCAACTGGCTTGATGAAGGACTATCGTTTTGTTGCTTCAGTGACATCTATATCGAAACCACCTTAGAGTTTTTTTTAATCCATTCATGCAGATTTATATTTTGCTATATTTTTCCAAGTACATAACTCAAGAGTTACACAACACATCCTAAGACCCCCCCCCCATAATTCTCTTAACCACCTCGCCACCCATATCCTTTTTGGCAGGGGGCCCTCATGTCTGTGTGACCTCCACTACTCTGGGTCTAACCTTGACCTGCAGCCACTGGTCTTTAGGACACGACTCCGCTATTTGTGCACAGTTCCCATAGAAACCGGACTGTCACCCTGAGCCCGGTCACAGGATGCTCCTGCCTTCCAGTCGGGTAGCTGCACCTCAGACACTCATGAGTATTCCAGCTGCAAACTATTGCAGTTGCCTGACTTGAGAAAATTCATTGCCCCCCCCATCCGTGATTCCCTCATCTACTGCTTTCTCCATCTCCCTCTCCCGTCGGAGTCTGGCACTGAGTCAGCAATTCTCTTACGGGGGTCTCCCCTCACTTCCCGCGCCATCTCCTCTGTGGGAGTCTAAATGCCTGCGCAGGTGGGGGGCGGGGAGACAACCCCCCCAGCAAGGTTGCATGCCCTCCAGCAATTGGCTGGGCAGCCAGTGGCAGTGTCTGACGTCACTCCTGGGTTGCAGAAGCAAGCAAGGAGGCCTATGTTGATTTTTGTAGTGTCCAGGTTGGATTTCATTACCCGGTCCCACCCTTAATTTACTGCAGTTTTAGCTCTCTATTCACATTATTCAGTTCAAATATCGTTATAGCTGTGCAGTCACGCAGGCATTGATTTCAGTTAATTCAATATGCGCATGATGGAGGGCGCCAGTGAGTCTTTACACCTGAAAATAAGACCACTAGGCAGGTAATGTGGGAAAGCCTGTGCATCGATCCAAAAGGCATTCAGTCATGTTTGGGCATGGTTCCAAAGCATCCATCCATCCATCAATCACCATCTGCTTGTCCGGCCGCAAGGTCTCATTACCCTCACCCAGACTAGGGTCACCGCGGCCCCACCTTGGAGCCAGGCCTGGGGGAGGGGCCATTGGAGAGCCGCTGGTGGCCGGGCTTTGGCTCATGGGGCCCAGCCGGGCCCAGCCTGAAAGAGTCACACAGGACCGTTCCCAAGTGGGCCCACCACCCGCAAGGGGAATATCAGGGGTTCGGTGCATTGTGGATCGGGTGGCGGCCAAAGGAGGCCCTGGCGGTCTGATTCCCGGCTGAAAAAACTGGCTTTCAGGACACGGAATGTCACGTCTCTGGTGGGGAAGGAGCCTGAGCTTGTGCATGAGGGTGAGGGATACCAGGTAGATATAGTCGGGCTCACCTCAACACATAGCGTGGGTTCTGGTATCAATCTCCTGGAGATGGGCTGGACACTCTTTTCTTCTGGAGTTGCGGCAGGTGAGTGACACCGGGCTGGGGTGGGGCTACTGGTGGCCCCACAGCTCGGTGCATTAATATCAGAGTTTACCCCAGTGAACGAGAGGGCTGTCTCTCTGCACCTTCAGGTCAGGGAGAGGTCTATCACTGTCATCTGCACCTATGCGCCGAATGACAGTTCGGAGTACCCAGCCTTCTTGGACTCCCTGAGTGGTGTGCTGGTTAGCGCAACACGAGGGGATTCCATCGTTTTTCTGGCGGAAATTTTTTTTACAACGCTCACGTGGGCAACAACAGTGTTGCGTGATGGGGGTGATTGATAGGAATGGACTCCCTGATCTGAACACAAGTGGTGTTCTGTTGTTGGACAATGCATGGTTTGTCCATAACCAACACCATGTTCAAGCATAATGGTGTCCATAAGTGGACATGGTACGAACATACCCGGCGATGCAGGTCGTTGATCGATTCTGTCTTGGACACTTGGGTGAAGTGAGGAGGAGAGCTGTCAATTGATCACCGCCTGGTAGTGAGGTGGCTCAGGTGGCAGGGGAGGAGGCTGGTCAGACCTGGCAGGCCCAAGTGCATAGTGAGGGTCTGTTGGGAACGTCTGGCAGAGGCTCCTGTTCGCCAGATCCAACTGCATACCTGGGGAGGATGGGGACATTGAATATGATGGACATTGTTCCGGACCTCCATTGCGGAAGCGGTTGTACACAGCGGTGGCTGCAGGGTGGTCGGTGCCAGTTGTGGCAGTAACCCCCATACTCAATGGTGGACACCAGAGGTGAAGGGGGCTGTCAAGCTGAAGAAGGAGGCCTACCAGGATTTATTAGCCCGGGGGGCTCCGGAGGAAGCTGATGGGTACCGGCAAGCCAGACGGAATGCAGCTCAGGCAGTTGCGGAAGCAAAAACCTGGGCATGGGAGGAGTTTGGTGAGGCCATGGAAAGTGACTTTCAGTCGGCCTCAAAAAGGTTCTGGCAAACCGGCCGGAATATCAAGAAGGGGAAGCAGCTCCTGGTTCCTACTGTTTACAGTCGGGAGGGGGTGCTGTTGACCTCACCTGGGGACATCACCCGGAGGAGGAGGACCTCCTCAATCCTGCCTCAGATCTATGCGCACCACCTTCGAGACAGGGGTGGTGGTCCCCTTATTTAAGAAAGTGGCCAAGAGAGTGTGTTCCAACTACAGGGGGTATCACACTTCTAAGTATTCCTGAGAAAGTCTATTCCAGGGAACTGGAGGGGAGGGTGAGATCGATAGTCGAATCGTGGATTCAGGAGAAACAATGCTGTTTTGTCCTGGCTGTGGAACACTGGACCAGCTTGCGAAGGTACTGGCAGGAGCCTGGGAGTTTGCTCATCCAGTCTACATGTGTTTTGTGGACTTGGAGAAGGCTTACGACTGGGTTCTCCGAGGTGCTCTTTGGGGGTATGTGGGCAATTCGGTCCCTGCTGCCCTTTTTCACCTTGGTCCTGTTTATAATATTTATGGACAACATTTTCATGTGCAGCCAAGATGTTGACGTCCAGATTGGTGGCCTCAGGATTGTGTTGCTGTTTTTTTGTGGATGCCATGGTCATGTTGCCTTCATCTGCTGGGGACCTACAGCATGCTTTGGGGCAGTTCTCAGCCGAGAGCTAAGTGGTAAGGATGAGGATTAACACCTCCAAGTCAGAGACCATGGTTCTCAGCTGGAAACGGGTGGATTGCCCTCTTCAGGTCAGGGAGGAGGTACTGTCTCAAATGGAGGAGTTCTAGTATATTGGGGTCTTGCTCATGAGTGATGGTAGAAGAGATCGAGAGCTGGACAGAAGGATTGGAGCGGCGTCTGCAGTTCTGCAGGCGCTTAATCGGCTCATTGTGGCAAAAAAAGAACTGAGCCCGAAGGCAAAGCTCTCGATCTATTGCTCCATCTTTGTTCCTACCCTCACCTATGGTCATGAGCTGTGGGTAGTGACCGGAAGAATGACATCATGGATACAGGCGGCCGAAATGAGGTTTCTCTGCAGGGTGTCTGGGCTCTCCCTTAGAGATCGGGTGAGAAGTTCAGATATCTAGGTGTCTCAGAGTAGAACCGCTGCTCCTCCATGTCAAAAGGAGCCAGTTGAGGTGGTTTGGACACCTGGTGTGTATACCTCCTGGGCAGCTACCCGGAGAGGTTTTCAATGCATGTCCTACAGAGAGGAGGCCCGGGGCAGACCCAGGACTTGCTGGAGCGATTATATCTCTCGGCTGGCCTGGGAACACCTCGGCATCCCCCCCGAGGAGCTGGTAGAGGTAGCTGGGGAGAGGGAGGTCTGGGTATCTCTCTGAATCTGAAGTTGCTACCCCAGCGACTTGTGTGCAGAACTCATGGAAAAATATATTAATCACAAACCTCCGCATTTATGCCTCTGTTTATATTGTGTCGTGTACTTATGCTCTGTCCAAGTTAACTGTTAATTGTCTGTTGTCGTAGTGTGTCCAACTGTATGTAGCTAGCTGTGCCAACACAAACTTCCACCAGACTTGGCCGTGTGGCAATAAAGATTCTGATTCTAATCACAGTTAAACAAAGACCCCAAGCAGGATTAGTCTTTGGAAGATAGACAGATGGATGAACATTACCAATACAACAATGACATTTTTTACCTTTTCTATTGTCAGTTAATTTAAGGCATAACTTGCGATTTGTCATTAAAAAGTAGAAAAACAAAAAAATAAAAAATAATAAAATCTTGCTGTCTGCACATCTGAAGTGTGTTTATCAAAATTCAACTGAAAATGTTAATTAGGCTGTCTGGTTTATTAGTGTTAGCACAGTTAAATATGGAATTATCAGTAGTTATTATATACCAGTTTAGAAAACCTCGTTACAGTTCATGCTAAGCAATGAGCACCGTTTTTGTCACGCCCAGCTCCGTACCATCCTCCTGTGTGCCACGCCCACCTCATTACTTCGTGTGATTCCCCGATTGTGGTCACCTGTTGCTTGTTTAGTTTAACCTGTCCGGTGTATATTGGTCCACGTCCTCCTGAGTCTTGCGTCGGTCATTGATGTAATGTCGCGTGTCTGTTACCCTGCCCCAGTAAAAACCCTCGTTACCCGTTCTCCTGCCTGCCTGCCCGCTTTAATGCTCGCCTGCTCGTCCACAGCATATCCTGACAGTTTTAAAGTGGACAGAGAATTTTAGGTTTCTGTCTCCCCCTAGAGGAAATCAAAGAAAATACAGATGTTACATATTTTTAAATTGCATTAAATCAACCTAAATAATACCATGATGTAATTGACAATGTATATTAACAACAAACAAATTTCAAAACTATTACAGGATGAGACTCATGATACATAATTTGTGGGACAAGCCTTGCAATTCCTGAAATTTTAAATACTTACCAATATTACATATGCTAATATTATTTTACTTTTTAAACTTTATGTACTATTTATTATACATTTTGTACTTAATTATGTTTATACTTATTAGTCCATCTGAATGTTCAACATTAATTAAATTTAATGAGTAAACATTGTTTAAAATATTTTTTTTTATTTTCATTTTAAGAAGCCAAACAAAAGCAGTTTGTTTCATTTCTCCATTACAACTACATCTACCAATAGTTTGGTCTAACACAACTGAACACACGAATGAGCATCTTCATTAACCTTGACAGTGTGATTTTAATTGTAAGATTCATTAAACCAGCAGCTAATTCAAGCCTAAAGAATCAGGATTATGAAACATAAACTGAAAAGCTTAAAACACACAGCAAAATAAGCAGGTACAATAAATAAAGGCAAGTCACTTTTCAAACAGAAACAGCCAGGAGCATTTACAAAAGACAACATAAGGGTGGACTATTCAAGCAACTGTGATTTATTTTCCAAGGCAACCACATACATGTACTGAAGGACCAGGACTGGGTTTAAATTTGACTCATGGGACTTTTGTAACCAAAAATTATTGACTGGAATGTTTGCTGGTAATTAAAAATCAAGCAAAATGACTATAATTTTGGGTGAGGAAAATCAGCTTGCCAGGTGACCATCCAGAATTAAATAAAAATAGCAAATTTATCCAGCTTGGTTTCTTGTTCCTCTGGCGCATTCCAGAAGGGGGGCAATCCCATTTATATATAAACACTGTTCCACCCACCCTTACTGTCCCCCTGCTGTACTGTCATTTTGCCCTACTAATAAGTGAACCATCACGGTCTATCCATGAACCATCAGGAATCAACGGGCCGGGACCTCAGAGGCAGAAACGTCTGGGAGAAGCAAACGACAGACGTGCCTGCATCCTTTGCTGTGGCCCAGGGCAAAACCTCGAATTCCACATGTGCTGCATGGAAAAAATCAGGAAGCCCATCCCACTCAGCAAGTGAATCAAGCGAAGGGCGGTCGAGGTGGATCCCTATGGTGGTAATATGCTTTACCCCCACACCCCCCCCCATACAGACACATGTGTACAGCTGTGCTGGTGATCTCCTCCTCAGCTCTGTCTATGAGGATTCCTACACACAGTCTCCCCCCAGTGTGCCGAGCTAAACTACTGAGCATAGAACCCGGCTCCTCCTCCTCCACTGCCTCCTCTCACGCATCCTCGTCCGACTCCTCGTCCTGCTGCCCTTTCTTCTGCAGAAAGTAAAGAATATTGCAAGTCAGGCCATCAGGAGATGAAGCATTGACTGCACTGATCAGAGATCATGAAGGTTCCACATCTCCTCCAGCGGTACTGGCCATAGGTTCCGTCATAATATCGGGTTCTCCCAAGTCCTCCCTTTAACTTGTGTTTAGCATTTATTTGCCAGGCAACACCTCTTTTCCAAAGCCCATTAAATGTCAGTTATCAAAGTACAGAAACAAACACAGGAAACAGGCAAAGGTCACCGACACAGCTAAGCCTGCTGGACGTACGAGACTCCAGTCACACAGAGGCGTAGCCAGACCATAAAAAGCATTTTATGACATGTTCTTAGTGCTGCTCAGAAAAACAGCTAGTGTGGCTAGCTAGTTACCAAAGTTAAGCAAAATTAAGGTGCTAAAAGATTTTTTTGTGTGAACTTTTACATTTGGCACTTGATTGGCAGGCGTCAAAACACTTAACCTACAGCTTGGAGACCTTCCCTCCAAGGGCAGAATGGACACTCTAGTCTCGAGGCTGAGGGGAGCCACAGCTAAATGGCCTTTCGTATCCCTAAAGCTGCAGTGATGTTGAAGACCCCAGCTGATGCCCATGTGAGGTCAGTATGACATACAGGGAGCCCTGCTGGGGGGTGGGTATGTCCTCCTCACCAGTTTGAGGAAGTCAATGAGCTTGTAGGCATCCTCGCCGGTAGACAGGTCCACAAAGTCACGCGGGATGCGGTAACTGAGGCAGGGGCTGGGCTGGACAGTCACCTCGCTTGTGGTGTAGCGGAACGCCAAGTCATCCTACGTGGTGCATAAACACAAACACCGTTATGACTAGCAAAGCTTGATATCCCAATAAGTAATTTAAATCTACTATATCAGTTTAATCAATGTTGCCCTGGAGACGTCACAGGTCACGTTATGTCCATCCATCATCTAACCACTTACCTAGCACACATTTACAGGGGGGTCGGGAGCCTATGCTAGATAGCACAGGACACAGGGCAGGGGAACATTCTGGATGGGATCACAGGGCGCAAACGTTCACACAAGACCAAAGATATACTTTGATTCTAGTACTGCCGTCTACTGCTGTGTGACTCACGGAGTAACTGTGAAAATGGTCTCCCTAAAATAACCAAAAGTAACATCATTTCAGTCTGTCTTGCTTTTGCTAATCAACAGCTTCTCCACAATACAAGACTTTTAAGTCTCAGGCCGCCAAAGAAAATTGTGTTTATTTTTGTGTAAAACTATGATTTAACGAATGCTTAGAAAGGTTTGGAAACCAAATCTGTATTATTCTAGGCAATCAACAAGACAAGAGTAAGTTGTCTTTGCAAGTTACTGTTGTAAGTTGTCAACAGTAAATTGGTGTTACATTTTGTTATATTTTTATTGTAGGCCTAATTATTTTTTATTCTATACATTATAAATTTAAATTTATTGTATACATTATATAATCTTTCCAAAAAAGCTATTTAATATAAGCTATTTGCTATGGTAGCCTCAGATTACAGATGTACAGTGCTGTAGGTGTGTTCCATAGGCAAGTTTTAAGTTGCGAGAACCGCAAATTCATTGTTCAGACTGGTTCATTCATTGTTCACTGGTGTGTGGTGGTGATAACATCACCCACCTGCTGAGGAGCGTCTCCCTCTGCTGGCTGGGCCCTCAAATTGCACCCAGAGATCAGCTCCTCCCACGTGAATAGCAGAGAATCGGTCACCTCGCCAAAAGGGTTCAAGTCGATCAGCCAAACTTCACCCTATGGTAAGATGACTGTGTAAATCGTCGTACCAAAGCCAGAACCATAAACGCTTACTGTAACATTCACCAAGTCTGCACCACCGAAAGCAGAGAATAGTTTAACACAACACAGGAACTTTACGACTTTAAGGCTGCAGAGTGGCATCCCAGTTATCAATGGTGTGTTTAAATTTTGCCCCAATAAATAAGCTATTTAAAAGTGCTATATTGCTACAACATGAAAAAGGTAAGAGAAATACAACAAAGCAAGAAATTTAAAGAAATCTGAAGAAAGTGTCTAACACAACTACAGTGGAAACTATTTATCGTGATCACACCTATCTGGGCAATAAGGTAATAAAATGGACAGCGTTGCTATTTACTTAATTTTATTGACTATTTCAAAATACAGTACATCTGTTTCAAATGCTTTTCAATTTACAGTACTGTACAAATTAAATTACTTAACTGTATAATTCAAATATACTATAATGCAGTACTGTACCTGACATAAATTTCAATTGAATTGAATATGTACCAGTATTTATACAACGCATTTTCACAACATTACATTGTCTCAAAGTGGTTATTGTAGTTTCACTGCTGCATATTGATGGCTCTTTTTTTTGGAAGTTTATCATAAGCTTTGATGTGTCTATATTTGTCATTGAGAGAAAATGGCTCTTTTTCCCGTCATGTTTTCTGTGCGTGCAGCATTAGCCTCAGGTAGCTAGCCAGAAGCAGACAGGTTACCATAAGGCAAAGTAGGGCTATCAAAGTAAAGTTTGAAAAAAAAGAATGAATGGAATTTTAATTTTCCATATGTTATGTGTCATGATCCGCGCCGTTCGATCCTCCCGTGTGCCACGCCCACCTCATTACCTGGTGTTCCTGCCCGATTGTG
>JAODKF010000068.1:30216530-30239216 GCA_026779585.1 Mormyrus proboscirostris | reverse complement strand
CCCCCCCCAAAGGCGCGCACACCGGGCACGCCAGAGGAGAGGCGACGGACGAGACGGGACCGGGAGAACAGGACCTGGAAAACAAAACAAGACCATCAACGCGGCATGGGGAACAGGACGGAAACGCAAAACAGGGACAACGGCAAAAGCCAGGACAGGACCTGACACAAGACGGGGAAGGCAGAGACAAACCAGGAAGGGAGACACCGGGGAAACAGAACGGAGGAACAACAGGGCGAGGAGTGAACAGAGGAGGAACAGAGAGACGAGGGGCCGAAACAGGTGGGACGAAGGAAGGAGGAGGAGCAGGAACACGAGGAACGGAGGGAGACCACACAGGCAGGGACGAAGGACAAAGGGGAGCCCGAGGGAGCTGGCGTGCGGCCAGCAGGGGGCGCCTCGGCCGCGGGCATGTGGCCAGCAGGGGGCGCCGGGAGTTCTGGCAGGTCCACGATCTCGGGCAGGGTTGCCCGAGCACTAGTCCTTGCAGAGGACGGTGCCCCTTTAAGAGCTGCCGGGATTCGCAGAATTGCGTCCCGCACGGCGCGTATCCCCCCTTGGCCCAGGCGCGCCGGCCGATAATGGTACGCCTCCAGTGGAGGCGGCAGCTCATCGGCGGGGCTGACCAGGAAGGCAGGTGCGGTGTTCTCCCAGGCAGGGAGTAGGGAGCAGGCTCCCAAGAAGAGGGTCGGGGTGTCTCCCGTCTTCCCTCGGCACCTCTTCTTCTTTCGCCGCCCGGACCCGTCGGGAGAGCTGCTGCAGCAGGGAACACACCTTCGCCATGTTGCGCTCCTCGTCCGATGGGTTCCCTCCCTGCAGGAGGTCCCAGCAACGATCTGCCAGGGCGAGCGAGCCAGGATCCTCACGGATCTCCGGCAACTCGCGCCAATATAGCACCTCATGCAGCAGGACAAGCCAGAGATCCTCGCCTTGCTGCGGTGCGTCCTCTTTGAGGTCGGTCATTCTGTTACGATTTGCGAGGCGGGCAAGCAGGTAAGGAGGCACGAGTCCCAGGGTAGACAGGGAAACCGGGGTTAATTCGGAGAGCACGGCAGACAGGCACAAACAACCATAACACTATACAATGACCGACCCAATACTCAGCAAGACGTGGACTCGTATACACCGGCAGATCAGGGATTAATGGGACACAGGTGATCACAATCGGGGCAGGAACACAAGGTAATGAGGTGGGCGTGGCACACGGGAGGATCGAACGGAGCGGATCATGACAATAGCACCTACAAGAACCCTTTTTTCTAAGAGTGTAGGACAAGTAGGGAAGACAAGAGACAGATTAAACGCTCGGTATGTCACATACTGTACAAAATGGCAATTATACTTTGCACCGGTGTTCTGGTGTATCCGCCTAAAGATGGGGAGCAATTAGTTGTTAATTGATTGCAGGTGGACCACGGTTAAGAGCCTCATATTCAGCTTTATATGGATACAATGTAATATTTATATGGATACAATGTAATAGTTAATAATTGTTAGAAAGAAAGTGATCTTGAAAATCCAAGGGGTGTGCATTATCCCCCAGGTTCCCCTGTTCAATGCACACTTCATAGGACATGGCTGTCTCCTTTTGTTTCAGAGCTATTAATGGTACAGTAAGACCGGCTTATGCATGGAGGAATGGACAGAGGAGGTACAGGCCTGCATGTATGTGTGCCATCTTGCCCCAGTTGATCAGGCATTCCTTATTTTTTGACCATTTGGAGGGAGAGACCAGGGAAGGAATTAGGTATCATAGTAGTGCTGAGCGTGGAGACCCAGCTAGGGTTCTAGTCATTTTATCCGAGTTGTATGGCAGTGCTTAGTCGAAGGTAGTTCTGCAGTAGGCGTTCTTTGCCCGTAAGTAGCGAGAGGGCGAGTCATTGCTGGAGTTTTCTTTGGCTTTGATGGTTTTAATGGAGCAGGTAAGGAAGCAGGCGCCAGATGGTTTGCACAGTGCAGAGACTTTACTGTGAGATCAATTTGTAGAGCACATGTTGGATGGTGCCCTTCGCAGAGAGTTGAAGCAGTTTGTTCGCCGGCAGCCTACAGGCACTTTGTTGGAGGTATGGGGAGAGGGAATAAGGTGGGAGAGGGAAGGCTCCTCTGGTGGTAGAAGCCGTGGTTAATCCCTCCCTTCTGCTTATGGTTTACAGTGTGGGGTGCAGGGCAGTTCTCACCCAGCCCCACCTGCTAATTCGCAGGGGTCAGGGAGTTAAAGGAACTGTTGAGGCCTCAGCAGAATCAGCTTAACCAGCCTGCTCAGACAGTAGCTGCTTTGCAACCCCAGGCAGTACCTAATCGGTCTTCTCGCCCAGGGACCTGTGGTGTACTTTGTAGATGCTGCCAGCAACCAGGTCATTTTTCGAGGGATTGCGGTGGGGAACGTGTTTCATTGTGTGCTCGTAGTAGAGATGCACCAATCAACTGTTGGAGGCTCAGGTAGAGTAGTTCCCTATGCTTCCCTGATTGTCACTGTTAAAAAGGCGGATGGGAGTCTTCGTATGTGCGTAGACTACCATCTACTTAACAGTAAGACTAGGAAGGATGCTTTTCCTTTACCTAGGATTGAGGAAAGCCTTGATCCAGACCTATTGATCAGCACCAATCCAGACCTATTTGATGGATCGGGTATCGGCCATGCATGACGATCCACGTCCTATACTTACTTATTTAATTTTTGGGAATCTCTAAAATGATGGCTCCTATTTCATGTTAAATCTATTTGTACAATCAATCGCACGACAGCTCTTTCCCATTTTACATGTTTTTTGGTGCCATTCAAATCGAACGCTAACGCTGCCCCTCAGTCTTTTTTGCTACTCAGTGGGTGTGAGCACAGTGACTTCCGCCTGCTGTGACGTCATATGCATACCCTTCACAGTATGAGGAGCGTAAGATAAGACATGACGATCTGGGAGTATTTTACATTTTTAACAGAAACCAGTAGTACAGCGATTTGCATTCTTAGATATACTTTTAATAAAGTATTGAGAGGTGGGAATAGCGTTTAATGGACAATCCCACTTAACAAAGCACATGCAACTGTGCGAGACAAAAGATAGAAATGGATGATTTGGGAGTCTAACTTTTTTGCAAACTGCAGCTTGTGATACAAGAGAGGATGCCATCACAACAAAGAAAAATTGTGGGCCAGGTTGTGGATTCACTCTCTAGCTGAAGAGTTCAAGCTAGTAAAGCCCCGATGATCAGAAATCTCACAAAGCTACTATGCCACATGAGAAAAGTAATCATATGATGCAGAGTTGAATTCAAGGCCATACCTGTGAGATGAACAGTACAACAGGACATGGCAAAGACTACGGCTGAATCACATGAACACTTAGAACTGGGTCCAGTTGTGAGGGTAGCTCCAATCCCTAACTGCAGCTATGCCCGCTTGCCTGACCTCAATCACCAGAATACTGTGCTGCGGTATCGCTGAAGCTGTTTAAGCGGTCAAACTGGTTTGAGATTTTGTAAGGAACTGTGTTTATGTCAGATTACTGAGTATACTTTTGCCACGCTTTCTCCTGCCTGCTTGAGTTCCCTCCTGTGTGCCTTGGTGTGAGTGTCCTCCCAAACCACTGATCCCTGTCTCGGTGTGTGTGGCGTTACATTCCAGAATGTCGAGAAGAGAGAGGCGTGTTCGGAATTGTGTTGTCGGGTTTCCCCTCCAGTTGTGTGTTCCAGGTTGCAGGGAGGAAACCAGAACTTCGACTAATTAATGAGGTTGTTATTAACGATGTGGGTGGGGCTTCATGTAATATATCGCTCACTTAGCCATACACTTGGAGGCAACTGGGTTAGAAGACAAGTGCCAATCTATATACACTATAATGGGAAAAGTGTTGGGACACCTGCCTTGACACACACATGAACTTTAATGACTTAAAGTCATTAAATGCATTCTTAATACATAGGCTTTAATGTGGAGTTGGCCCACGCTTTTCAGCTATAACAGCTTCAACTTTTCTGGGAATGCTGTTTAGTCTTCGCTGTAATTCATCCCAAAGGTGTTTTTTGTTGAGTTGAGGTCAGGGCTCTGTGCAGGCCAATCAAGTTCCTCCACAACAGACTCACTCATCCATGTCCTTATGGTCCTTGCTTTGTGCACTGGTGCGTAGTCATGTTCGAACAGGAAGGGACCATCCTGAAACTATTCCCACAAAGTTGGGAGCATGAAATTATCCAAAATGGCTTTGAATGCTGCAGCATTAAGAGTTTCCTTTACTGGAACTAAGGGGCCAAGCCCAACCCATGACAAACAACCCTACACCATAATCTCCTCTCCATCAAACTTTACACTTGGCAAAATGGAGTCAAGCAAGTACCGTTCTCCTGGCAAACGCCAAATCCAAGCTCATTCATCGGATTACCAGACAGAGAAGTGTGATTTGTCATTCCAAAGAACATGCCTCCACTTCTCTAGAATCCAGTGGCGACGTATATTACCCCACTACATCCGATGCTTTGGATTGCACTTGGATTCAGTTGCTTGGCCATGGAAACCCATTCTGTACTGTTCTTGAGCGAATCTGAAGGCCTCGTGAAGTTTGTAGGTCTGTAGCTATTGACTCTCGAGACACTTCTGCACACTCTGCACCTTAGCGTGCGTTGTCCCTGCTGTGATTTTACGTGGCCTCTACCACTTTGTGGTTGAGTTGCTGTTGTTCCCAGTTGCTTCCACTTTGTTATAATACCAGCAACAGTTGACCATGGAATATTTAGTAGCGAGAAAATTTCACGAATGGACTTACTGCACAGGTAGCATCCTACCACGGTACCAGGCCTGAATTCACTGAGCTTTCTTTTGAAAATGTCCGTAGAGGCACGTGCTTGATTTTACAGTATATACCTGTGGCTATGGAAGTGATTGGAACTCCTGAATTCAATGATTTGGAGGGGCGTTGTAATATTTTGGCAATATACTGTAGAGCATGTCTTGGTGGGTTAGCTTAGCCTAGGGCTGTGCGTATAGAGAACTGAATAAAGTTTTATTTTCTTCTTTTCTTTGGCGCCATCCAGCCTCCCTTCATTAGTGAATTGGTATTGGGATTCTCAATAGGAAAACTGGTCTGTCTGGTACATGCAAATAAACACTCCGTACGTGATCAATTTGAGACTCTGTGTGCGTTGTTGGACTTTATGGTACATCCAATTGCTGACTGATGAAATTGTGTTGCTCACCTCAATTATACAACCTGTTCACGCCTGACCTCGACCAGAGGGTTGTAACGATCTCCCCGTGTTTACACAAGTGGTTGCCTTTTCCTTCACTCCTCAGAAAGGACCTCCCTGCTTTAATACTCTAGCTTACCTACCCTTTGTGACTTCAGCTCTATTTTAGTGTTTTGGCTCTCTGTTTGCTCTGCATCTGTGCCCCCTATTCCCAGTCTGCTCTGTCATACCTTAACTGCACAAAGTCAGCTGATCATTTAAGTCATTGCTTGCACAGACTATCAGAAATGTATATGTGTTCAAGGTCAGTGAATGTGGCATTTAGACTTGGAATGAACACTTTGAAACACATACTATGTCGGTTGAAGAGTCTTCAGGTCATGGGCAGTAGTTTTCTTGAAAGCAAGTCATCCTCACAAAAGCAGGATGTGAACAATCATGTCCACATCACCGAAGTCTAAATGCCAGTATAGAAAAAAATACAAAGGGAGAGACAGAGAGCATGAATAACTTAATTAAAGATTGAAGCATTGTGTTCTCATTTCACTTACCAAAGTATATATTGTATGTCCCGCATGAAAGATGACAAATGTGCAGTTTCCCTAATGCATTTCTAACCTACAGAAAAATCTTAATGTGAACCTTGGTTCTAGTCTTGTTTGCATTAGTGTCATCAAGGATGATTATCAGTAAAGTATGAATAATTTAGTGATCTTTTATCTTTTAACAGTAGGCTAAAATTACATTTTCTTCATTATTTTAACAAATTTTAAAAATGTATAGCTTAAAGTTTAAAGAAATACTCATACCAGCCCTGACATAAACAACCATGCCACATTTAAAAAGTCACTTAAATCACCCGTATTCACCTTTCCGGTGTTTGATATTTGCTTCAACGTACAATTTAACAGGTGTATCTAATAAAGTGGCCAATGAGTGTTTATAAAGTTTGCCTATCATTTCTCATATACAAACAGTAAAAAATGGCAGAAAACAGGGTATAAGAAAATTTGAAGCTGTTTATTTTACAGGTTTCAGGAATGTTCTCTGGCCTTGTTATTTCTTTACATGCAGTATCTTCCCTGCAAGGTTGAGTTCTGGTACCATGATTCTGCTGAATTATATTTCACTCACACATCAAACTGAAAGTTGCGCCTACGGTGAAGTTCATGCCATTTATATCACTAAAGAGTGTGTAGTTGTCTTGTTTTTTTTTATTCTACGCAATTTCTGTTTTTTTAATATATAATTTACTGTAAAATGTACATTTGACTATTATGTAACTTGTGGTTAAGTGAAACATTCACTGTCAACTAGTCCAAAATTTGTCCATTCACTGGATTTTCAAGTAAATATAGTGAGTAGTAGTACAGAGGCCAGCCACTTAAATCCAAACATATTTTCCCTATTACAATGTATCTATTATTATTTATCTGATGCCAGTTTGGGCCAGAATCAGTCATCTAGCAGAATGTTCATATCCTTGCAAATTATTTTATTCAGATATGCATTAGAGACGTTGTTCATAACTGTAGATGTTCTCTTCTGTCTATGCCTGTTCTTCTGAGTCAACCATGCTAAAATCTGCATGAAAACATGGATGGAAAAAATAAGACAAAAATCTCAGAAGCACAGTTCACAAGGAAATCTTCTGATTGGATGAGAAATATGATCCAATTATGTTCTTTGTTGAATCTGTAAAATTGTGATTACAGCAAGAGAGGGACACATTTTAGATAATAATTATAGGATCTTCTTAATGTCATAAAAGCAGTGGAGCAAACTCACCTCAAGCTAATTCCTCAATCTGAGAAATTCAGAAATTAAACATAGCAAGGCTATACCATATATTCAGCACATAACTGAAAGTAAATAGTGAACGTCTTACCAGTTGTTTGAGGTTCTTTTTGTTCCACTTGCATTTTGTGCAGAACGGGGTTTAAAATATATAATTATATTATTGTTTTTAGGGATGCAACGATATTATTGTTTTCCAACGAGTACTAATGCTCACTTTTTGAGAGGCCTACTCACTGATACTGATACCAATTAGGGCAGGGAGATGACTAAAAAATAACATGGTATATTTCAATTTTAAAATATTGGGTAAAATGATATTATTGAAATTACCAACCAACCATCACCCCCCCCCCCCCAAAAAAAACAAGGAACCAAGAGGGTCACTTAATGTTTTTAGCCAAATATAAACGTGAGACCATGAAAATACAATATACAGATAATCCGCTAAACAGCTGCCATAATAAGTTCCTGGCCAGAAGAATGTTTATTAGCAGTGCTGATTCTCGTTTTTCAGTCTCTGTGGGAAATGATTGATCAGAGGTCTGGATTTAATTATGATTTGAAACATGTCATTGACAGTCAAATGGTTTACAAACTTTTTAAACCGTGTCAGAAAGTGTTACACTCTCCATATACCCAGTCTTAGAAGAGCTTCTGTTATTGTCACTGCAGTAGGGTTATCATATGACATTTTCTCTCTGTTTTTGCAGAGTACAGCTGGTGACGTCATACTCGTTCTTATGCTTAGATTTTAGATGTTCAAGGAGACTACGTTATTACTGTTGTATGATCCTGTTTTTGTAGCTATTCTTTATAGTTTAGTAGAGAAGAGTTTGCAGGTACTTCCACAGTGCAGACATTTTGCCTATTTTTTTCACGATAATAATATTGCTGATATTTTATTATATGGTATCTGTTAGGTGTGTGGCTCAGTGGGCTAAGCCTGTGTGCCTGTAATCACAAGGTTGCCAGTTGAAACCCAGCCTCAGCACGTCTGTGGGTCTTTGAGTAACACCCTTAACCTTGGCTGCCCTTCACAGACAGCTTGCTTACAAAGAGCAAGTTGAGAGAGGTATAAAAGACATTTTCCCCACGGGGATTAATAAAGTGATAATTATGACTGTGAGTTGCCCATTACAGAGACTTGCTCATTTCATTACATAAATAAAAATTGCATTTTTCATTTGAACCTTGTTGTTCTCCAAACGTAGTGGATTTACTATTTAAATCTGTATTTCACTATGATCCACATCTTAGTAAATCCAGTCCATTGCAATAGAGATGGGTCACTCACATGTAGGATAAACCACTTAAAATAAAAGCTTTAAAAATTAAATCATAAGATAAATTATTTCTTGACATAGATAATTTTCTCTGTATATTCTGCTAAATGGTGTAAAAATTATATAATAAACATTCTGTCTAGTCTGTGAGCATTTTGATATGGTTAGTCCATTTCACACTTAATGTGCCCATTAATACAGTACATGTCCACCCTGCATATATGCAGTCCATTTACCTGCTCAAAACAAATACAAGTATGTAGTATCCCAAGTTCATGCCTCACTGTCTGAGGTCATAAAGAAAGAAGGTACCAGCTCACTTTCTGCATTCATAAAGAAAACTGAGGCTGAACGATGTTAATCTGCAGGGATCCTCTTCATGTCCAAAGAGGATAAAATGTTGAAGGTTGGAATTTTTTTATTTATTCTTGCCTCCTGAAAAATTGGGTGCAGAAGCCTCGGACTAGCATTTGCACAACTGTGAGGTGAATCTGGTGCCACTTGGAGAAGAGGTGTTGGCAGTATAATCGTACAGCTGCCACAGATTTTAGGCGATAAAAAAGTCACAGCTCACTCTGCTGGCAGTTCTGTAGAGGGTCACAAGATATCCACACACACACAAATGCACTGTGGATATATACTAAAAAATGGTGGTCTCATACTTAGTGCTGGCTCCCCTCTTGGCCTCATGCCCTGGCTCCACTATCCAAGCCACATTGGCTTGGCTCTTCTGGTTGATCCCAGGTAGTTCTACCTGAGATAAACAAAAGAGAGTTGGGTAGAGGATTCACTAAGAGGATGTGAGCACAGAAACACAAAATGACTGAAACACTCATTGTTCAGAAATGGTTTATACTACCAAGGTTTTTGGTAATCAGTTATATTGCCAGTAATTAACTGACAGCCAACTGACAGTTAAGATTTAGATAGCTGAAAAGTTTTTGAAAGATTTAGGTAGTGGAAAATTTTGAGAGGGAAATACAAATGACATGCGCATGCTGATTTAAATCAATATGACTTCAGTATAAATGCTTCTATACAGCGATACCAGTTATTTGTTTTAGCCCAAAGGCTAAAACTCGTTATGTGGTGGAAGGGATATGAAACACTTTTAAAGATGAAACCAGTAAAAAGCATTTACATTTCATTCACAGCTTTGTATTTTCACACAGAAATGTGTTGCCTGGGAATAAAAATCTAAAATGCTGTTTGCTTGAATGAGAAGTTTATTATTAAACTTGAAGGATTATTCTCCATTCAAGGCATTTTGTAACTTTTTAGTGAAATAAGCAAAATATGATTACACAGAGACACACTTGCAAGGTTTACAGGCCTGGTTGATTTCCTGTCCAACAGGAGAATGCTGTCTAGAATGGGAGCCACCTGTACATTCAGATTTATTTTGCTTAACATATATATTTCCATATCCATTTTGCACCGCTTATCCAGGTTGCGGGGGCAGCAGTCTGAGCAGAGATGCCCAGATCTCCCTCTTTTCAGCCACCTCCTCCAGCTCTGGGAATATCACATTTTGATCTCCATGAAAGGCACAGATACATATATACAGTTAAGGAAGTGCACAGGCTCAGCCAGCTTCCAGAACCCCTTCAAACATCTGAAGGCCCAGCGGTGATCATTCTTCTAGCCATAGGATTTCAAACTAAAACCTTCTAAGAACACAGGCACAGATTCATAACCCACTGAGCTACATAAAGTCCCAAAAAAAACAGATCTCAGATTTATCAATGTCACCATTATGATAACCAGCAGAAATTCTACATCTGTGGGAAAATATCATTGGCATCTTTACCATATAGACTAGAGAATTACCTTACATTCGGTCTGAAAGAATTAGTTACTGGAGAGTGTACTGTGCATCTACAGTACTATAATACTGAGGGAGGGGCATTTATAATCACAAAAAGCATTTCAATATCCCAGGTGGTCTTTTGCTGTTAAAATGCACACATTTCTGTCATCTGTGAGGTATGGTCACAACACAAAAGAGAGGTGAATGTTACAGGTGAAGGTTAGGTTTGGCTTGAGCAGTGGATTCACTCACAGACTTCACACTGAAGCGGGGCTTGGGGATGGGTTGGCCAGCCTTGGTATCAAAATTTTCGGGCAGTGTGGCCGAGCCTTGCCCGCTAACGCGTGCCTGGAGAGCCAGCTGGTACGCCACCTCGAATGCCTGGCCCAGCGTCAGGATGATCTCATAAGCTTGGTTCTGCACCACACAAACAAATATATGAAAATATGTGAAACATGAAAAATGTTATATGACACACAATACTAGTTTATCTGCCTCATTTTCAGGGGAGGACAAGGGTGATATAGAGCACTCACCACATCAAACGCTGTAAAGACATGGCAATGATTCTGACTGGACTTCAGGTCCCTGGTGATGTAGGCAAATGTGGAGAGCACCTCTGGGTCTTGGGCAGCACAGGAGATGTTGCGGATCTCATGCTCAGCAATTAAATTCTGCCATTCAGAAAAAGATCTCAGCACTCTAATTTGTTTTCAAACTTCAACACTGTTTTGGCAACTAGACAGGAACAGCTTTTTTCAGTAAAATGAATGGTAATGTAGATAAACAATACTGTAAAGTAAAAGTTTCACACAAGTGTATTTTTTCAGTTGCATTGCTGACATTTCACCATTCTTTATTCTTTCAGATATTTCCCTTGAATTACTCAGGGTAAATAACTTATAGCAGGATTCTACAGCATGTCTTCACTGGGACTTAATCCCCCTAACCTTCAAAACAAATGACTAACCAGTACACTGCTCAAATGTCAATCAAAATATGTACTGAATTGAGAGAAGAGAGAAATTTACCTTATTTATGGCATCAATAAACTTAACTCCCTTGTAGGAAACTGAGAGGACAATGGTTGGGATTTTCTTCATTGGATCTGAGCACTGATGAATGAAGGCATAAAAAAACAATTCGGATGAAAGAGCCTATTCACATTCCGTTAAGCATAATGATAATTTGAACATCTCTTCATTGTGTTCATTTGCGTCTGATTTTGTTGGTGAAGTATTATGTATGTACCTTTAAACATAAATGTGTATATTTGCACATGTCGAAATGCATACTTGTGTACTATTTAGAGACTCTGCATGTGTTTCTGAGTGTTTATGGGCCCCAGGGTTATTACCCTCATTTTTGCACAGGCTTCTTGCGTAGATTCAGTTCCCCTCAGTTCCTTGATTTGTATTGACCCCAAGTACTAAAGGTGAATGGAGAGATCTTATGAATAGGACATCAATTATAGCCAAACAAGCAACATAAATGCAGCTACTACAAGACAGCACCTAAATGAATAGAATTTACCATTTCCAGATGGCAACAAATTGGTTAGTACTGGTTTTTACTGCAACAAAGAAATCTTTTTAAATCTATCAAACCATGACAAGACAGCAATTTAATCTGTTCTAAATCTATGTCTGATTTTAAATAGAATGAGTAGAAAATGCTGTCCCCTTTAGGCAGTGGGTGGTAATTGAGGTCCAGTATATAGTGCAGGACTTGGACAAGCTTTAGGGGATAAAGGTTCACCTTAAGTGATGAGAAGATGTAAAATCTTACAAGTTCAGCTCTCTCTTCTCCAACCTAATACTACAGTCATTTCTGTTAACTCCTCCATGAAGAGCCTGCCCTGTCTCCCTCCAATCAGCTAGCCAGGGATATGGAACTCACGTAAGCTTCATAGTCACATGACTGGAAGATGAGCTTCTCCGGGTGGTGCTGCCAGTACTGTACCGGTGTGGAAGGTGTCGCTTCATTGGGTGGTCGCAACATTATAGGCTCAGGCCATTCTCCATGCTGAAACCACACGTTAAGATGGAAACTGAGACGATCTATTTGCTTACTATCTTTAAAAAGTCCCAACAGGATACTACTTTTATTATTTTACCCCTAAGACAAACATCAGTGGTAAAAGGGTTGTAACAGCAGATGCAACAAGCATACAAACAAGCAAATAAAAAACAAATACAAGATGTGGAAAAGGTGAAACAAGAAGTTTTCCGGCAAAGCAGTACATCAAATGCTTATGGCCACTGACATCAGTAAGGAGGCTAGCAGAGGGCTGAAGAACAAAATCGGAAAAAAAACTGTTGTGCAGCCATTCTCCCTCTGCAGCTCAGGATCCACACATGACAACAGAGTGGAGAAGGAAACTTTTCAGAAGAAACTTGTAATCTTAATAAAATTCAGTGTCAAATAGGATAATGCAGTATTCATGCTATCCAACAAAATGATCAGTGTAGAACTAGGAATTTGTTTCAAAGTCTGACACCTTGTTAACCTTTTGTCAGTCTACACTCATATAGTTTGCCCAACTACGTAATGAGGTTATTGCAACCACAACAAGAAGAATTTTACTTTATTTCTGTCGGATAACGGTTCGGATACGGCTTTTAGTATGACGGGTATGGGCGGATGCGGTTTATCAAAATCAGACCCGTGCAGAACTCTGCTGCTGGGTGCAGCAATAATCATATAAACAATTTTCATATAAATCATATAAATAATAAATTATTTATTCATTAAGTCATTTTTGCGGGCGAGGAGTGGAAATTTCTGCAGTGGGGAGGTATAATCAAAATTTCTCCCGTTGGCCAAATTTATATCGTATACCGTTTATACCGCCCAGTACTACTACAGTATGACATAATTATTGCCTAATTATTGAATAACTTTAACTCATGCTAGTTTCTACTAAGAGAATCTTGAATGGTCACAAAGTTCTCAGCCAGTAGGATGACAGAAAGTGGGAAAAAACTAAATTGTGAAATTCCAGTCAGTGGGCAACAATCAAAAAGGCCTGAAAGGTGATTGAATTGACTTAACCCCCAGTGAGAACTCACTGGGCCTTAATAAAGTATGAGGCTTACCCTGGTGGCAAGCAGTATTCTTCTCAGAGCAGCGTTTGGGAGGTAATCCTAGCTGCCTCAGATAATATAGGATGTGATGAAATCAAAAACTTGACTGGTTCAATGGACAACAGGCTCATCGTGACTGTTGAGAAGATAGGTAACTATATAGGACAATGAACCAGACTGTTTTGAATAGCCAAAAGTTTGTCATTCCTTCTATAAACTGAATCATTAAAGCTTTTTAAATTGTTTCTCTTGATGGTGAAGAGAGAAAAACGTGCTTCATTTCTGATTGCCTAATAACTGCAAACTGATGTGTTTTTTCCTTTTGTTTCTGTAACAGACTAATATAATGTTATGTAAGCAAGTAAATTTAACTGGAGCAAAAGAAACTTCTGAATTCATTATCATATGTCTGTCCAGGTTTTGCTAAAAATGATCTCCAGGAATAGCATTTGCCTAATAATTCTGCACAGTATAAAAAGGTCAGCAGGGATGGATGGTTGATAGAGGGTTGCAAGTTAGATGGTGAGTCAACTCGTACAAAAGGCGACAAACAGTTGTAACAGTGTAAATGATAGAACCTAAATATATACTGCGGAACGCTGGAGAACAAACACAGGAGAACCCAAATCTAGACAATATACTTTCTCATACAAATATAATATGTTACCACACATTGTAATATTTGGGTGTCCTAAAATTCTTAGTGACATTTTAAGCTTTCATAACGTTCATAAAAACTTTTTTAAATTTATTTTAGGGTACCTCTGATGGAAGATGGTAAATGTTGAAAAAAATGTTTTTTTTTCATGTCTGGCCACATCAAAACTGTCGAGCATGCATCAAGACTTTATTCTTTGGGTGACCTTAAGGCTAGAATCACAAATATAATCCAATATAATTGTCTCAGCCCATTCCTCTGACATTTATTGGAATATGCACTTTAATGGCATCTGGCATTACCTGGTATGTTTAAAAGGTGGCAGCGCCCCCTGGCGTATGGGAAAGCACATTGCATCACTGTATTCACAACATTTCCCTTATGTGGCTCTACATGTTTTGGGATTAACATGCAAAGCACCACAATCTTGTTTACTGATTGATACTGACCATACTAACTTGAGCCATCTGCCTCTCTAATTTGGTTCGTGGCATGTCGTCAAAGTAACTGTCATTTGGGTGCCGCTGGGTGTCTCCTTGCATGATGAGCTTCTGAAAATCCAGCGAGCTGACAGGAAGGGATGTGTGGTTCACACTGGGATCCTGTTGGGCAGTAACTCACATTTAATAGCTTCCATTCAAACTAGCACAGTGTTTCTCAACTTAGTCCTCGTGCAAATGTTTGCACCCTCCCAGCTCCCAGCACACCTGAACCAAACAATCAAGAACACCAAATACCTGGGACAGGTGTGCTGGGAGCGGGGAGGAAGCAAACAGTGGACTAACTGACTGGGTTGAGAAATGCTGGGCTGGCACATTTCAACTGGAACACAATACTACAGGTGACTCAAGACTGACTGTTCCCAAACACTGTTCTATCTCTAACCATCAGGTGTGCATTGAATACAGTGATATATTGACTACTGCTGTCTGTTCCACATTGCTCCGCCTCTTTGTACTGAGAACACAGACCTTGGCTACAAGGAGGATTTTACATATTATAGGCAATTACTCTGGGATACCCTCAATATCGCCACATCTAAAAGAAGTTAAAGACATTGATTTTTCTCACCCTGAGGGAGGTGATTCGAAGGGGCTTTTGAAGTAGGTTGTCTTGAAGTCGGTTACCCAGTGATGCCTGAATCCTCTTCCTGTGTCCTAATGCAGTTATCTTCAACACCTTTGAGACACAGAAAGAACAGTTCGATAATATTAGAAATAAACTATATAAATACAAAACGTGAGAGCATTGAATCATGCCTCTGGTCTGTGTGTTCTCCTGTAAGTAATCCACTTGAAGAGTCTCATTTCAGCCTAATGATGGTTTATTGAACAAGAAAAATAATATAAATTAAAAGTGTAGAAATAGGATAGGCAACTGGAAGATGGGCAAGTTCCAGCTGTGCCATTTTCATCTAAAATATACAGGTACTATTTTTATACTTTTTTCCCATAGTATAGCTCTGTAAAAAATTAAGAGACCATATATATTTTTTTTCAAATCTGCATTTATCTTGGCTTAATCCTGGTTCTGGTTCTATACGGCAAATTGCTTCCAGACTCAAAATTTCTAAAACAGCTGTATATAAGAACAAGGTGAAACAGGAGAACGAAAAAAAACAGCCAGGTAGCGGGTGGAAGCGACTTTCAAATGGCAGAGGTGTCCATAAACTTATCCAACAGTTTCTCATGAAAGATGGAAGATGACTATACTTCAAAAATGACCTTAAGTGGAGACCTTGAAGTGACCTTCAAAAGCAATGGGAAGCATTAAGCGCAGGTGTGAGGTGCACTGCTAGGACAGTTTGTATCAGGCTCCTAGAAGCAGGACTGAAGTCCCATAAAGCAAGGAAGAAGGCGTCTATCCCATTAATGAGGAACAGAGAAGAACCAGGCTGCAGTTATTATTCAGACACACACCGATAAATTGAGAAATGAGTGAGACAAAAAATTGTGCCATGGTCTCCATGCACCAACAGTCACGCACTAATGCAATGATTACCATTATGGCAGTGTTCCATCCATCTATCATAATCTTTATACTATATCACAATGTCTCCAATAATCATTATGCTAATACTCCACTCATTCCATCTGATTACGGTGTTATGACAATGGCCCAATTAGTATGCAGCCAGCCACAGAGGAACAAAATAATGGAAACACCAGTACATGAAAAAGGACTTTCACTTTGAAGTAATTAAATCACAAATACAGATGCAGCTACAAATGCGACACATATTAGGTTAGTTCCAATTAACTGTATGTCTCAACAGCTACTTTCATCCACTAGAAACAACTTTCCATCAGTCACTACAGTCCCAAAATAAAAGAAGGCAGTGTGTGTCTCAGCGGGCGAAGCTTCTGTGCTTGTGATTGGAAGGTTGTCGGTTTGCCTCAGTATTATAGTCACATGTCCAAGGACCCTTGAGCAAGGCCCCAAACCCACAGCTCCAGGGGTGCTGACCCTATGCTGTGACCCCCAAACTTCCTCTCACCTGTTTGTGTGTCTCATGGAAAGCAGGGCTGGCTAAAAAGAAATTAATAAAGTACCTATAATAAGAAATTTCAGCAATACCGACAGAGAAATGTTAAATGTTTGTGATGAAAAAGTTACTATACCCCTAAACTTATCACTGTGTTAATACTAAAAATGACAATATTAACCAAATCAGGCACAGATGAATAGATCATTATTAGACAGTACCTTTTAGAATCAAACCTTACATAAACAACTGGTCTAATTTGGTGATGCACTTTTTCTCACAGGGAAATGTTACATTCTGTTGAATTTGTTTGATAAATGATTTTGAAGTCAAAATGTAATTGTTTTGTTACATTATATCACCTATACTTATAAAAACTGTTCAAATGAACAAAAATTTTCAAGAGATGTACAGTCAGTCCTGCCACCGTTTCAACATGATTGTTATATTAGTACCTAAGTCCAAGTCAACACAGAATTACATGATTGCATGATTTCTAACAAGAACACAACATGGTCTTAGCAAGAAACACTTCTTGCATGCAAAAACAGCTAATCCAAGTGAACAATAGTAATGTCCAGTTCATGGGTTTTACTTTTGAACCAGTTCTTTTCATTGAATCAGTGGAACCGGTTTTAAAATCTAAAAGAATCAAACATTTTGTACATTCACTCATTGCACAGGTCTTAGGTTCTAAAAATCTAAAAATATTTGACAAATTATCATATAACAACACAGTAACTTTTTAAAAAATTTCACATTTGTTGTCATGTTGTCTTCTGTGCCCCCCCGCATACTGTAATCCGTTGTATTTCTGCCGCAGGGTAACTAGGTTCATTGATCTTGGCTAATAAATATGCTTCATCGACCATTTGCTGTATTTTCTGACTCCACTAGATGGTGGTCTCTGTTCAAAAGCGGCCTCAAAGCATGTCCCAAAGTCAATCAAGAGCACAATTGTGGTGAGAAATACAACAAATGGTTCATGAAACATCATTTTGGCCATCACTACTTTCAACTCTCACCAGTAAACAAATATTCCAAGTGCAGCACATTCGGAGCGGCTACTAGGAAATTCTCGTGAGACTCATAAGACCCACAGGATATGTTTATAATTCAATTTAGTCATGTATTAATATTAATATATTAATGGATTTCTCATTTAAAGTTCATAAAATTACATTATTAGCCACTGGTATCCCTGTTTTTTATTATATAATTGACTTCATTTTGCAAAAGTTACAAAGTTTTGGAGTCACATTCCCTTAACCCTATTTTTTCCATTTGATATGTGTATTTTAGTACCCCATTTTAACTGAACAGGAGGTTTTTCAAGAACACATTAATCACGTGGTAGTAAGATCTACTTTTTCACTGTATTTATCATTATTATGTCAACACTGCAGCTACAGTCAGTCTATCAAGGTAGCGCATCACTATCCATCTACCTTCACTACTGAATGTTTTTCTGGTTCATATCCATATCCATCCTTATATAGGTATAAATAGGTATAAGTGTGTTCCAAAATTAACATATTAGATTTATGAATGTAAAGTACTCCAACAAAAACACAAATTATACACACTTATCTAAATAAAATGAAATAAGGGGGTGGCACATGAATAATTACAGAATAAAAATAGGTTTGAAAGGTTTGTTGATGGTAAGCCAACATTCTGTAAAAAAGTAAGTTCAATTATATAAATGAATGCTGCTAAATATTTAATTGATGAGTAGTCATTACAGTATATGACTTGAGGTATGATGACACATATTTCCTTAAGGTTTTACAGATTTATTCTTCTTTATGGCACTTTTATGATTCCATATGAATCAAAACACAACAAAAACAACTGACTTTAATGTGAAGTATCTACAATAACACATACACAAATAATGTGTTATTTACACGTCCCTCGGTCCACGCTGTTAATAGGCTCCGCTATGCGCACCCATCTCACCATCGCCATCGTATGATCTGACACGTTATTGCTGGGCTAACAATGCAACCACGTAGGCTACCAACAGTGCAAGTTGCTTTTTGTGAAGTAAAATTAATAGTGTTCAGATGTTTTTCTCTATGTGTAGAACCAGTAGTAAATAAAATGTTCATATTTTGTTCATGATGATATGAGTGCTGTCACAGCTTATGGTGGCATTAAGAATTTGTTTTTAATTTAGGCCTACTTTTGATAAGTACATGTTTAAGCTTGGATGTACGCTTGTTTAAATTTCATTAACATCACGTTAAATATACATTCATACGTCTCGGATAACATGCGCACCGACTAGTGGGGAAACATTTTATTTCCATTTCCCTGGTTAACGGAATATCAGCACGTTCAACTTTCATGAACATTCGAATACAGTGACAGCTCCATGGAAAAGCTTGAGGGCCCTTTAGCCCCGCCTAAAATGACAATAGCAGCCCCAGAGCACCCTCAAAACTGATTTCTTTTTTTTCTTTTAAAATATCTGCAAAATCTGTAAATTACTGAAGCCAAGAAAGGCAATCAAAATGTATATAGTTTTTTAGTGGTAACAGCCTATCGCAAAAAAACAACCGTCATTCTCTTGTAATGGAATAATTTTCACAAGATCTAAAAACTACGTATTTTAAAAGGACTGTAGCTTCTATACAGTTAACTTTACTTCTTAAATGTAAATTTAACATTTGATACTTTGACAACATAACTATTATTTAATATGAAATCCAGCCCATTGGGGTGTAAGTATTTACAATATAAAAGTTTTAGAAAAACCTTTTTGTAAATTTTTTTTCGTCTTGGTCTTTTACTGTCGCACATAACTCCACACTTGGCTCATTTTATGAAATTCTTATCGTGCTCCGTTCGTCCTGCCCTCTCGTTGACCACGCCCCCTCGTTAACCATGTGTTCACCAGCTGTTTCCTGTTGCCTGTCCTCAGTCCGATTGTATTTAGTCCGCGTTCCAGTTTGTTTCCCTAGTCCTGTAATTAGTGTTGGTTTTCTTCGGATCTGTGATCCCTAAAATAAACCCCGTCGTTTTGTATTTACGGCTCCTTTTGCCTGCTTCCGGGTTGGGATCTGTAACAGTTCTGACTTACAATAGACTAAGTTTTATTTTTAAACTAGACATAGACGTACACTTATCAAATATGCTATTTTGTGTACACACACACACACACATATTGGGCTATGGAATTAAGCTGTTTTTATACCCTGTACAGTAGTGTACCTTTTTGTCCAAAGTACACACGGGGTATTTGTGGGCTAAAACTATATATTTAGCATTTTATCATCATGCATGACTTATTATGACTTGTCCTTCTTGCAGTCAATAACCCCATATAGTGAACTTACAACCCCTGGTGATTTTTTTTTTCATTGCTGATCAGACACCCTGAGAGTACCCCCACCCTACCGCATTCAGTAAAGTTAAAGCACCCACTATAAATATTAATCCAGCTCCCCCATAGCACCTGCAACATTAAATCACTGGCACCGACACTGTCCGAATATCAAAATATTTCACGACGCACATCCCTAGTACTGACGCAAAGTTGCAGGCCGTTGGACTTCTTGGTCTGTTTATTGAAATGTTTGCCTGATATAAACATAGAGGTCGGAAGTGAAATGTTAGCTTCTGTAATTATAGCAGAACCAAAGTGTTCTGGAAACGACCTAGCTTAAGTACTGTTTGATGGCTGAGGGTCAAAAGAAAGTGAAAGTTACAGCAACTTCATATATTGACTGGGTACAGAACTTGTCAAGTAAGTGATCACAGTCCCATATACTAAAATCAGCTCATACAATCTCCATTCACATACACTAGGGATCTTTCCTGCCAGCAGACACAACACCCCCACCTGACATGCCCCTCCCCATCCACAGACAAAACACATCAGGAAGCATCCTGCCTTATATTACCAGATGCTGTATAGAAACACACCTGTGTCCCACGTTTTTGTGTTATCTCACTAATGCTCCTCCCACCATCCGCTATAATACATTAGGAAGCATCCTGTCCTCGACGCAGTAATACTCTCTTGCTGCTTTGTAATTGCACATTGTTTTCAGGATATGCTATCTGTGTGCTGTGTGCTTTTAATTTGTCTGCACTACATTTACTTGTTTCACTGTCTTTGCACTTTGTCTTACACTGCTTGAATTTACTTTACATATCTTGTTGCTGTATCAATTAGGTTTCGTACCTTAAACAATCGTAAAACATTGTATGGGGAATGAAAAACAGAATAGACTTAAAATATCATGTCTCTCTGTCTCCTTGCTAATTACCAGTGAGCTCTACAGGAGTGATCAGATGCAAACGCTCTGTAGCTGGTCCAGCTAACCACTCACCCCATAAACAGGAACTGCAGGGTTTCCCAGGCAGTCTCTCTTGGTCTCCAATTACAGCTATTGGTATTTGCTTTTCCCCCCACTGATGCAAGCAGCTAGGATGACTCTGAGCACATTCACTCCACTAATCACTTTGGCAAAGCCAAATTAATATGACAGCCAAGGACCCTGCTGTTAGGCCTGTTCATATCCTCATTATTTCCTACTGAGTGAGCACATTAATTTGTTGCCTTTTTTATTTAATGAACATGGTTTTGATTTTCAGTTGCTCATGCTGTGCATGTGTGTTTAGTACACTGGACCTAATGTGTATGAAGGGCTCATTCTTCTTGATCAGCAATGGCAGCTTTGTCAATGACACGTTGAATGCTAGATGACAGTACTGTAGTTTGATTTGGATACTATAATGTCACAACAAACGATTGGCTAAACTTACAGCAGGTATTTAAATAATAAAATCATACTGAAGTTAACAAGAAAAAGCTCATTACAACAGTGGCATATGTGGCAACGACAGCAGAAAAGGTCCACTAGCCAAAAATATTTGGATACGTATTCCTGCCCTTTCTTCTAGTTTTGGTCATATGGAACGCTTTAGAATTTTCATATTCCTGCATAAATATGACTCAAAATATCACTAGATCTTCAAACAAGATCTAAAAGTAGATGAAGACAACATAATTAAACAAATGAGACAGATATCATACTTGGTCATTTATTTATTGGGAGAAATGTTCCAATGTCACAGATCTGAGTGGCAAGAGTAATTTAAAGGTGACATTAGAGTCACGTGTTGTCAATCGGTATCATGGTTGTCAATCAATGTGATGACAATCAGGTGTGAATGGGAACCCTGTTCATATTAAAAGAACAGCGGTCTATCAAATACTTCATCTTCAAACACATTTGAGCAGCATCAATGTATCATGTCATTGACAGAGGACAGTTCAGAGGACCTTAGAAAAAGAGGATGCTCATCATGCTGGGAAAGGCTACAAAACCATCCCTAAAGCGTTTACGTTGCACCAATCCTCAGTCAGATAGACTGTGTACAGATCGAGGAAGTTTAAGGCTATTTTTACTCTCCCCAAGAGTGGCCGACCAACAAAGATCACGCCAAGGGCAAGGCACCTGATTGTCTGTGAGGTCACAAAAGAACCAAGGGTAACTTCTAAATAACTAAAAGCCTCTGTCACATTGGTTAATGTGAATGTGCGTAGGTCCACCATCAGAAGAACACTCAACAACCATGGTTCATGAAGACCTACCAGAAAGATTTATTTGCAGTTACTGCTGCAAAAGGGGGTCACAGCAAATACTAAAAGCAAAGGTTCACATACTTTTTCCACTCATGGATTTGTGACAGTGGATCATTTTCCTCAAGTGAATGACCAATTATGATATTTTTGTCTCATTTTTTTCTATTGGGTTCCCTTCACCTACTCTTAGGCCTTCTGTGAAAATCTGATGTTTTACGTCATATTTATGCAGGAATACAGAAAAGGGTTCACTAACTTTCAAGTAGCACTGACAACATTGAAGAAAAGTGAAGGTTGCGAATGTTTTGGAAGATGAAAATCTGATTGAAAACATTTCAGGTTTTTCCCTGAGCATTGTTTTATGCCATTTGGTTTCATTGAATTTCCAATAACATTCATTGGTCTTTACCATACAAGCATTTACCATTAGTGACATCTAGAAATTAGAGAAGTACAGCTGGCAGATAACAACTGGGAACATATTTGACGGGTGTTACTTAGTTTAAAATAGTACTTCATTATTTTATATTACCTTACTTTCCAAAGATATTTGTAGGATCAATATTTCTGTGTGTGAGTACTTTTGTATACGTTGGATCTGTGGTTACCAATTTGTGGATGGAATAACAATTCTATGGTACAGAGCAAAATTTAAATATCTGTCGTCATCATTTTGTTTGCAGTGAGATGTATCGACACTATATCTGCATGCATACAAGTATACATTTGTATATGAACAAATGGATGTGTGTGTTGTATCTGTCAGCTGACTTGGTGAATATAT
>JAODKF010000068.1:30191990-30216430 GCA_026779585.1 Mormyrus proboscirostris | reverse complement strand
CTACGAGCAGGCTTTTCGCGAGCAGTGGGAGCGCACCTGGGTCAGCCAGACATGTAAAACATTTGCCATCCCCTGCCAACAATGAAAATGCTCCATAAAAGTCTTCTACAAAGGGCATTCATATCAATAAGCTAATTATAGAATAGTGAGTAGACCGATAAAATTAGCTTTCCATGTTTCCTGCTTATTGCAGTTAGAAATACTAAAATAAGCCTAAATTTATGCATTTGTATGCCATTCTCTGTAGAATAGTATTTTTCGCTATTGCAATCCTCACAAAAAGCCTAGCTAACATAACACATTAAAACACAGAAATAACTCATAATCCATAAACCTTATCCCAGGAAAAATGCCAAAAAAACATACTCAACGGGCCCCGTTGGAAAAAAGAGGTAATGAGTCCATTCAGGGTCAGGTAAGTTTCATTAACTGAAATGTTTTGGGAGGGGTTACTGACACAAAACGTGTTCAGCCTAACTCCTCGCTGATACTCTGGCTCCTGCCAGGTCAAAACATTTAAATACTACGATAAAAAATGCTTTAGCCTGTCTCATTCAGAAGGATGCTAAACTGGTATTCCTAAGTGAAACTCCAATGCATATAACCCATTCATTTGTTTTCAGTTTATTTTAAATAATATAATATTTGTATTATAATGTAATATTTGAGTATATTTTACTGTGACTAATAAAATAAGCACTTATTGAATCTTAGCAATAGACAATTAACCCAGATGTTCTGTCTTTAAACATTTTCCATGTGACCTTGAGACACTCCAAAGCTATATCACAAGCATCTCAAAAGCCACATTTAAACATGTGTATGTATACCAACAAATTCACAGAACCACAGCCTCATCCTCATGTGATATTAGATTCTGAGCTGTATCCCAACAAAACGTGCAAAAGTTGGCCCATCAGAAAATAATGTACACACATCCATTTCTGCTACTGTGAAATAATCATCAGAACACACCTGTGCTATATAGAGACTAATAAATAACCTGTCTAATCCCTCATTAATTCAAAAATGCTTACCCTATCCATTTATAAACGGCATCTAGTAAATAGAGGGATAGTACACAGTTACCTAGCAACTGAGTACACAACTGTTGGCAAGTGTAAAATATATTGCCTTAAGGTGGAATCAGTTTTATTATAATACACAATAGTACATTTTGTCCTGATGTATTGCAACTGCTATTTATGAACACCACTTCTGATTTTAATAAAAGTCAAGAGAGTTGTTTATAAGTATTAAACTACATGTAAAACTATTATGCATTTCACCTGTGTCATAATTCAAGTGGTATTCGGTGGGTGATTATTATTATTATTTTAATTAGTGATAGTAAGGATATCTAGTGCCACATTTTCCATTTAAAGACATAAGTAGTGACAATTTTGCCACAACTTCCTTAATCCAACATTCTGCCAGGTTTCCACACCTGTCTCTACTCTTCACCCTACTAGCGCTCATATGAATATCTGCCAGTCTGCTAGGTTCCACACCTGTCTCTACTCTACTAGCTTCCATAAGAATATCTGATCCCCTGGAATATCTGCTGGATTCCATAACTATATCCACCTATGACTCACATCTCTTATCCCTTCATTAGTGCATCTTCCAGACTTCTCTTCAAAGTACACCATACTGCTTTCTCTTTATGACTTCCTTTCATGTTATAGAGGACCTCTGGTAAGCCGAGGGGCCCTGGAGTGCAAAGCTAGGAGCTCAACAATTTAAAACAAGCGTCAGTTGTACAGCACTGAAATCAAAAGGTGAATGCGGTTCACATAACAAAACTTGCCGTCTACGTTGTTGACGAATGGCATGCAAGTGACACTTCCATGTGCAACTTTCATCCGCAGTCATCGCGCATGAGAGTCCGGTGAACATCAGCCACATTTAAGATTGATACGTGATGTTCTTCCCTCACCAGACAAAAAAGTACTGACTCCTGACAGCTTAAGCTCAGACAAAGATCAAGTCATCAGGTAAGGTGCAGTGGTATTCAGTTAGCATTTTAAACAGCACGAGCCGTAACCATTGCAGGTGCAGACAGAAAAACATTGTTGTAATGTGATGTAATTTTTCCAGTGCCTCTTACCTCTTCCTGCTCTATCCTTTTTCTGTTCTCTGCCTGAGGGCAGGGTTCCACTTCATACTCACCGCATTCCCATATAAGAGCAGCAGGGCTAAGCCACAGACCTGAGTGTTTCTGCAATATCCTTCTCTCCTTTGATCTTCTTCACGGATCTCCGGTCCCTCTCTCTCTCTCTCGTTCTCTGTCACACTATCTTTGCTCCTCTCCTATTCTCTCCCTCTGCGCTCCGTGATAAGAGGCGTTTGTACTCTCTCCTCTTGCTTTGTCTGTTCACTCCACTCTCCGCCTCTCTCATGTTCATTGCCTTGTTGCTATGGCAATGGCAGTCCCATCCCAAGCGTTGGCACGCTCCCAGGAAACGCAGGTGACTGAAGCTGCAGCAGTGCAGCATCCCTGTGTACTTAACCCCTTTCTCACCAAGACACTCATCTATTCTATGATGTTTCTTCCAGCTCTCATCTGTCTCTTCGGCAACTAGACTACAGCTGATGCATTCTCTGTCACACATGCTCACAGACAAGCACAAATACAGACAAAGGGATGCACACACGCGCAGAGGCACACATGGCCATATGGTGACAAAAAGACAGAGACACCCATGCACTCTATCTGCGTTCACACTCCCACCCATAGGCTCACATGGGCTCCACACACAGATCCACACATGTGATATACGTGAAAGCAAACTCATAAAGACACATATAAGCCAACACACAGAACCACATGCTAACTGATCCACAAACCTTTCCCAGAGAAAAAATACAAATTTCCACACACAAATGCATGCAGTCTCATACTGTACTTAAATAGCTCTGATGTAATATCACTCACATAGGATGGATTCATTTAGTTTCTGTGAACAAGAACGGTCATGGAAACTGTCTGTTGGAAATCAAACCCTTAATCTGAGCATTTGAATGGCAGTGTGTTGTGGGGAGAATGTATTTTAGTACATCTGACCAGATCATTGCCACACACACACCTGGTCACTGGTTCTGACTAACAGAAAATGGTCTTTTTAAATAAACCCACTATTGACTCTTTGGGGATTTTTAAAAAATAACTACACTTTATAATTAAGCAGAGTGTAACACCCATTACAGATAATGTGCTCATTCAGCCTTTTGTACTCATCTTGAACATTCTCTCTCATTTTAGTGAAGACACCAAGCTGATGTGAATGAATGGCGGATTAAAATCATTTCAGGTAGTATTACATTTTTAAGCTAGTAGTTATATTAAATCTAGGTATCCTATTTGACAGGTTTAGTTTAAGAAACCCAGACCAAGCAATCTCTGCTACCATCTAGAGGTGACCACCTTCTTCACAGCACCAGGAACTTTGAACTGTGGACAGCATATTGTTTTACTTTTACATAGATCTGTTAAAGAAATGTAAATGGAACAGTTTATTCAAGCACATAGCAGAACAGCAACAGAGAATAGACTGTGCATATCCTAATAATGGATATAGCCGCTTTCAGACATATTAGCTACCTGTTTCTTTTTTATCTTTGTCTTTGCCTATTGCTCTTATTTTAAGAACAATAAAGCAAACATCCTTCAGGGATTACAAGTTCTAATGCACTAGAACAGGCATTATGCTAGCTCTGCACGACACCATACTAATCATACTAATACAAAGATACAAAGATACTTCTGTAGTACTATTACGATTGAGATTAGCTGAATTAATGCATGAGGATTTTCACTCCATATCACAATCGGAATACAAGAAGTAGAGATCACTCACACTGATGAGCTCGGCCTCCCAGATCTTCTTGACCAGTTCCATGGAGGTGTAACCATTGATGAGAAAGGACTGTGTGTAGTTCCCAAGTTCCAAAGATTCTAACCACTCTGCCACTGAAGTGGGGATGTTTCCAGGATGACCGATGGACTGCACCTGCATTCAGACCATTAAGGGAGATATATATGCAGAGGGATCTGACTTTCCGGCAGTGATGAGTGTGATGATGCTGAACAAATCAGGGCATTAATACATCACTTTAATGTGCCTCTCACTGTTGCTGTAGATCAAGTTTTATTGTCATCCTGTGTAACTGTATCTTTGCTTCATTGTTTGATTACATATTTTTTTATTATCCAGGAAGACTCAATAGACTAAACAGACAGAAAAAAAAACATTGCAGCACAATGAAGTAAAATAACAAATAATACAGATCTGCGGTCTGTCTGCAAGACAGCCTGAGGAATATAGGGGGATCAATCCATGTTATGTCGTAACCTCATCTAACCTAGCAGAGGC
Source organism: Mormyrus proboscirostris (assembly GCA_026779585.1). Lineage (NCBI taxonomy): Eukaryota > Metazoa > Chordata > Actinopteri > Osteoglossiformes > Mormyridae > Mormyrus > Mormyrus proboscirostris. Next base: position 30,212,054 of record JAODKF010000068.1, on the reverse strand, counting down.
GTGGGGTGGGTTGTGGGTTGTTCAGGAATCTTTCAAAGCTTTCTAGGGTCTCAGATTTTACCCCCACACTCACATTAGGCAGGAGGCGGGTGGCTTGAAGTAAACGCTGCCTGTGAGCTGAGTTAAGAATGCCAATCTCCAGAAGGTCTTGGTCCTCCACCACATTACTGCCCTGGAGAAGAAACAACATTACAGCACTATACACCTGGAGTGTTAATGACACAATGAATCAATTTCAAATAATTCAAATTCATCCTAGCTGCCTGCCATCTGCTGTCCCCTTGACTGGTAAAGCTAATACCAGAAAACCAGTGAACCGGGAATTATGTTTTTTAAATTATGAATGTTTCGTGAACAACCAATTTTTCTTTGTGTGATGAAAATAGTGTTTTGTGTCCTTGTCACTCATCTGTACAATCGTGTGTGTCTGAGAGGGAGTGAGAGAAGGGAAGCTGCAGGAATTGTATGTTACTAAGGAAACCTGGCATGACCACAAAGATTTAGTTGGATAACAAAGCTAGAAGCAACATCTAGTTTCTAATATCAGGAATTATATTTAGCCAGAAGAGCAGCGGAGACCTGGTTCATTTATGGAGATGCTGAAGAAAGGAAGTAAGCCTTATAGTCAAAGGCTTCAGAGATGGACATTGTTTCTACTCCCTGGCAAAGCTCAAGATGAGCACATTACCATTTTTACATAAGCGCTTATACCTGCTGCCACTCATGTCTCATTGGCTAAATCCATCTCTGCTCAGTGATTAACAAATTCTGTCAATTGAATTGATGCTTCCACTTAAGAGATTTTATTCATTTTGTAGATTTTAAATGTGCAGATGTGATTTTTTATATTTTCTTATTTTTTTTTTACTCAGGGATTTAAATTCAGTCGTCTTCATGCTCTCTGCTTCTGGCATTCAGCTGTTTGCTCAGGTTCATTTCAGTTTGTTCTCATGTCATTTTTTTCAGGTATCATTACTACTTCATATTAGAGTTTATTGAATTAAAATTTAAGTGTTTTATCCTCACAAATTTTTCTGTATGAGTTGGTAAAAATTCAATAGGTATTTAAATAATAGGAATTACACTAACTGGTGGGTTATACTCTTGTGTCTTTGCTTTCCATCTATTAACTGGAACATTGACCAATGTATTGCTCACATTTTCGAAATTCAAATAAAAGGAATAAATTAGCCAGTATTATATAGGCATATGCTGCGGATTGACTGGAGCTGATTGTCAGGTTTGACCTAATCTGAGGACTTTTATCCTTAACCTGTCACTGACTGCACTGTAATACTTCATTATGATTGTAAAAGGGCTGTAGGAGTGTAGCAGTGTTACGATGTTTTGTAAAAGGGAAAGAAAGTGAGTGAATGTTGTATGTTTTGTTAGGTGCAGGCTGGAGCCTGTGTGTGTGTGTATGTGTGTGTGAGTGTGTGTGTGTGTGTGTGTGTGTGAGTGTGTGTGGGTGTGTGGTCCAGGTATACCTTACCAAATGTCCCCATAACATGACGAATACCCATTTTTTTTACCTTATGGGGACCAGTTTCTTGGTCCCCATATGGGAAAACTCTATTTTATAAAAATTTGTGACTGCAATGAAAAATGCAAAAACTGAATACAAAATTTGTATTTTTGTTTGGTTACTTATGGTTATGGTTATGGCTGGGTAGGGGTTAAGGTAGTCATAGTTAGCATTAGCATTTTTCCCATATAAATGAATGAGCAGTCCCCAAAAAGATATGATTAAATGACTCTGTGTGTGTGTGTGTGTGTGTGTGTGTGTGAACATGCATGTATATTATTGACCTCATTATTTTCATGACAGACAATTTCTGGATGGAGGAATCGTATTTGGCCTGTAGGCTTTATCAGTTTTATCAGTCTTACAAAATGCACAAAGATAAACACATGTATCAGTACACACAATAGAAATATGTGTTTTTTATTACAAACAGTAATTCACAAGAACTTTTAAAAATTCTGGTACACGATACATTCTGTACTACAAACATTTTAACAAAAGACATGCTTTATTAGTGACTGTTGAACAAACACTGCATGCTGTAGATCACGATAGGAGTTTCATTAGCTAAAGACTTAAAATGATAGACAACTGGAAAAAAAAACAGAACGAGATACGGGCACTGCTATTGTCATTACATAGTGAAGTGTGCATGCTGTCCCTGATTATTATAGCGAGAAGAGTCTGAAAGTAATGTTACACAAAGTGTGAATTAAGTTGCAGACAAAAGTCTATGCAATGATACAACACATCCAAACAAAATGCTACTGTTCATAATTTGAATGCAGTGGTAGATTATGCAATCTAAAGACAATGTTATATATTATAATCCAGAAAAAATGCTACAAACTAGAGTAAACAGTAGACTGCATTATAATGCCAAATCGGAATGAGGTTTTACACACAAGAGTCTGAACGCAGTGTTACTCGCTTGGGGTGAATGAGGTACTGTACATCAGAGAGCAAAGAATTACACAGAATGAATTACACAGTTGTGTCTGAATGAGGTGAGATATGTTACATAATATAGTCTGAATGCAATATTATACAAAGAATGGAACATCACACAGTACACTGAAGAGTTGCAATGGACGTACTCACCATGAATTGGACATTGTCGAAGCCGTTGGCCACCAGGTGATTCTCGTACTGAACGAGCCCAATGTTCTCCAGCCACTGGGCCACAGACTGGACTGGGCACCGTGGACCTGCGAGGGGGTTTAGAGGCAGTCGTTTCAGCAGGGAAGATTCGTCCACGCAGTAGTCGCGGCAACCAGCCTCATCGAGCTGTGACTGCATGGCGCTCAACGCTCAGCAGCAGAAAGAAAAGTAGAATGAATAGGTGGCGAGATGGCAGCACTAGGAGGACAGCGGTGGTGTGAACATGCCATGGAAGCCAAAAGCCACTTCCCCTGGTGTGTCGGCTTCTGCTCCGGCTCCCGACGTTATGCGTGCATGTGAGTGAGTGAGTGAGTGAGTGAGTGGACGCTCTTTGTCAGCCTCTGAGAGTCATACAGCCATTACTCCCACTCATTTCCAATAGCTGCATATCTGCTCCTCTGATCCGCCCACCCCTCACTCTCCCCGTCTACTGGCAGCAAAATTTCTACGGTGCCAGGCTCTGTAGAAAGAGAAAAAGCACTCAGAGCTGCTTCCTCCCACACACATGCATGGGTCTCAGCTACATACCACGCACACACACAAACCTCACACACCATACGTAAAATGAATCCTCATATACACAGACATTATATACAAGTCCCCAGATATTAGTTCATTCATTTGTTCATTCATTCAACTTCCATACCACTTGTCCCATACATGATCACCGGGGTCTGGGTGTCAGACGCAAAAGATGTAAGGAAGAGAATAAACCAGGATGGGGCTCCGACACTTTCACAGTCAATTTGGTAACTTCAATTCACCTTAACATGTTTTAGGACTGTGGAGCGAACATGGACAACCCATATCTGAACTTAACATATCCTGGCCTAACAAAGTAGTACTCTTTCTGTTTCAAAACACTATAACTATTCCAAACATTCTCTGTCAGGGTCAGTGCCCATCTGCCCCTGCCCTCCATGCAACTACCCCATTTGGCCAGCAAGTGGCGCTGGCCATCCCATGTTTTCAATTCCTGTCTAACCCTTGTGTGTTCCCATGCTTCCTGGACTGCCATATAGCTCAGGGGGTTGAATGTGTGGCACAAAGACTATAACCCTATGGTTATGGGTTCAAGGCTAGCCTTACCTGTTGATTGTTTTGTCCTTAGTTTGATATTGTTTATGCCTGTGTTTAATTTTTCTTATTTATGGTTGTCTGACCCTGCCATGGTTATTTTCTGTTTTACTTGTTTCTTGATTTTCTCCTAGTGTAGTAATTCCCTGTGTTACTTTAGTTTCAGGTCTTGTAAGTTCCTTAGCTCTGTGTCCATTAGTGTTAGTTATCTCACCTGTGTCTTGTTGCGCTCTGCCCTACTTGATTGCTTGTTTTTGATGATTCACACCTACTTTTGTTAGTCCTTGTTATAAGTGTATTTAAGTTCCTACCTTTGTTCAGTTTGTCACTGTATTAATTACTGCATGTATTCTGCCTGTTTGTCTAGTCCTGTACCCGTGGTTGCCTGGTTCCTTTAGTTCAGGGGTGTCAGATTCATTCAGATTCAGATTCAGATTCAGAATACTAAGCTGAAACTCCAGTCCTGGGGGGCTGGAGCCCTGCACGGTTTTTGGTTTGCCTTCATTTAACACACCTGATTCAACTCCTTGTGCTAATTACCACAGATATCATAAGCTAAATCATTTGTGGTGGGACAGGGAAAGAGCTAAGCTACACAGGGCTCCAACCCCCCAGGACTTGTATTTTACCCCATTATGTTCAGTGTTCTTTGGTAAATGCCCCTTTTATCTTGCAGCCACTAGTGGATCATCACTTTTTTTCCTGCCTGTACCATAACAATTTTCATATTAATGTGAGAAAAACGTCAAAACAAATGTTTTTACTGACTTCTGGTTTGAACGTCACTGCAATGGCCGCGCTGTGATCAAACTCTCTAAGAAACCTACGACATTATAAACTTAACCCCATTAAGATGACGAAAACCTGCTCCTAGACATGAATAATGAAGGGGGTAAGCGAAATATACCAAAACCGATTGTTTAAAGAGGCAATAAAGTGGAAGTGTAAAGTTGGGAAAATAGCGCTAGCTTCCCGGCTAATGTGAATCACCCCTCATTACGAACCTGCACACTGAAAGGCTGCAACGGCACTTTGTGATTTGACTTGAACAAGCAGCCGCTGAGATATGGCTGAATTGGACACGGTAGGAAGGAAATAACAGGCTTTGGCCAAGAAAATAATGCATAATTGGTGGAAATTAAGGAAGAAATCTCAAAGATGAGTACCAGACTGGATGAGGCTGAGGGGAGGATTGAGAAAACGGAGGAAAGGACGTCATGACTGAAATAATAAAGCTACAGACAAAGTTGGAGGATAAATTAATAGTCTTAGAGAGCTGTACAACAAGAGAGAACATACGTATTTATGGTGTACCTGAGACAGCAGAGCGGGACCCTACAACAATGAGTGATTTTGTGGAGAAGTTGCTGCGTGACGGCTTGGAGCTGCCCCAAGATGAGCTCGACATACACATCGAACGGGCACATCGCTCTCTGGGCCCATTACCCTCAGACGACGTCTCTCTGAGATCTATTATCGTGAAATTCCTCAGCTTCAAAACCAAAGAACTTCTGTTCCGTAAGGCAAGGCAGAAAAGACGATTTACCTGGAACGGCAGACGAGATGATGACTATCCCCCCTGGATTCTAAACAAATGAAGGGAATAAGCAGAAGTGCACAAGTTTGTGAAAGAGCAGCAGATCCATTTTCAAACCCTCTTTCCAGCTCAGCTGAGAGTGAAATATATAGACAAACAAAAATGTACAACACGGTGGTGAAGTCCACTGAAGACATGTCCAATAGAGGCTATGCTGTGAAGGTTGTTAAATCACCAGAAACGAAACTGAAGCAGCTGACCTGGAGCAAGGTGAGCAGAGGACCGGGGAGCTGGGTGACTAACAAGAGGCGGGACGCCGGTTACAAAGAAAAACTCAGAGCCTTCAAGAGGACATCATCTACGCCTTTGTGAAATTGAGGTTTACCCACTCGGGTCTTGTTACTTTAGACTATTAAGACTATTCGGTTTACGGTACATAATAAGTAAATAAGTAAAGGTTTTCGTGAGTATTTTCTGCAGTGGGGCCTTAGCCATCAAGGGCCTCCTTCACCGACTGATGAGGATGTTGCCCTTAGCAGCGAAACAGGGTCTATCTCTAAGACCCCTACCTTGGAAGTTAAGACCTGATTTTTGTTTCTTTTTGAGGTTAACTTGTTCATATGTTTGATGTTCAGTGTTTACAAGGGTGAGTGGGGAGCTCATTAAACTGTGCATAATAAAGACTATAATTTAGATGAATAGCAAATTAATGAAACTGGTATCAATCGACATTAATGGCTTGTGTAATCCGGTGAGAAGGTGGAAAGCCCTATCTAAATTTAAAAGAGACAAAGCCCTAATTGTTTTAATGCAGGTAACACATCTGGCTGATAATGAGTATGCAAAATTGAACAAGCTGGGTTTTAAACATGCCTTTTATTCTTCCAGCAGTTTGGGGAGGGGTGGCGATTTTAATATCTGGAGCTCTAGACTATGAATATATATCGGAATATAAAGACAAGGAAGGTAGATATATAATGATAATGGGTTAGACTGATGGTACCTTGACCAATCTGTTAAATGTGTATATTCCCCCAGGCAGCGATTGGTCCCTGTATAAGCAGATCTTACAATCAGCAACGAGGAGCCAGGGAACGTCTATTTGTGGTGGTGACTATAATATCACATTAAATGCTAAATTGGATTTTTCAAACGGGAAAGGAGATGTGAAACAAGGAGATGTGAAAAAGGATGGTAAGCCTTATGGGTGATTTAGGATTAGTTGTACGGAGAGACTACTATCCAACGGATAGAGAATACACCTACTTCTCATATCCACATAATGTATATTCTAGGCTAGACTATATCTTCATGTTTAAAAATGATTTAGGCTCAAAAGCTGTGAAATAGGTTCCTGCATTATTTCAGACCACAACCTAGTCTATGAGGATATCTGCTTGAAAAGGAAAAATAGATCTACCTGTTAGAGGTTGAGCACAAACATTTTAAATTACCCAAATATTAAACAGGATGTAAAAAAAAACAGATACTAATTTAGATCTTAATGAGAATGAGGAGGTGACACCAGGAATATAATGAAACGCACTGAAGGCAGTGATTAGAGGGAAAATAATAAGTTGGCAAATATTCCATCACTTAGAAGATAAATTGTTAGATCTGCAACACCAACACTCCTTGACTCTGAACGATGATATTAAATCTGATATAACAAAATTGAAAAAAGAAATGGATGACCTACACACTATGAACATACAGAAATAAATGCTTTTCATCAAGCAACAGCACTGTGAAATAGGGGGGAAATCATTAAAACTTCTTTCTATAAACTCAGGAAGCAACAAGCGGAGAGGACTGTGCACAGAATAAAGAATCCTTTTAATGGCCAAATAGAACCTCAACAGAGGAGAATTCAACAATGCTTTCAGAATTACTACAGAAATCTCTATTCTCAAACCCATGTAGACAATAATCAGGCTGTGAATACCTTCCTATCTGAACTATCAACAGTGACAGAAGAACAAAATAAATGTTGTCATCCATAATAACCAAAGAGGAAATTCACTCGGCTATTAAAAGACTAAAGGGAGGGAAAATGGCATGGGCAGATGGATTTGGCCCAGAATGGTACAAAATAATGCGAGATAGTTTGACCCCCACCCTACTGAAAACATTTAATTGGGTAATGGAAAAGAAAATTGTCCCTCCCTCATGGAAGAAAGCATCAACATCATTCCAAAAGAAGGGAAGGATGGATTGGAATGTAGTTATCGTCCAATTGGTGTATTAAATATTGATTATAAGCTGTTCACCTCCATTTCAAAGAGACTAGAAACAATTCTACCTGGGTCAATACATAAGGATCAAAAGGGCTTCATCAAACAGAGACAGACTCAGGACAACATCAGGAGGGTTTTACACGTAATGCGGCAGGTTGGGAAATAAAAATTAGAGACCCTACTGTTAAGTATAGACGCAGAAAAGGCATTTCATTCAGTGAGGTGGTCCTTTTTATATAAAATGTTTTGGTTTTGATAAATCTATAATTGACACTATTTCAGGTTTATATAATAAACCAACGGCTAGAATCAAAATTAACGAAGACCTCACTGAGCCATTCATTTTGGAGCGTGGGACACGACAGGGTTGCTGCAGGTCGCCATTCCTCTTCGCCTTGTTTATAGAACCGTTGAGCCAATGGATCAGGCAGAGACAGGATATAATTTGGGTAAGGAGGGCAGGAGGGGAACAAAAACTGGCACTTTTCACCAATGACCTACTATTAACTATATCTTACCCCACACAAGCTCTCCCCAAAGTCATGGAAATGTTATCAAAGTATGGCTCTTTCTAGGGGTGCAAGGTTAATGCAAACAAAACACAGGCACTAACTCTAAACTATGATCCACCAGTTGAAATTAAAGATTCCTATAAATGGAAATGGGATGCAGATAATATTAAATACCTTGGAGTGGTAATACATCGGCACCATTCTAAAATGTTTGACGCCAACTATGGCCCCCTGAATGTATCATTAAGAGCGGATATACAAAGATGGAATGCCATACCTTTTTTGGACCTGCACTCTAGGATAGAATCAATTAGATTAAATATCCTTCTCCAAATGTTATATTTATTTCAATCCTTACCAATTCCCATACTCCAAAAACAATTTATGGAATAGGATAGACTGTTACAAAATACATTTGGAAAGGGAAAAAAGCCAGAATCAAATATAAACCTTACAATTAAAGAAAGATAAGGGGGGTCGAGGTCTTCCTTGTGTACGAGAAGATAACTGGGCCGCCTGCAGTTGAGACCATTGATATGTCTGTGCTGTCTGGATTACACCGCGGGATGGAAAGACGTAGAAGGGACAACTGTTAAAGCAATACCAGTCAAAGCATTACTAGCGGATACAAAATTGCAGAATAAAATGCATTTGGCAGACGAACCCATATCACAAGTAATGATATCTGCTTGGAATGAAGTAATTAAGATCTGTGATTTGGAAAATGCCTCTAAAGTTTTAAGATGGTGCCCATATGTTTCAGACTTTACTCCAAATCCATATGATGATAGATTTAAGAATTGGATTTTAAAAGGCCTAACTAATTATTATTCATTAGTCCACAAGGGAGCATTTCAAAGCTTTGAAACCTTGAAAAGAAAATATGAACTGAGCTCAGACGGTTTCTTCAGATACTTACAGGTCATAATTTATTTTAATCAGGACCTAAAAGTGAATTTAAAGAACCTGAGATTTCTGGAAACATTCATATCCTTAACTAAATCTGGTGTGCACAATATATATATAAAACTATTTCCAGAATATACAACAGCATCCTGCAGTGTAAAAACGACAGCACTGTTTATGTTAAAACAAAGTGGGAAAAGGAGGGCAACCTGACAATTACACAGGAATGTTGGGAACATATGATGTGAGATACAATGGGGCACAACAGGATCGAATGTCTGGCGTGAATTTCGCTGGAAAAGCATGAGATTTTTCATCACCCCTTATCCAGAAAAGGTATCTGTGATTAGGGGATGCTTGTCGGAGATGTGGGGGAGATGGTGCCAATCATTTTCATATTTTCTGGGATTGCCAAGCCATTCATCAGTATTGGTCTCAAATCCATGAACATATACAGAATGTCTTCTCATTTGTTTTTCCTTACACCTTTGAAACCATATTTCTGCATAACATATTGGTGGATAAATTGAACCCTAATGATAAAAAACTTTTGTACGTCTTATTGGCTGCGAGTAAAAAGGCCCTCATGAGAAGATGGCTCAAACCTGATCATCTTTTAACAGCAACTGAATTGTTTGCTTAAATTTCACCATCAGCTCCATTAATTTATTAACTTTAATTAATTTAATTTAATTAGATAAATGACTCAATGAAATACTGATTAGTCAAAGAAGGTGGGGAACTACTCAAATAAAAAATACACTGCTGTTACCACAAATACTGGGGTTATGAAAGTTTGACTCACTTTGACAGACATAAAATCATAGTTTTACACCAACGTGAAGATCATTTAAACATTACTTTCTTTGACTGTCTGAAACTTTTGCACAGTACTATATACACAAGCACACACAAATACACAAACACACCAAGCTGCCTGCTGCAGTCACATACCCACAAAACAATAGTTTTCATCTTCCATTACACTTAATTCTCAAAGAGCTCCGCTGAAAACCATTACATCAGGTTGGAAGATAAAAACAGAATTCATAATTGTTTTGAATTTTAATGACACACACAGCTATCACCAAGGCAACCACCCTGCATTCTGTTAACAACCAAGAAAAAAGCATGGTTTGTTTTTCACAAATAAAGATGTATACGAATTTGGCCAAGCTAATAACTAAATCTCCCGTCTGACCCTTGGCATATTTTGGCCTTCACTGAACTACTGCACCAGGACTGATCCAAATTGAGATGTTACACTGACATGGAGATATTATGTGATGGATAAATATATGAGGGATTTATTATAAAGCAGCAACATGTGCCATGTTCAGCCCATCTTGCAAGGGTTTCCACCAGTTTTCTTCCATTGTGTGTAAACTAATAAACATCATACTGTACTGGTGCTTTCCCTGCCCAGTGCATTCTAGGACAGCTTCCTGGATCAGTGCAAACCTGCACTGGAAAAACTGTAAGGAAATGGATGGAAGGTGTAACAGTAGTCAGGGGTAGAGATGCACAAAATCTGAGTTAACATTTTGGTATCAGCTGATATTCACTAAAAATCAAGATGTTGGATATGATCCACCCATCTGTTTTCTGTACTTGACTATCCTACACTGTTGTAGGGGTGCAGAACATACAGGAACAGTGATGCAGGGACAAGGCAGGGAAATATGTGGGGTTTCCCTCTACAGTTCAAAAATATACTGAGGTTAGCCCTAATTGGAGTTGTTATATTCTAAATTTCAAGCTAGCCAGCAAAATAACAGTCAACTGAAACTGATTTATAATACAAAACCCTTTTACTAATTGACTGAAAATGCCATGCGGTACAACGATTCATTCACTTCCCACTTTTTCCTTTTTGAGCACGCTGGTATATCTGCATGGCATTATGGGCAATGAAGTTCAACCAACATTATATTAACTTATGTTCCATCTGTCATTAAACATACAATTTAGTCTAATTATATAATGAAATAATCATGCATATTAAATCAAGACAGAAATAATATATTATAACTAAACAAATAAGCAACTTTAAAAATATAGTTGCAACAGGAGTTACCAAATTGCCTGTAGGTGTATGTGAATGGTGTGTGAATGTGCCCTGTGATGGCTTGGCGCCCCATCCGGGGTTGTTCCCTGCCTTGTGCCTGTAGCCTCCGAAATAGGCTCTGGACCCCCCCATAAACAGCCAATATAAACATCGAAAACTGGAACTCTTACGTACAGCTTTTTACATATAGCTTACCCTAAATGGCTCACATAAAAATCTGATTAGGTTGGCACTGGTTTAGTGTTGTGTATTTTTTTTTATTAAATATTAATGTTTGAGATTGTCATGCTTAAATAAGAGTTTTGCTTTTAAATATTAGCGGAGCTGATAATGATATTAAATAAGTATAATTAAAACCATGGTCTCTTAAATTGACTTTTCTGGTTTTGATCAGAACTCCCTCAAAATCTAGGTCCTGAGTTAGTCCCACATGCACACGTTTTTATCTATCTATCTACCTAAATGAATAAGCTACTAAAAGTTCAGTATTGATTACAATATGGTTTAATTTGATTACATCGTCTAAGTTTGCAATACGACCTTCGAGCAGAGAGAGCAATTTCATCTCAAAAAGGGTACCCGAATACTGTATTCACGGTTAGCGATCCTTCTTCTGTGTTTAAATGGTGGAGCTACAAATATGGTAGTGAGTGGGACAGCCTTAAACCCTAAACCCACAAAAACTCCATACATAGACAAATCTCCACACGCATTTGCAAATCTGCCGCGGCAGAAGTGTGGCAAAAACCATGTGTAAAAAGACAGCTAATTGAGAGGTCCGCCTGTAACTGATGACTTGTCGGTATATACATTTCTTGGAACAAAATACTTAGACTTTTAGCCATTAATACCTATATACACATTTGCAGATTTGTCTACACACGCACAAATTTCAGTACACTTGCAAATCTCACTATGTATAAGAATCAGATTACGCACACGGATTCTGAATACACATTCTCAGATTCCTGTACACATTTGCAAATCTGATTACCCACACACGGATTGAGATGCAGTCACACAACTCTCCATACACATTTTCACATAATTTTGCTACAATAACAGCCCCATATCCGAAGCATATCCCGGAATGTACGGGCACAATACAACTACTACCAATACATATGCATACATAGTACATAATACAATACATAATGAAAAAGTTTATACATGCAAATAACTTTTTAAATAAACACCTAAAGCAACATAAAACGTCTTCAATATGCAAAAACATTACATCTTGAAATTACTGAATCTCAAACTGTCTGGCAATAAATGAAAAAATCCTCCCAAAAATATACGCAAAAGCAGAAACGGGCACGTACTTGCATACGACCTGAACCTCACGCGTTTACTCTCTCTCAAAAACTCCAAAGACGAATGGCCGCTGTACATTAGCAGGCAGAGTAGAAGTAGTGCGGTTCCGTGAGTAACGCCCCTTCGGCGAATACCTCATCACCACTGATCTGCACACTTTCCACTTCGTCCGATGTATAGTTAGTTCAACAGGGAATAACTGAAAAAAATAAAGGTCCATTTAGTCTTTTTCATTATATTAGAGTCATGACAGCGAAACAACGGAACAAGAACATTGCGGTTGTAAAAAACTCAAATCCAGATGACGTGGCAAAGCGGAGTCCGAAAGCCGGCGAGCGGGCTGGCCCTATCGCTGCGAGCTCCAGCTCGGGAAGCTGCTGGAGTTTCTTGGCATCCTTGTGTTACCTAGCCCTTGCAGTAGCGGCGGGTTTCACCGCGTTTTACGTGCAAGCGGTACGGGAGGATGTTCGTCAGATCACCGGCAGGAACGAAGAACTGACAAACCGGAATGCCGAGGTGGCCAGTAAGATAGAAGTGGTTCGTCAACAGGTAAACAGACAATCGTATTAATCGTTACAAACGGTGGTAGATAGTTTTTAATTGCAGAATCCACATAACGCAACAATATATCCCACGGCCCTTCAGAAATCGGGTATATATATACATAAAGTGTTTAACTGGGAATGTCTATGCGTACATCCCACTTCGAACTGATTATTACTGTCACGGTGAGCCGATCCGAGGGTGGGGGACACAAGCAAAGAAGCAACGTAAGCACGCAGTCAGGGGAGTAGTGATTATCTAGGCCTCAGTGACCCCATTCAGAATAAGTGTTTGGTAGCTGGATGGAATTGTTGCCTTAAATTAATTTTACAAAAAATGTAATATGGAATTGTATCACATTCAGCTCAAAACCGTACATGAATGAGAAATCCGTGGTTTCTATTGTTTTTACACTTCTGTCATATCAGGCTGTAACTACAAACAAATTTATAAACATGCACACTTTTAAAATCCAATATTGGTCTTTGAAACTGAAAGAATACTGAATTTTAATTTTCAAGTTAAAAAAGTAAGTGCTAATATGGCATCTTGAGTTTAAAAAGTACATATTCACATAAAAAACTTGTTCTAATGTTTTTACAAGTCTTTACAGCTTTCACGGTATGAAATGTTTTACTTTAGTATTATGCAAAATAAAGTACTAGAAATTTACTGTTCATTTTAGTGTGTAACAACACATTGCTGGGTCACCGTGGAAGATTTTACAACGTTGTATTTTTTTCCTGCGGATATGACAGCAGTCTTTTTCCATCTCTTTATGGTTGAAGGTGGATTCTGTGAAGGAAACGGTGGCCAAATTCGACTCTGCTCTCAGTGGGGTGAGGGCAGAGCTTAACACTATGGGACGGGCCCAACAGAGAGTGGAGTCAGAGACACAGCGGGTGGAGGAAGCACTGCAAAGACTTCAGAAGGAGATCTTGAAAGATCTGTCAGATGGAATCCAGGAAGTGAAGCAGACGCGACAGCGGGACTTCTCCTCACTGGAGCAGGCGGTGGAGGAGCGCCTGGCGGAGCTGAGTACCTCCATCGGTGACAGTGTGGCAGGAGTGGCGGAGGTGCAGGGTGAAACACAGAGTCAGCTGCAGGACCTACGTGTGCGGCTGGAGGGCCTCGCTGACCCAGAGAAGTTTAGGCAGGAGCTGCAGAGTCTGGCTGATTCCATGATCAAGCTTCAGGCTGACGGAATGGTGGTGGAGAAGACCACAAACTCACTGGCTGAACAGATAGGTGCTGTCGGAGCAGAACTCCAAACCAGGAACCAGGAGGTGGCATCCCAATCCCAGGAGATTGTATCTGTGAGGGAGTTTGTGCAGAGCACAATTGGGACACTAAGGCAGTCTGTGTCAGCTGTTGAGGTCAGTTTCCAAATCTTGTCAGACCAGGTTCAGAGCACGCAGACTGGGCTTCTTCAAGCCAAGGGCAGCTTCCAGAGCCTGGAAAAGGAATTGCGTGGATCATTGGACCGGGCAGAGCAGAACAGTGAAGAGTTGGAGGCCAGGGTGAAGGTCTTGGAGGAAAGCATAGATTCTGTCCAGGTGTCTGTGACAGAGCAGGTGGCCAAGATGGAGTCCAGCCTGGCCAAGATTGACTTTCATGACAGCACACTTGCTACTCTGACCAAGGATTTTGAGGGTGGAAAGGAAAATGCTGAGCAGAGATCCCAACAATTACAGGTTATTTTGGATGAAATGACCCATTGCCAAGCCCTAGGCAATCAAGCAGAGGCACTGAAGAATGATATGGATGAGCTTAAGAGTACAGTGCCTGGTTTAGACAATGCACAGGCTGAGCTGGCCTCAGCCCACTCTAGCCTGTCTCAGCGACTAGATGCCCTTGAGCAGACATTAAACACCCTCAGAGAAACCATTACAGAATCCCAAGTTTCAAACGAATTGAGGGCCTCTCTTAGCCAGGTTCCAAATGACCTGCAGCAGCTTAGGGTGGCAGTAGACAACCTGGTAGCTTACTCTGTAAAAGTGGAGAGACATGAGGAAGCCATTTCTTCAATGCAGAAGGACTTGGAGAAGACTCAGACCTCTGTGGATGTACTATTCAAAGCCTGAATGGAAAGGATAATGTGGAGACATGGAGAAGGATAGTTGCCTCTTAGATGCCTGACAAATCATTCATTCCTTCATACTGCAGTTTTTACATTTGAGGCTTATCTACTTGATTTGTAATACAAGTCATTTCACAGTTTAACTATTTGGGTTTCGTGATAAAAAATTTGTACCAAAAAAATGTTGTCATTTTGTATTGAGCCTTATAACTCTCTTGGGAATACCATATTCCTAAATGTGGCATTCACCCTTAGAGACAAAAAGGGATTCCGAGAAGGAATCCCAGCTATGCAAAATAATAGGCTGACAGCTAATCATAAAGTTTAGATAATTGTATGACAGTTAGGTGCAGAGTTTCTACAATAACAGTGCTCAGGTGTGTATTGTCCAGAAGGGTGAGATCTGTTAGGACAGGTGTTTATGTATTTGTAAGTATATTTAGCATTTTATAAAGCATGTGGCCTTTCAACCCAATGAAATATTTCTACAGTGTCTCAGAAATTTAGGAGTAGAAAGCTACATGAACCATACAATGCTGTGTTTCATAAATTCAAATACGATGCACAAAATACTCCCATGCAGTCTGCACATTAAGTTAACGACTTTGGTTGTTACTCCATTGACTGACGTCAAATGGCAGCTTTGAATCACTGTACAGTAGATGGCTAATGATGATATTAGGGGAAAACCTGTAGAGAAATAAACTGAATTCCTGTTAAAAGATAAGACCCTATCGCATTTGTGTTGTATAATAAAACAATTGCTATATGTAATAATAGCATGATAAAATATTGTCTTTTAGACTGGAAGTTTTTTTTTTTTTTACTGAAACCTGACATTACCACTTTTTCAATGCTCCTTAAAGATGACATTTTTATATCAATATTTAATGCATCTTCATGAAGCACAATCCATTTAAACATTATGGTTTTTTTTTTTTATTGGTTAAGAGCATCAAACATGGTTTTGGCTTTAGGTCTATGACTGGCTCTCACGGTTGGATTAGGACAGATTTATTTAATACAATAAACAGTTACCAGAGGTTACAATGCTTTTTGAAAGCCAACACAGATATCCAATACCAGTATCTGATATTATTGGATGTAAGTAATGCAAGTCTGACTTGATAATGAGGTTAGTCTTAAGACAGATCTTAAAGTTTATTTTTAAATAGTTAAAATTAAAATAAATTCTAGTAAAAAGTGCAGTATTTTCATTTGAACTTTTCCAGTTTTTTTTTTTTAACCACATTCAGATTTAATGCTATTGTTTTGGTTTTTTCTTCCCCACCAATCAGGAGTCATGAGCCGCTTGTGTAGATATTCAGATTCAGCTTTATTGCAACTGTGATGTTACAACCAAGGCCGGACACTTACAAGTGTGTCCGATACTGTTTTACACCAATTTTTATACATTTTCTTATTGTGTAACAATACCTTGCCACTTAAGCATCATCATTCCCTCAATCATTCACCATCGTTGTTTTCTCCCTTAATCCACACCCCTATATGATAAGTTTGTCAATCATCTCTTTTACTGCTTGGTGCCTCGGCTGAACATAATGGTGACGTGACCATCCCTACTCAGTTTTTTTAAATACCCAGCCGTGAACTTTTGGTGAACTCGAGCGAATCCCTTCCTTCAGTAGCAGACCTTGGCAGCTTCTGCTTGTTGCAGATTGTCTGGCTAGGGGGTTAAAAAGATATTTGTCCTTCGACGTAGTGATAAGCTGTAGCACTAATAAAGTACATATTCATACATTAAAGGCTAACAAAATAGCTAACCAGATTCAGAAATTTCTAAGCCAATACAAGGTGCTCATTCATACTTGTTTTTCGTCACATTGTGCACAGCAATAATTGGTCTGCATTCTGTGAAGGTTACAAAGTCACTCTACACAGTTTGCATCACCTTTTTAAAAGAGTCCTAATGATTACATTCTCTATGCGTTACAAAGTACTAAATAATATTCCATATATTTCCCTCCTTTGGGACTCACATGAGTGCCACACACAATCCCATCCATCAAAGCCCTGAGTTTCAGGGAAATTCCCAACCCGCCAAAGGCGCGGCCCCCCTTTGGGGTCCATGGCTGATATGGCTCACAAACTACCATCGCTCAGACACCCGCGATATAGTGGCTTCTATAGAGGTTATCTGATAATGCTCCAGTCCAGTGTCCATATCATACACTTCATTACGCTAATCATACCAACTGTCAAAATAGGCAGCTGCACCCCAGCAGGTCCTTCATGATCTACGCATGGCAGGAATGGCTTGACTTTAACGTGGGCAGGACCTTGTCAACGACATCTGTGTCACCAGGTGATTCCACGTTGGTCCAGGAACTTGCTGCTCTGAAAGATAACCCACCACCTTCGACATAGCAGCTGTTGTCGCATGTTGATCAGTGTGCTGCTCACTAAGGTACGCAGTAAAGTAACTACACAGCGAAAGATTAGTAACAGAGCAAGAATAATCACAGCTTCCCCACATATTATACCACCAGTCAAACATTCCTGCGTGTTGACCTGCATCTCTTGCCATCTCATCCTGTAACCCCTGCGATTTAACACACTTTTTGTACTCTGTCTCCTGGGGAGATGACTGGTTTGTCCTGGTCTGTCTTCTCTTGCCGTCTTGCTTTCCCCTTTTCCTGCTTGAAAATAACTTTGCATATTTGAGTTAGACACCCCCATGTACAACTTCAACTCATAAACCTGTTTATTTTTTCTTTTTTTTCCCGTAGGACTCCCGTCTTGTGCAATGGTCAAGACCAAGCGCATTCATTATCGAGGTGTCAACCACCAAGAGAGACACAACCAAAAATCCATCACAGTTGTGAAACAGACCATCGGTGTCCTTAGCAACCCCCTTTGTTTCCACACAGAGGCCTCATAGGGGCCCCTCCCGTGGCTGAACTCACACCCCAAGTATGCAGCCTGTTCTTATCAGTATTGCAGCTTAGCTTTGGGCACCTCAAGCCTCCTTTTTGCTAAGACCTTCAGCAGCGGCAGCTTCAGTACCTGGACAAACATATTAGACCTACTTTGAATGACAAAACAAATTTATTACCGATGCTTACTTTATAGGCTTTTATACTTTAATTTGCTTTATAGACTTGATATACTACAACTATATATAAAACTCATTTTGCTCTGGCTTCCACCTGTTTGCGTAGCACACTCTCATGTTTCTGAGAAAAATGATTCCAAAGTGAATTTTTACTCACTGAAACAGTTTCACCACATTGGTGTTCTTGCTCTACATTACATTTTCTATACGTTTGATAAGAGTACTACAATGGGACATGATGCAACTTCAAGTTTTTAATTGTGTATCTTCAATTTGATGTTACAATTTTATCTACAAATTAAGTATAATTGAAATCAGTTACATATTTCCCATTCTTTAGATGGTTGGAGGTGTTAGCTGTTTTGTCAGGTGACTTTGGGACCAGTCAGTACCCGTCATGTCAGTCCTCAACAGCACATAAAAGTTAAAGGAGTCTTTTTTTTCTGGTCTCGGTCTTGTCTCGACTTTGTCTTGGTCTCGATACCCTCTGGTCTTGGTAGTGTCTTGGCTTTGGTTTAGGCGGTCTTGACTACAAGTCTAGTAGAAAGTAGCTTTCTATTGCCTTTTTAGCTGCCCCTCCTACATACATAGATAGTAAATTATGTACACAAGGAGACCAGAACCTCTCCTACACTCGTAGGGCGTAGTCTCTCTTGACACCTGGAGCTGAGTGGAACCTAATGGCTGACCTTAACCAGCTGCTCAGGTTCCCTCAGGAGATCACCCCAACCTCTCTACGACCCAGTATAGTGCTCTGGTCCTCCCTCACCAAGGCTGTCATCATGGTCGAGCTGATCATTCCGTGGGAGGAAGGAATGGAGGCTGCCTTTGAGAGGAAAAAGGACAAGTATGCAGAGCTGGCAGCTGCATGCTCACTGGCCAGGTGGAGGGGATTCACATTCACACAGGAGGTTGGTTGCAGAGACTATGCAGGAACATCAGCTCAACGTCTCTTCAAGTCCCTGGGCATCAGAGGTACTAATATGAAGAGAACCATCAGAGGTATTACTGAGGAAGCAGAGTAGGGGAGCTTCTGGCTCTGCAGGAAGGACAATCAATGGTGGAAGCAGGGGTCTTAGGGCCAGCTGCAGAGGGCGGTAGGGAAACATCCCTATCACTGCTCCACCACCCAGAGATGTTCCGGGATTAAAGGAGTGAAACATCAATGAAGGGTGGCTCCCAGCTGACAACCCTGCAGCCAGCAGAACGGCACTTTCAGAGGTGCTTCAGGCAAGCAGGTGGATTCACCTACCTGTGCTGAATATTTTCTCCTCTGCTGGTATGTTCTTCCTGTCTATCAAAGTCTGAAAGGAAACTTTCCAATCATTAAACCTGAGTGTGACTAGTGCAAGTCGTTTCCCTATATCAGAACTAATCGATTCTGCTAACATCTTGACAAGAGTTGTGGATGTCTTCTTGCTGTAGATTCAATGCAGTTTGCTGAGGCGGAGGGTTGAGGTGTGTGGTTTCTCATTTTGAGCCATTCCTTCATCTTCATATACACACAGTCATGAAGTAGTTCTTCCATCACATCCTCTGAGGCTTCACTCTCCTCATACACTTGCATTTTTGCTTTAGCAGCATTTCGTTTCTTGAGTGTCTCGAGGCGTTGTAACTCTGCGCTTGTCTTCTAATGCCCTTTGTCTTGCGGCATTCTCTACCTCCAGCACAGCTCTCAGCCTAGCGTACTCTTCTTTGCGTTTAAAGGTTTCAGCTTCTTGCTCAGCT
The DNA here is from genome assembly GCA_026779585.1 of Mormyrus proboscirostris. Classification (NCBI taxonomy): domain Eukaryota; kingdom Metazoa; phylum Chordata; class Actinopteri; order Osteoglossiformes; family Mormyridae; genus Mormyrus; species Mormyrus proboscirostris. The sequence continues at coordinate 30,192,287 of JAODKF010000068.1, read as the reverse complement.
ATTCTTTTATCTTCTGCTTCAAGCCTCTAAAGTTCTTCTAATTGCTGTTCTTGCTCTAATAAGACTTCCAGAGTTGCTTCGTTTGCAGCTACTTCAGCAGCAACCTCTTGATAGATGAATGATTTGAGCATGTGGAAGTGGCTCTTGAGTTACTTCAAGAGCCCAAACTAATGGCAAAATCACACGCGACTTAAGTTAGTTACTTATGGGCAACTTCTGAATCTTCTTATTCGTAGCGACTTATTTCATGGCTTAAGTTACTTCCAGCTTCTTTATAGGGGAGTGTTCGCAGCTGCA
>JAODKF010000068.1:30098031-30115569 GCA_026779585.1 Mormyrus proboscirostris | reverse complement strand
CCCAACATCAGGTGGATGTCAGGCGTTTAGCCGAAATAGATCCAGACTATGACCACTCTCCCCAACATCAGGTGGATTACAGGCACTTAGCTGAAATGCATCCAGAGTATGATCGCTCTCCCCAATATCAGGTGGATTATAGCCGCTTACCTGAACTGCATCCAGATTATGACCGCTATATAGAACCACAGCCAGAATACAACAGCTATGGTCAACACCAGCCATATTATGAGAGCTATGCTCAGCAGCAGCTGGACTATGATAGCTATGTTCAGCCCTCCAATCATGTGCTGCCCCAGTGTGCTATGGAGTGTGATTGTCCCATCAACTTCCCCAGTGCTATGTACTGTGATGACCGCAATCTCCACTTCATCCCATTGGTGCCATCTGGTATCAAATATCTCTACCTGCAGAACAACGTGATACAGGAAGTAACAGCTAATGTCTTTGACAATGCTACTGACCTCCTGTGGCTCATCCTTGATCATAACCATATTACAAGTGAAAACATTGAGAAGGGATCTTTTGACAAGTTGGATAATCTTCAGAAACTGTTCTTCAGCTATAATAACCTGACAGAGCCAGTGGGACCCCTGGCTAAGTCCTTAAATGAGCTGAGGATGATAGGGAATAAGCTGTCCAAGCTTCCCCTAGCTACACTCTCAGGACTGGAGAATCTTACTGCTCTTTACCTTCAGGGCAATGAGCTAACCTTTGAGTCTATTGATGGGGCCTTCATTGGACTCAAGTCTCTAGTGTATCTGGACATCAGTGACAACAAGCTCAATAATCTGCCCTCAAGCCTTCCAACCTCCCTGGAAACTTTATATGCAGACCAGAACAACATTGACAGCATTCCTACTGGCTACATGCAAGAGCTGCTGTCCTTGCAGTATCTACGTATCTCTCATAACCAGCTGGTTGATACAGGAATCCCTGTGGGCACCTTCAACATCTCGTCTCTCATTGAACTGGATCTCTCTTACAATAAGCTCCACACAATTCCTGAAGTCCATGAGAACTTGGAGAATCTTTACCTACAAGTTAACAGGATCGACAGTGAGTCTTTTCTCTTCGTCCATTCACTCACCTTATATTGTGTATCAATTTTTCTAAGCTTGTCACTGTGTCTCTGTCATGTTCATATTTGTATTTCAGATACACATTTGCATTCATTTGTATTTATACAATTTAATTTAGTATATAGTGCTCATTTTAAAGTTTGCTTTCTTCTCCATCTAGGCTTTGACTTATCCAGCTTCTGCCAGTTTCCAGGAGCCTCTTCTAGGCTAACATATTTGCGTCTGGATGGCAATAATATATCGCGGAGTAGCTTGCCAAAGGAAATATCAACCTGCCTCCGGCGAGTCACCATGCTACTTATTGATTAGAAGCTGTTATCCACCTACTCTGTTTATTAGCCTAGTAATTTAATTCACCATTCCAATCCCGTGAAGTAAACTACAGTCTGAATCCCTACACCATACTTATCCCGTGGAGTAAACCATGACCTGAATCTCCATTCCATATTAACCCTATGGAGTAAACTACGGCCAAGGACTCCGTACCATACTAACCACAGGCTGAATCCCTCTACCATACCAACTTTGTGGAGTGAACCACAGCCTTGATGCCGCTACCATACTAACCTTGTGGAGTTATCCATGGCCTGGATCAAGTGCTTCGTCTCACAGCTTACCTCTGTGTCTAACTTTTAATTAAGGGAACATGGCTTGACCACACCAGCCCATTTTTTTGGATAAAATTCAAAACTGATATTTACAATACATCTGCAAGCAAAATTTGAATACTTGTATAGAATATACATTTATAGACTATACACCAAAGGCTACATTATATGCTTCTGGCTATGATAAGAACTCCACCAGTCTGCTGTAAACAAGCAGTAGTGGATAATGTGCTATTTAGAATGATTGCTAATGCATAATTGTTAGCGATACAAAAAGTATTGCACACCTTCTACACGTACACAAAAAGAACAGGTATAGATAATGGTTGTATGTGTTACATATGAAGCAAATTAGCAGTATACATGAACAACTTTTTCACAGAATAAAAAAAAAATTCTCGGGTCATAGTTTGACTTCCTATTTCACATTACATTCCTTTGCTGTGCAATGACAATGTACTCAAACTAGACCTACAGTAAAAGTAAATGTACAGATTATGCTTAAATATAAATGCAATGGCAGAAGGAAAGCAGCAATGCTCAAGATGTCCTTTCAAGGAGCTAAACGATTGCTTAAAACAAACTGCTTGTACAAGTATATGTGTGACTGGATTAATAAAACTGTATTCAAACAACTTAATAAAGGATCAAATGTGAATGCGTGTCTTGAAGTCTTTCCTATATGTCATCGTCATAACGATCATCATTTTCTACTTTCATTTTTCTGTTTACCTAAGTTATATGAATAATAAATAATATTCAATGCAGGGCTATTTCAAATTTCAAAATTAAAATAGGGAAAAAACATTTGCAGTTTAAGATACCTTAATCGTTTATTGTAGATCAATAAATATAAACACACACAAAATTCATACAGATCTCTGCAATTCCTTTAAAAAATACACAAACAAACAAATATAATTCTGGGGGGGTCCAGATCGATCGATCAATCGATCGATCTATCTATCTAAATCATTCATGCTTGTGTGGCATTAAATGGTCAAAAATATTACATTACTAGTGACATGCCAAGCCAATTCATTTGAGTCAGATGGAATAGTTTTTTGTTACTGATGAACATGAAGTGGATCACAATTAACCTCATAAATGTTGTTTCAGTAGGCAGGTAGTATTTCAGTAAGTAGATGGTGCATGTAAGCTGGACCAGGGACACAGGAACTGGGGGATGGGGAAGATGTGTACCCCCAATATTTAATCTGTGTTAATTCCCCCCACACTTCAAATCCATGTTTTCCCTTTAATTATGGAATTATGTCCCCCAATATGAAACTTTCTTTTACGCCTCCTATCACTTTCCAAATAGATAATGTTTTAGTGATACCTTCAAACAGGGCACATTGTGTGAGTGTGTGCCCCACAATATACTGACATGCCTGTAAATTCTTTCATATTTTCATCTCAAACTTTAAGAAAATTGCAATGGATAAAAATATCCCGCAAACTACACAACAAATTGCACACATTTTCTACTCCAGTTAAGACAAAGTAACAGAAAACATTGTTGGATGGCCAGACATCATAGTTTTTCAATCGCATTCTACAATATCTTAGACCTTGTTTTTCAGCCATTGATTTTTAATGAGGGTTATACTTTTCTCTCACTGAAACATTTTTAAGCAATGCAGTGTTTTCCACAAATACTTGTTCTAAATGTTATTATTGAATGAAACTGACTTAAATTATTCTCCAGTATTGTATTTGATGGCAAGAAATTTCATTCCTGCTTTAAAACAAACCTGTAGTATGATGCCTTCATTATAACCGGTAGTCCTGATAATATCTAGACTAAATAACTTTTACATGGCTGAAAAAGTCCAACTTGTAACTAGAATACTGTATGTATTACTTTTATTTGAAATCTGGCAGATTCCTAAATTCAGTTGCTTACCTACTTATCAGCAGAATTAAATCAGCCTTCTTCCCCTCTTAGGAACTAGGAATTTTCTCAGTCTATGCTCTCCTCCAAAAATATGCCGAACGGTTGTTCAACCAGCTGTAATGAGCTCTTTTGCCCTGGATCCAAACTTAAAGTACAGCACATCCTGGTGAATATTGATAAACAAAGAATAAGGGCCTTAAAATTTGGAAGTCTTGCAATAGTGCTGGAAACGTCATGGAATATGGGTACTATTGATGTCTTGGCAAGTGAATTCTTAAGATGAAAAACTAAGGATGGATGCTGGAGGACAAGAAGGCCTCTACACCTAGGCCTCTGATAAATTCAGAAGTTAAATGTTGAAACATCAAGACACACTATAGCCTAGTAGAACTGGCTGTACTTTTATCAAAGACCACTTCTTAATATGCACATATTTCACAGTGTGGATTATTGAATATTACACATGGTAGGTAATTGATCATGCACTGACATAGATCTCTAAAGTGAGATAATGGGACAAGTGTACAGAGATCTTTGGTTCAATGATGTGCTGTCAAGGTGGCGCAGCACGGCGCACACGGAATGCAGGCGATGATCCACTAATGGCTTCAGGAGATACGGGTTTTAATAACATAACAATAATAGAAAAACAGAGGACCACGGGTGGTCATAAACAGATGGGAAAACACTTAATTAAATAACTAAGACTTGACCAGAATACTGAACTAAGAAGAAGTCTAAAGAACAGGTAAGGGAAGAGAAGTATATATCGAAACCAGCAAATGTGGCACATAGCAAGCTCATGAACTTATTCACACTTAACACATTCTGACACATAGCAACAGGTGCTTGAACAATGACAGAATAGAGAACAGAATGGACACAGGCACTTAAACACACACAGGCAAGCAAGGGACAGGTGAACTCAATAATCAGTTAACCAACCAGAGGCCCGTGGAAACAACAAGCAACAGGTGAAACAACTTTCAATTAACAAAGAACAGGAGCCAGGTGACCTAATAAACACTAAAAGGCAATAGCACTGGGAAGACTTGGAACATTAGGCTGTGCAAATAGAAAACCAGGCAGAGCAGTGTAAATCAAAAGCAAGGATGAAAAGCAAGGACAAGGATACAAAATGCCAAACACAGGAAAAACTAATAGTATTTAAATGATAGATGAGGCAGGTCTCTGGTCAACCATGATCTCCCCAAGTCATTGTGGGATTTCCTCCATGTACTCTCCACTCCCCCCCCCCCACAGTCCAAAAACACACTGAGGTTAATTGCCTATAGCTGTGAATGGTGTATATGAGTGTTCTCTGCAATGGGTTAGTGCCCCATTCTGGGTTTTTCCCTGCTTTGCACCCATAGCCTCTCAGATCCCCCATAACTCTGAACAGGACAAGTGGGTACAGAAAATGGCTGAGTATTAATAATAATATTTATTATCCAAGGCCAAAGTGAAGGGGCAAAATGACAAGTATTAGACTGGTTGCATCTGACCCCTATAAGATAGGATAGGTTCCAGACCCCCCAGAATTATGTGTGTGTGACTGTTTTTATTTATTTTTTTATTCTAAAGTGACTCCCCTTCCTATCTGAGCTAATTGGAGGTCGCTGTCTTTAACGTATTTTACTCTTTTAGATTACTCAAAAAATAGAAATCTGCTGAACTGAAAATTAGAAGTGTCTCTTCATTTTGCGGGTAAACCACAGAGCTGTCAGGCAGCTGAAAAGTCTTCATGCAGACTGTGATCTGTGAAATGTGCTACTTTGAGGTTTGCTGTGATTTACTGCACCGTAGTTTGGATAGCCCAACAGACCTCTCATCCTCAAACCACGCACACCAGCTTCTGATCGCCAAATGCAAACAAACTGACTTCAGTTAAGTAATGCGGCCCGGCTGTTGTTTCACCAGGAGCACACTAATGAATAACCAAGTCCAAACACTCTTCAAATACATTGTTAACTACTTATATTTATTTACTTATTATATTTGTATACTTAAATATAGTATATAACAAAAGTGTTAGCTATGTACAGGGCTAAACAAAGACACGACTGGGCCCTCAAAAATTATATCCAATGGGACTGCACCAGCCTTCTCCAAATCAAAGCTACCATTACCCCTACTCACACACTCATGGCTACCCCTCACCCCCCTCCTTCCCCTAGTGTCTGGGCCCCTGAAACTCCCTTTTCTCCCCCTCAAGGATCATCCAGGGTGTGGGGATACCTAAAGATGGGTAACAGATGCAAGGATGTTCATAAGTGTACATCATACCATAGCTACCTCAGTCAAAGTTCAGTGATCGATTCTATAGTTAAGTCTGTGTCATCAGACTTTCTTTTGGACAATTAGGTGAAAGGAGGTGCAGAGCTCATTATTTGGTGATGAGTTTGATCCAGTGCTTGGATAAAAGGCCAGATGGACCAAGATGGCCTAGGCAAGCAATACAAAACTGATAATGACTAATGGTTAACGGAACATTCAACGTTTAAGTGGACACTTGAGGATTACAGCCTTTAAACTTTACATTAATGTTTCTGTGTAAGTTAAGCATTATACCAGTATGATACCTTGACTGCCTCCTTTTCTATCATTATCACTTACCAAAAAGTGAGATGCGTATTCAAAAAAGAAGGCAGCTGGCCCTGACTGAATCTCACAGCTGACACTGTGTTGTTCCACTGCCATTCCTTCTTCGCCACCTCTTCAGTCAGAGCCTGTGCCAAAGCACAGCACCCACCTATTCTGAATCTTCAGTCTTCAGTCAAAATCTCCTGCCCAAGCTCTCCACAAACCTATGCAGTTCAGTTACAGATCAAAGAGATCTGTCGATGATGCCGTCAACGCGATCCTGCACTACATTCTGCAACAGCTTGTGAAGATTGGCAGCCAAATTTCAGGCCCCATCTTCCTCAGCACTGGTTCTTCACAAGACTGTGTCGTCTCTCCCATACTTTGCTCTTTGAACACCACCAACTGCACTTCACAAAACAGGTTTGAGGGTGACACAACCTGATTGGTCTCATCAGGAAGGGTGAGGAATATGGCCTCTGTAAGGAAGTTAAGTTGACTGATGTCATGGTGTGATATTGATAACTTGGACCTGAACATACAAAAAACTGGAAATGGTCAGACATTTTACCATAGTATCGTGTTTTCAAAAGCCACACTATTCCGACAATTTGAAATTAATACAATTCAGCAAATTTTGGGGGAGGGGATTTTTTCAAGGGTTTCAAAATCCCACAGTAAGGTGTATTACCACTTTCATTTACAACAGTTCATAAAAGTATATTAATTTCATTACACTACTTGTATTTGTGTTTATTGCAATACATCCGCCATCTCCTGGTCTGGTGCAATATTACTGCTGTAGATAGAGTACATTGTTACACCCATTGTTACAACCTCTATTTCTGTAGAATCTTTTCTTGCAGCTTCCTTTTCTGTTTGGTTTGGCTCTGCATCACCACACTTGTGGAGACTGCAATGAATTGTGCAATTTGCAGAGAAGATTATTGGCTGTCAACTCCTTCTGCCTGAAGCCCTATATTCATCAAGGATGTGGAATACAGATAAGAAAATAATGTCTGGCCCATCTCACCCTAGTCAGTCACCCCCTCTTCCAGCGTCTCCCTGAAAGCTAAGAGTAAGAGCCCTGAATACAAGAGTAGAGCCTGAGTACAAGGGCATCTCACCTGAACAGCTTCTTCCGTCATCCTCCTAAACAAGGTTTCACACTTCCACACTTAATACCCCACCGTACTTTAAACTCTTAAGCTTATTTCCTTATCTTATTTTCACAAACTGTTTGTACCCCACATCTTGTCCCCTCACTCTTATTTATATGCCTACTGTCATGCCCTGCATCCCTTCCCCCTCGTTCTCTCCCGCTCTGCTGGACGCCTGCTTGTCCGTGGCTGCCGTGCTGGCCCCTCTGGGCCCTCCTGCTCTGCAGGCTCCTTGGGCCCCTCCGGTTCCTGTCCCTGTCCCTGTTCTCGCCCAGCAGGTTCCTCATCACCCTCATGTCCCTGCCCTTCAGTCTCCATAGTGCCGTCCTGCCCTGTGGTTCTGGTGGTGCCCCCCTATTCCTGCCCTGCGGCTCCCGTGGTGCCTCTCGGCCCCAGTCCTGCCTTCCCCTTGACTCAACCTGGCACTATTTGCCTCCTGAGACCCAGGGGGGCTTGTGTCCCAGGGTCAATGCCCTGCTTTCTGGGGACCTGCCTCAGTTAAGTTAATGCCCCAAGGTCCAGTCCCATCTTCGTTCTTCCAAAGCCAAGTCCCGTTTTCAATTTACCCTGTAACGCCCTCATATTGGTTCTCTTATCCTGCCCTGCCTCAGTTCCTGCCCCAGTACCTTATCGTGCTTTTTTTCCTCCCTTGTCTGTCTGTCCTTGGTGACCCTTCACCTGTCTGCCCTGTGTTGGTCTATGTGTCAATTGTGTCCTGCATTCCCTGTCTTGTCTGGTTTTTTGTCCATGTTTGGTTTCTGTTAGTGCGCTGCCCCTGTCTGAGCATCACGATTACCCTGGTGTACACCCAGTGTCTCTCTGTGGTGTTACGTTTTTTTTCGTCCTGGTCCTAGTTCCCCCTTACCCAATCATGATCCATTTCTTTACTCCTGAGTGATCTTGTCCTGTTGGGTCTGGTCTCCATATAGTTCCTTGACCTGCTCATGTCCCCACCTGGCCTTGGTAACAGCACACCTTGTCTTCCCCAGGACCTGTTTCATGTGGGCTGTGTGTCTCATCCCATGCTATTATTTGTCTGTGGCCTTGTCCTGGTGTGTGTTGTGAGTGATGTTCCCCTAGTGGCATTCCGTCTTGTTCTATCTTGGTGTCACCCCTACCTACCCTGCTGTGTCTCATCCCCTAGTGGTGTTTGGTATCTGGGTCCTTGTCCTCCGGCAGTGCCCGTCTGGTGTCTTGTACTGGCCTGTTACACTGTGTCTCCCATCTTAGTGTATGTCTTCCTTGCTGTCCCTAGTCCTGCTCAGGTTCATTCTGTGTCCCTAGTGTTCTGCACCCTGTACTGTTCCAGTCCAGTGTCCATTGTCCCTTGCCCTCATTCTCTCCCCTGTGTGGCTCTAACAAGTCACACCTGTTGCTTGTTTAATCTTACCTCTTGTTACAGCCCTCGTGTGGATCACCCCAGGTGCCTCTCATCTGCTCCCTCACATGCCCTGTATAAAGCGTCCTTGAGTCCTGCGATCCCCAGTCCAGTCATTAATGTTGATACCTGCCTGTGCTCCTCTGTGTGCCCTGTGCCTAGTGTTCCTGCCTGATCCTCCCTACCCCTTTTTGACCCCTCGTGGTCTGTTTCCTTTACCCTGCCTGTATTATAGTTTTCTTTAATAAAGTCCTTTTGGTTTTCCCTTATCACACAATTATATCAAAACAAAACCTCCATATCAAATCAAGATTTCCAGCAAGTACCTGGTGTGTGAAATTTTGTCTGGTCCAGTGGCTTGTGGTGATCCTGTTAATGTCCCATGTGTCCTGCCCCGGTCTTCCGCTCCTTCCATATGTCACGCCCCCTCATTAACCTCGTGTGGATTCCCCATGTTTACCGGATGTATCTTTTTTGTTGTTATTAGTCTTATGTATTTAAGTCTGTGTTAGGTATGTTTTCCCCAGACCAGTCTTTGAAGTCTATTGTCTGTCTGTGTGCCTTGCCTTGTTATTTGCGACAATAAATCCCTCGATTCCTCGTCTCCCTGCTCCTGCTTCCCCAGTCTGTTCCATGACACCATGTTTACGTGATCTTGTAACATTTATTGTACTGCCATCAATATGTTTAGTGTTTTTACTGCAAGATGAAGTGTTCAGTCTAATGGAAAAAAAACACTTGACTGCAGATCTGTGCATCTCAAACTACACAGCACATTTAACTAAGTCAGGGTATTTGACTACCAATGCAGAGCTTCCATTGTTTATCAATTTCAAAACACACAATACAATTTGTAGCGATATAAAGGAAGAAAAGGATTACAAGCTTGTAATATAACGGTAGGGAGGATTTAGGTTAAGGTTTTATGTGTGATGCTGGTATGGATGTTACCGTTCAATAAATGGGTTTTCACACATATATACGCATTCGCACACCCACACATACACACACACACACACACGCTCAATTGAACAGACGGTGCTCCATTGGCCATAGGCTTTCACTGCACTCACAGCTTGCTGACATGGACATTTGAAAGCCGGCGGCAGAGGTGAGCACCACGAGTCTGTCCTGTATTTCTAGCTTTTTTTTTGCTTAACTTGTGTTAATATATCATTCTTATTATGATTTATGATATAATTTATGTCAACTTATTTAGGATTAGTGGATTAGGTTTTTATGAATAATTTTGCATGAATATTGTCATATATGAAGCAGAAATGCAATTTAGATTTATTCTTTGTGTTGGATTATTCCTAGCTTTCAAAATTGTTTGTTTGAAACTGAAATTGATATGTAAATTCATTTACACCTTTTCTTCTATTTAAATGTATTGCATATTTTGATTATTGCCTGGTGAAATTACTTAAACTAGTTTTAAAATGTTTATTGATGCAAGTATTAAGGGGAATTCTATTTAATACAGTTCACATGAAAGTTTGATATTTTATACACCATAATGAACAGAGGCACACACACATGCATACACAAATGATCTGTTTTTACACGTTTTTCCATACATAAATGCATGTGTGTACAAGGTGTGTGTGTGTGTGTGTGTGTGTGTGTGAGTGAGAGAGAGAGAGGCCTCTTTTCTTCCAGATGTGAGACCTTTCTCTGCATTCATAACTTTCTGCCTTCCTGTCCACATGTCCTGGTGGAATTTCTTTGGTACATGCCAGGGTGTGAAGTGTCAGCCCCTCATAATAGCTCTCTGTCAGACTGAGGAGCAGTCTCTGCACCTCTCCACTTTACCCCAGGCCTCCCTTAGCTCTCGCGCATCTCACCAGCTGTCTCATCCCAAGAATACAGTTTCTGTATAGGGTCATATGTGAGACTCCAAAACTGGGTTACACCAACATGGATTAATTTAATCCTGGTTTACACTTAATCTAGGATTAGTAATTCTAGGTTTAAACTGGTGTTTAATTAGTCAGATGTATTTTGCATCTTAATTTTAACCCTGGATTAGTTTAACCAGTTTAAACTATGAATAAAATAGCATTAACTTAGGTGCACTGTCTGCCATGATGAATACGGACGAAATATAAACAAATTCACAATGCATACTAGGATAAATAAATACGGCGAAAAATAAAGTTAATGCAAATATCTCAAAAACTTTTTTTTAAAAAAAGCTGCTACTTTTACCACACTTTTGCTTGAGTTATGCTGAATTTTTCACACATAACTTGGACATTGGAGCAATAGTGCTTTCAATTACAAAAAAGTTCCCCATTCTCACCCCCAGTTAGTAAAAATGAAAAGTATGAAAAAATTGATGTACTCTTTTAAAGTGTTAAGCTGTACTTGTGCAATAAAGAGAAGGAAAAAAAAGTTTGCAGGTTAAACTCCATACATAATTTCATATGAAACTCCATGTTCACAATTCTTATTAAATTCTGCCAGGAGATCGATCTTTCATTTTCCACAGAATAAAAAACAGTGTAACGGTATCCTGTTTCACCTCCGGCGCTGGTAATATTAGATAAAAGTATATTGTGTAGCAACTGAATTTTCCAACGCAGAAATATGGAGATGCAAGCAAAAATGTATTAATGATGCATTTAATGTAATTGCCCAGTTTTATCCCTGCTACAACTCTTCTGTACTTCCACATAACTTCTATGTCAGCGCCAGTGCTTCTGGTCAACGAGTCAATGAATGATGATGTGAAAGCACCTATTTCTGTAGACTGTGGTCTTGTGAACTCTAAAAAGATTGCTGTCAAGCTTTTGATAACTCCCTGCAGCATAAAAACGCAAAGCTACTAGGAGCTGGAGAAGCGGAGGTATAGCAGAGTTCCTCTCACTTCTATGCACGATAGCTGGTCCAACTTTCCCACTGAGGTATATGACACACTCTTTTGTAAATCGACATTGCTGGGAAAACTCACTATTGCTGTAAAAAACTCAGTTGGGCTTAACCTGTCTCAAATTTTTCTACGTGGGACTCTTTCCTGTGATACCACCCAGCAAATAAATGTAGCCATGTTGTCAATAAAACTGAAACAGGCATAACATAAACCCCCTCAGTTGGTGGCTTACATATGACTGCTACTCCATCTTTATACTACGTTTAAATTCACTGGTACAACAGACTTGAATTTAATCTAAGTTTACGTAGAAGTTAAACTGAGATTATCAAAGTTTTTTTTATTTAACCAGCATTAATTGTAAACTAAATTTAAACTAGGTTTAGAGTTTGGTGCAACAGGATTAGTATATATATTTTGATTTAATCCAGTTTGTAAATTAAACTATGTTGGTGCAACCCAGCGCAACCAGCTTCTCTGGTTGAAATCCACTGATTGTAAACAGTTCAAAATTTGGAATAACTTGAACTAGCAAAAGATGAATCTGTGAAGAGGTATGAGTCTGAGAATTTTGGAGAAGGCCCTGTTCAATAAATCAAGCATGGCTCTAGAACAGTTCCCAAAATGTGGGTTGCAAGTTTCTGGCACTGTGATTTTGTGGGTTGCAGGCTGAAAAGTTTGGGAACTCATGCTCTAGATTCTAGAACATTGGTCTCCAACCTTTTTTCCACCATGGACCGGTTTTATTTTGTTAACATTTACACGGACCGGGAGGGGATGGCGTGTTAAGAGACATGGAGAGACGTGTAATGGTCCCCAACCTTTTTTGCGCCATGAACCAATCTCATGTAAAACAATATTTTCACGCACCGGTATAGAAACAACTAAAAGCAAAGTGTGTAAAAAAAAAACTCACCATCCCACTGCATTAGTGGGAGCCCTGAGCTTGTTTCCCTCTTGCGAGCCGGGTTGTGGGAGGGAGCGAGGAAGTGTAACAAAGATAATGAGGTGCACAATATTTAACTACGGTATAATTCCAATATAACGGACTTCAAGGGACCTGGCAAAACAGTTCATTATATCCAAAGTCCGTTACATATCCAGAGTTGCTGTATGTCCAGGACCAGAGGTGGACATTTCAGGTCCAGAAAGTAAAAATCCAAACCAGGATTTTGTTTCAACCAAGTAGTTGCATACTCTGTGATTGTGACTCTTTATGTTCAATTGGTTGGTTGAAACAAAATCCTGGCTTGGATTTTTACTTTCTGGACCTGAAATGTCCGCCTCTGAAGGTAACGCTTTATCAGTTTCAGTCATGCCCCGCTCTGCACCACCCTTCTCTGCCCCGCTCTGCTCTGCCTTGCTCCACCCCGCCCCGGTCTGCCCTTCTCCATCCTCTTCCGCTTTTCTCTGCCTTGCTCCACACCGCTCCACTCTGCTCTGCCTTGCTCCACCCCGCCCCGGTCTACCCTTCTCCATCCTGTTTCGCTTTTCTCTGCCTTGCTCCACACCGCTCCGCTCTGCTCTGCCTTGCTCCACCCCGCCCCGGTCTACCCTTCTCCACCCTGCTCCGCTTTTCTCTGCCTTGCCCCACCCTGCCCCGGTCTGCCCTTCTCCACCCTGTTCCACTTTTCTTTGCCTTGCTCCACCCCACTCCGCTCTGCTCTGCCTTGCTCCACCCCGTCCCGGTCTACCCTTCTCTACCCCGCCCTGCTCTTCTCTGCCCTTCTCCACCCCGCCCCGCAATAACAAATTCCCTGAAATTCTGTTATATTTGTAGTTAACACTGGGTAATAGTAGGTTTATATGGTGAAAGCTTCTTCTGTTTTCCCTTTTGCAGTATTAAGCACATTAGAACATTCTGGGGTTTGTTGTTATTTTTTTGTTTTTAATTTATACGTGTTTGTCTCTGTCAGACAGACAGAAAGACAGACAGACAGTCGTTTTGATACCCGTGCTGAAAATAAAAAAATGTATTAATCAAGGTTACAGATCTTTAACCTGCTGCCTGCCAAAATGAATGCTTCCCCTCTGTTAGAGGATGTCAGGTTGTGTTAGAAATGGACTTATGACACCTTGCCAGCGTGGTTTAGCCCCCCTCCCTGGCTGGTGAACAGGCCTTGGGGCCGTCAAGCCCCCGCTGTGCTGCAGGCAGCATTGGTACACAGGACACGCTGCTGCCTAAATGAAGCTCCAGCCCTTTGTTTTTGTTCTTTATTCGTGTCTCCTTTGCTTCCACACATTGAGATTCCATTTCGTCAAATGTCATGATATATAATCAGGTTTTTAAATACAGATTTCCCCGCTTTATGCCACATTGCTTTTACGAAAGACCTACATTAGTACCTGTCTTCACTTACCAAAAGAAATCTAAAGAGGATTTTTGGTGCTTTTCCATCATACCAAGTATCGTACTTTGGGTACTTTCGCTTTTCCATTGACTTCCCGTCAAGTACCAGTACCAAAAGTGCCAAACCAGTTGGGGTACTGCTTTGGTATTTCTTTGGTACTTCGGTACTTTGGGGTGGGACTTGAAATGCTTTCTTTGTTGATTGCTGATTTTTAAACATACACTAAGTATTCTTGAAAAGGAATAATAATTAAAATTGCAAAACTTGAAGTTTTTTTTTTTCCTTTTGACAGTAAAAATATTTTAGCCAAACTCTGTGTGCTGTAATGTCTGCACCCAATTGAAAGTAAGAAAAAGCCTGATCCTCTATCTGACTAACGATGTGAGAATTGTGTGTGCATAACATTACAATGTGGATATTAGTATCATACGTCATCCAGCCCTATAATACACTATAAACATTTTTCGAATTCAATGCAAAATACCCCGCCTTACACTGTGATGTCATTCAGTTCCAGTACCAGTTTTTCTGGCAGCCGAAAATCAAAACCTTGAAGCAGCATATTTTTGGTATTTTCTTGAAGTACCAAAAGTAAGGTACCGGCTGCCTTGGGAAAGTCCCCTGTAAAGAGAATGCAGAATTATGGAACTCTTGAGACTCGGGGGGGAAAAGTAGGACCACTTGTTTTGATCCAACTGATGTAATACAATGCAGAAGAACAGTCGTGATTTAGAAATGAGATCACATAACGGTCTGAATTGAAATCACATTTTTTTTTTATTGATTGTGCAGCCCTACTCTGATAGCGTATCATGATTGTAGAATATCTTGCTTTGCGACTCTAACCCAAGTGCACCAAGCGAGCAGCTCTGCATGTGTAGGTGTGGTGGCACCTGGTCACCTGACTTCCACGATGCTCTGAAGCGTTTGCTTTAGTCACTCAAGCGGTCACAAGCCTCAGCGGTATGATTCTCGTCATTGTTGTTGTTCTTGTTGTTATTTTTATTAGAGCGTGTCATTCAGAGTCTCTCATGCAGGGTCTTTCCGTGCCTCCTGGAACGCACTCCAGGTTCACTGTGATCCTAGACCAGTGAGTTCCAATCCAATCCTTGAGGCCCCACAGACATTCTTGCCGGGAGCTTGGAGAAAGCAAAAACATGGACCGACTGTGGGTCTCCAAGGACCAGATTGGGAAACTCGGCCCTAGACTGAATGGATGGATGGATGCTCACTGTTAAATGGATGATCAGCACTGTTATGAAACAGTGTGCAAGTGACAGGAGGAATGAAAAAAGCTGCTTCAGCTGAACTGAGGTACGAAGGATGTGCCTCTAAGACCCACTAACAAAGGGTGTTGCCATTCTTTAAAAGAGAGTGTGGCTTTTTAGTTCAAAGCTGTGTTATGTCACCACTGTTGCATTTTTGTCAGCTTTGGTCAGTTGTGCTCTTTTGATAACAAAAATGATCATTTGCAGTGTGCATGTTTTGCTATAGAAATATAGAAACATTATTATGAAGTGTAAATTCACTGATGAGTCTGTTTAAAGTACAAAATCCTTGCCCCCCTATTTCCGCATTGAAAAACTGCCATTGTTTATGTTGTTTATTGTGCTATGGGAGAAACACCGTTAGCAGAGTGCGGCGTTGTTTAGATGCAAGTTTCTCTCCTTGGTCAGCAGACGTTAACCAAAGCGGAACATGGTGATTGATCGCGCTGCCTCCAGAACTCCAAGGCTGAGGCAGATGGATGAGTTTTATTGGAGCCTTCCTCACTCGCCATGTCTGTCACAGCAGTTTTACGGGACGCCCAGGGTCACACGGCACTCGGCTAATCTGGCGAAACGGCTAGCGACTGATCTTCCCTCTTCAGAAGCTTTCAAGTGTTTCCACCACTCAGAGATAAAATATCTCACCCTTAAATCTCGAACGGCATTGGGGGTTCTGTCACAGTCGGGACACGTGGACAGTTTGATCGAAGGCTTGTTGTTGACCCCTCTCCCCTCCCGTCTCTTTTGTCTGTGTGTCGTTGCTTAAACAGTGAAATTCAGACCCTGTTTCATTTGCGTGCATCTGCCACAATCTGGCTTTGCAGTCTCAGGGTAAACTCTGACAAATCTCTAGCCAGATTTACACATTAAGAGAATCACAGTTTGAATGAAACCTCCTTGCGTTCTGTTGCTGTTCATCTGAACAAGCTTACGATCAGCCTCTTCTCCTTTTTGCTTGCTGAACTTAGAGTCAAGACAGTCTCTCAGCACATAGACTGTGGAAGCTCTTTTCTGAGAACTTCCTCCTTTGATACAGTTCCCTGGGTTAATTGTTCTCCTGGCTTGGGTTAATTTCTCTACTCACCTTAACAGTGGCTTCTCGCTGGCCAGGATTGGCTGCCTCTCCTTTGAATTCCATACGATCTTGCCGCAATCCCTCCCTGCAGTACCAGGTGATGACACCAGTTTTGGACCAAAAGAGACTCATATTACCATTATAGTGAGTGGATATTTTCTATGCATTTTCTATCTAGTTTAAGAACCTTCCTGTAAATGTTAAAAGTCATCCTTTCTGATGTCTTTAATAAGCAATTAGCATATATAGTCACCATGCTTGTAAAAACGACCCCATACTGGTGCTCTCCGCGATACCAGAGTTTATTTGCTGGTTTCCCACCAACTTTCTTCTGCTGGCAGATGTTCAAATATTGACTAAACATTCCATATTTGTTTGAAATCAAGGTTCACCGCCTGCCAGCACAGGGCTACTAGTGACCCTTTCAAAGAATGCATTTTTTTAAGAGCTTTGTATAATCAGAATGCCAGTATTCCTGTCCGACCAAGCCCACACATATGGTGTCATGTTGATTTAACCTCAGTTCTTAGTACCTGTTATTCACTGTTCAAAATTAAGGTCATAATTAAAATGACCACCTCAGCGGACCATCGCCTACTTTGTGTATGTCTGCCTCTCCTCGGATCATTGTAGTTCGTCATCGCCATCATAAGTGATTTTAATATTCACATCCTCCAGTTCAATATTAATGTGCAATTAGAGACAGTGTGGACCCTTTCTGAGCCCCCACCCACGCCACCCCTGCAACAAACGCCGTGTTCTGTTTGTTCACAAACCCTCCTGACCCCCTACAGCTAACTTCATGGACCTTTCTTCTCAATGCATAGTTTTAATGTGGAATATTGGACTAATGACCCAGTGTCAACTGTAAAAGTGACCTTGTGTTGATGATTTACTTAGTGTGCAGTGTAATATAATACACGGTGCCCTGGTGTCTTTAATTTATTACCTGCTTAGGCTGTGATGTAAATTGATTTTAATTGCACCTAATGTTATGCCTGCCAGCTGTAGCAGTGTGAACTCGCCATGTGGCAGTTAGCCATACATTTGGCTTTAATGCATCTCTTATTATGCAGATGCTTCCTTTGCGTTAGATAATGCTGCTGCCTGATCCCCACCACAGACTGTGGACAGGTATTTTGAAGGGGGAATCATTTTCACAGGCAGGCCTGTCATCCTTAGCATTAGACATGTCCCCTTTTACTGCAGTTCTGGTGCAGCCCCCCTGCCCCCTGCCCCCCTGTCCCCTGCCCTACCC
>JAODKF010000068.1:30036850-30046890 GCA_026779585.1 Mormyrus proboscirostris | reverse complement strand
AGGGAGATCTTAGCATGGCCGACTCACTCCCTCTGCGGCCATAAAATACTGGCTGTGGGGCCTGCGTGATCCTACAAGAGGTATTACAGATTATATTTCAATGATACATAACTATTTGTTTTTCAATTTTTACTAACCTAAACTTTATTTGAAAATATGTGGTAGTTTACTGGATTCAAATTATTCACTAGGTCTACAATGATCTAATTTGAACAAATTTTTGAGGTCTGCTGATAGTAGACATGATATTATACATACATCTTTACAGACTTGTCACTACTACGAGCTGATGATACCATAAGCAGTTCTTGCTCATCTGAGAAATCTTTGATGGTGTGCCTGTTGCCAGCGTGCACCTCTCCAGGTGTGCCTGTTGCCAGCTAATGCCAAACAGTCCACTCTGTTCATAGCTACTGCTCCTACTATGTCAACTGCTTCATCCATTGGTGTACTGGTGTCCAACACATAATCATTCTGAAAAGAGACATAAAAACACTGTTTTTGTTACACCATGAAAAAATGAGCATATTTCTCAAAAAGTTCTTCCGCACAATTAACAGTCTATGCATAACAGTCACTGTAGAGTGGGCCTAAGAGATGTTTACCAGTGGTTCTAAGGATTCTGGATGTTGGAATTCCTCTTCTGTTTGTTCCAGAGCTCTTTCAGAGGCTTCTGAAGGTCTTTCAACAGGTGGTGCAGGGGTCATAGCAAAGGCTGTTAAGAATGTTACAGCATTACAAAAAACTAGTAACTTCAAATTAATGACTTTAAATGATCACAGCTTTTCCATCATTCTCAATGATACTTACAATGAATGATAAAAAAAAAAGATTTTCGCCTCACAAAACATACTTTTAAAGCCTGAACAAAACTTCCAACTGCCTGATGGGTCTGTACAGTAAATGATCAACGAATCATACAAATCTGTACCATAAGAGAGTCTGAAGAATTTGAACAGTAAAATATAGTATTCAGTTTACCTGAATGCTGTTCCTCAGGAATAGACAGAGACATAATGACAGAATAGTGTGGTTGTCAAAGTTATGGAGCCCATCTGACCACTCTTGGCATCTGTATGCCATGCCACATTTGCAGCACCATTTGCAATATGTCGACACTCCAGGCAAAATCAAACAATTGATCAGTATTCACAATAAATTAATTAAAAAGTAAAAAGAGAAGAAATTACTATTACATTCAATGACATCTAACATTGTGACAATTTTGGCTTTGCGAGAAATAACCTGTGGCACACTTAAAAAGGTCTCTTCAGGGCATTCTGAGCACACAGTCTCTTTTGGAATCAAGTGTCTTGGATATTCTTTTGATGGACTGCAGGCATCTGAAGGCAGGTCGGCTGGGAGGTTCTTTATTTTTAATATGTATTTCACCATTCTGAGAAGCTTTGAGTCTTCTGGATGGTACAGCGTCCAGTCTTCATGTACATCTCAAATTGGTGGGAGTGATTCATTGAGGTCGTCTTCCACACTGCGGATATGACTAAAAAGTGATCTTGCCACTTTCCAATGTATTTGTGAATGCATGATTGCCTGGCCTTGGTACAAGGACAGTGCCACTCAGTTTTTTTGGAGTCATATGAAATCAGAACTCTGCCCAACCCGCTATAATAAGATATAACAGGCTCATAAATTGAAATGCATACTTTTGCAAACAGTGACTTTTCAAGACAAAGGAACTCCTCGACTGCAGGCATCTCTCGGTCGCTGAAGGCGGTTTGTTTTTTTGTCTTCACCAAACCTCTTTTGCTCAACCAGTTCAGTTAAGGTGTCTTCAGTAAGAACAAGCTCTTCAGTAGCAACAGGTTGGCAGTATGAAAGCGATCGATTCATAGAATCATATGATAAGGTGGCAATTCATACAGACAGAGAAGCAGGAGGAGGTGGCTGGAGAGAGGGAGGTTTGGGCATTGCTGCTTAGACTGCTGCCCTGATGACCTGAGCCTGCATAAGCGGTGGAAAATGGATGGATCGATGGATGGATTTCTAAAACATAAATGCATTGGGCCTCTGCTAATATTTATAAATTAATAAGCAGGATTTTACCAATGCAATGCCAGAAATAACCCATCCTGTGTTCATCCCAAATTATATCCGGTGCAAACGTTTTTTAATTGCATTGTGAACTTTTATGCCAGTGCACTGATGCAGGTTGGTGGATCTCTACTTGAAATCAAAGTTCCTTCCCTTGGCAGTTGTGTTGCTTGATGTAGTTTAGTGGAGGGTGGTCCAGGTTCCTCCACTGAAATATGGAAGATGATGTAGACATATTGGACAAGTATTTTTTTTCCCAATATATTGTCTGTTATATTCAGGGACATCACTATTCTTTATCCCCTTTATATAAACGTGCACTAGTTTACTTCTCATTCATTTTCATTAAAATTAGACCTGCCCTGTAAAGGCTTAGCCCCCCCTTTTAATAAATCACTAGTCAAGTTCCTGGTTACATTATGTGGACTGTGTGTGTGTGTTTATTGTGTCTATTGTGCGATGTCATCTTTCTTTCACAAAGCAAACTTATGGAGTGGATCCTCCCTGATGCCCTGGGCTACCTAATTAGATTACTTGAGTGGCTTTCATACCATAGGTGTCCCTCCTGTGCAGTGACATGGGCCAGAATGTGGGTCAAACACTCACTGAAGGCAGAATTTCAGTGAAAGCTGAAACTGGAATCAGTAATCACTCTTATTGAATGGCTTATTGAATACAGTGTGGTAGAGATACTGTTCAGTAAAGGAAAGAGACAGGCACTTGAGCACTTGTCTGTGTTTTATTGGGGTTACTGAATACACTGTAAAACCATTACGCACATTTTCTTGAGGGAA
Organism: Mormyrus proboscirostris; assembly: GCA_026779585.1. NCBI lineage: Eukaryota > Metazoa > Chordata > Actinopteri > Osteoglossiformes > Mormyridae > Mormyrus > Mormyrus proboscirostris. Next base: position 30,044,044 of record JAODKF010000068.1, on the reverse strand, counting down.
GGGAAAGGCTGGCTGGTTGTTTTTTATTCCTGTCCTTTGTGAATAACATGCTTTTACGCACTAGGAATGCACATGGAGTGTTATATAAATACCAATACATGACTCTGTGGAAATGATTGTATAATAATAGCTCAGTAAACTAATTTGGTCTTTGATGTGGGACTTGCTAATCCTGCTGCCTTTCATTCACCTGCACCAGGAGTTTCTAGCTATTGAAAAGACCAGGGGATATGTGAAGTTTTTTGAAGGAAGACTGGCATTGGATCTAAAATAATCTGGGCTAGGCTTAAAATACTTGGGGCTCCAGCCCTGAGTGATTGGAGCTAACAATGCCACAGCCTGCACGATGACAATTTGTCATCTGCTCTGCCTAGTGAATGATAGTTTTGGAGTTTTGTATGTAGACAGATGTACTGCAGAGTTTGTCATCTGAGCTGGTGAGCGGGATAAACCTAGGAACTGTAAAAAGTTCCTTATGATGGTCCTATACAAACGTGTCTGGTACTGGTGTGAATATATTAAATTCTGCTGAGTGAGAAATATTTGTTGAATGATAATTTGTTGACTGAACACTTAACAGTGGAATTATTTGAGCCCAACCCTATCTCGTGCGTGGAAATTCCGTGTTCCCCTGGTATCACACGGGTCTCTTCTTTCAGTTCAAAGATGTGCTGTTAGGCTAAAAGGTATCTAAGTTTCCTGTAGTATGTGTGTGTGTGTGTGTGTGTGTTCTAGGTATACCTTATGTCGTAGGGGCCAAATTTCCCAAAAACGTGATAAAAAACCTGTTATTTTGATAATGTGGGGATTTTGGCGCGTGCATGCAACCATGCTCTCAGCGATGGACTGGAGGACAGGGGGTATCTGAGTTACGTGTTCTGTGGTGTTTGGGATAATCTTCAGGTCCCTCTGCACCCCTGACCATGATAAGTGGTTGGGTGGATGGTGGACACTTATTTTTTGCATGATCTAACAGCTCAGAGGGCTACGTATGATTCGGTTGGTATATTTCTTAGTGTATCAACTGATTAATTTCTTGTTATTTTCCAATTTCTTTCCTGATCTCAAGGTGCAATAAAGATTCTTTAAGGTCTCTGAACATCATTCATTATTATGCAGATTTTGTGATTTTACAGAACCCAGATCTGATCCAACTTTTTTTTCAGAGAAAAGCCTGCCAGGTGTTGAAAATTATTGGAGTAGGGCATTCAGCAGGAAATGCTACTGACAGACACAGAGCAGGTCCCTCCTTCTATCCTGCATCTCTCCTGACCTCTTGCTACCATTATATGTAGCTACTGTTACGATAGCAAATTGGCAGGAGAATCGCTGCAGGAAATTGGTGGCATTCATCACCAAGTCCTGCGGTGTAGATGTTCCATGGTTTATGGTTCACTGTCTCCCCACACCCCTCTACCAAATTTAATTGAATTTTATTTTATATAGGAACTGAAGGCTATTAAGATGTAACAGGCATGAGCTTCCTGAATCAGTACGGAGCAGTGCTGCAATGTTGACTGAATTTTCTGGCTTTTTTAAGGCATGTCTGTCTGTCTGCATGACAACTAGGTTCCCACGCCGTTCCTCAAATAACGTTCTGGTATTTTTTCCTTTAAATGGGTAGTGTTTCATGTTGAGTCCATGCCAGTGACCTGGAGTTCCTCAATTCTATTTTTAGATCAGGCCGTGCTACCAGCTACCAGTCATAACAGTTGATCCTATTGACATCCTGGTAGTCAGTGGCCTTTTGGTGTTTACACTGAGATAGAAACTGCATGCTGCCACTGACATCCACTGCTACCATTGTTTTTATACCGCAAGAAAAGCAAGGAATGTTAACATTGTAAACTCTGTTTCCCGGTCTCTTCCAGATCTTCCCATGCTGATACCCCTGGGCTTTGGACAGCAGTTGGCAGCATGGAGGAATAGACATGGGACATTCGCAAGGAAATGGCTTTTAATTTATCTAGATTACACTACAAAGACCTGGACGTGGCACAGCTCTGAAGGATTGAAAACGTTCATGGAAAGCGCTGTATTCAGCTGAGGATATTGCTGTTTTGGTTTATGGCCCTTCCCTGGCAAACAACAACATGGCAAACGACTCTCATGGCGGGGAGAAGAGCCTCCCTGACCAGGACGACCAGGAGCAAGAGTTCGGCTGTATGCTGGCAGAACTGCGCTCTCTCATGGAACTGCGGGGGGCTGAGGGACTAGAAAAAATACAGGAATCATACGGTGGCATCCAAGGACTATGTTCCAAACTGAAATCATCTCCTGTAGAAGGTAAAAATCTCCTTTGTTCCAGATTTTAGTGTGAACAAATAGCAATTAATAGTCCTAAAATGGTTTGGTTACATTCTGTGCAACAAGAGTTACTGTGCTTGGTTTTAATATATCCTTTTATAGATTGGTGATAAACTTTCAGTGATAATTTGGGCCTAATATTTGTAAAAGTAAAACTTTTTGGGAGATACGGGTCCATTCTGCAAATTAGTGTGTTTATTATGGGATATCTTTGTTATGTGTTGTATTGTCTTAGACAGGCAGGATAGGTATTTACAGCAAAGCTTAAACAATGCTGCTTAAGGTGTCTGTTACATCTGTGTTGCCGGCTTTATACCCAGTAAATGACATTACATTGTGAAGTAAAGCTTCTATGTTATCTCTGTTGGTCAAAAGCTGATTATTACCTGATTAGTCAATTTTATTTTTGTACCATATGTTTTAACTGTGGTCAGGAGCAGCTGATTACCAAAGTATTTTTTGAGATCCCACAAATAATAATAATGTTTAGCAAATTTATTTGTAGAAAAGTTTAATTCTAAATTATTTTTGGTTGGTTATGGATGTGTTGCAAATTTACAATACAGTCTCTCCCCGGGTTACGATGCGGTCACGTTCCAACAAAACTATCGCAAGGCGAAGATATCAGAAGGCGAAAATGCATTTTAATACAGCACACCTAACCTGTCAAACATCACAGCCTAGCCATTAGCCTACCTTAAACATGCTTAGAACACTTACATGAGTCTACAGTTGGGCAAAATCATCAACACAAAACCTAATTTATAAAAAAATAAATGCAGAATATCTCATGTAATTTATTGAATTATTGAAACATTTACCCATTGTGAAGCTCAAATATCGTCAGTAATTTTTGAACCTGTCTGTTATTCCTCTCTGTTTTTTCAATCAATATTTTTTTGCATGATAAAAGATGTACAGTGGAACAAACCACAGGCCTCTATTATGAAGCACTTGTAATTGTCTTGTGGTTTTAGCGAATTGAAAATTCTTGTTGTGAAATACATCTCTGAAGACCCAAAGCACATCCAGCAGTGTTCCAGCGATTCGCTTAGTCGCCTGTACCACAAAGTCCTTAAGCATTATTTCCAATGCTCATGGAAGGACCCAGGCTGTGCCTGACAGATTCAGCCCACCTGCTACCAAAAGGTGTTTTACATGTTTCCAGCAATTTAATGTATAATTTAATGTATGGCAGTTTTGAATTGTATTACCCACAATGACAGTTAAGTGAGGGTGTGGATGCTAGAATGCATTCACTGCCTTTCATTCTCACATTTTATGGCATGTTAGATCTTAGCATTTTACAGCACTTATTATAAATGTGGTATAAAAACTGTCATGCCACCTGCATGGAGCTGCCACTTTAACTAACCGTTGTATTTTCCCCAAGGCAGGGTGGAGCCCTGATGTTGCCGTTGCTATCGTCTAGGATACTGTATCTCATGCGTTAATCCGCCCTTGCTAACCACGTATCTTCGCACTGTTGCGAAAGCTGGTTTCTTTTATAATGCAGGACTTTTTTTGCTGACTGAAAAATCTGTAACTATTTGGGCCAATCATTTAGTTAACAGATATCATAGTGTCTCACTGTCTGTTTGCCTAAGATTTATAAATAATATTGCCTACATTTTGGCCTTATCTGAAACTCTTACAGTCTTCATCTGTGCTTGAGAGCCGGGCTGTTTGGTAGGATTTATTTCAAGATTCAAGAAACTTTATCGTCATTCCACACATGTTCGCACATGCTGTGGAGTGAAATTAAATACTCAGGTCGCAGATAAGCCACAGAGCTAGTCACAGACACTTATAAATATAAAAATTAAATATAAAGGTATTAGAGTATAAAGTATGGAATATAAATTAGTAGTATGTACAGTGTCCAATACACAGAAGCAGACAAAGAATGGATGCAACATAAAACAGACAGAGGTTGTTTACTTTATGGTAGCAATAACTTAGTTACTGTGTTATAATGAGCATTGCACATATGGGCTTATTGCACATGTTAAATATCACTTCGGCTGATGGTGATAATAATTTAAATACTATGCTATGGGGAATATTGCACATATGTGTCACGGCGGGTTCAGGCAAACAGGCGAACGAAGCCATGGATATGAACAAAGGACTTTATTGAATGGGCAAGACACCAAGACTAGCAACATTAATGACCGGACTGGGGAAACAGACTTGAACGCGAAGTGAAATACACAAGACTAATCAGGAATGACACGAAACAGCTGAAAACGATCGGGATTTCACACGAGGTAACGAGGGGGGCCTGGCGCACGGAAGGATCGTACAAGCAGGTCACGACAATATGAGTATATTGCACATGTTATATGTCAGGGTTATTCAAATCATGGTCCTCGAGATCCGAGCACTTCTGGTTTTCCAGCTTTCCTTTACCTGTCAGTCAGGTGGGAAGCCTCTGACCAATCAGAATAGGTAATTATTAAACTAATACCTTGGAAGAACTGAAAACAAGGCCTGGATTTGGAATCGATTTGGAATTATCCAGACCCAGAGCCCTGTTATATGTTATATGTCACTGTGGTCTGCTGGTGGTGGGGGTGGGTATAGGTGATTCTACAGAAACGGTGCCATTTGTCATTGAGAAGGATGGTAAAAAAGTACATTACAAATTTAGATCTTTTTTGATTTGATAATACCTGATAATGTCAATACTGTATAAAAAATACTTTTTCCCACTTAAACATAGAAAATTAATTATTTTTTTGCATATTTGTCTGACACAAGTCACATTTTAATTCAGCCCCGTTACAGCCATTTTGTAATTCTGCTTTTTGTTTTTTACAATAGGCTGATGAGCTGCCACTAGCATGGCCTAGCAGTTTACAGTATGTGTCCCTTGTAATTAATTATATACTTTTTTAGATAAAAATAAAGGAAACCCCTGAATTTCTACTTCATAATCTGCAAAAGCATGACTGTTTGTTGTTGTATGTTTGCTAGAAAAGTGCAATAATATAATGTAATGTTTACAAAATATAACTTGACATATTTGTCATAACATAATACAAACAATAAAATAACATCTTGAAGCTTTATTTTGTTTATTTATGACAAAAAGGTAAAATATGTATCTCATAACAGGATTGAATGCTTTAGAACAGTTATAACAGGGTGGATCACCCAAGGATCAATCACCACTTTGTCATCAGTTTTAGGAGTCCTTTATGTGAGCTGTGAGTGCTCTGTGGTAACGTAAAGTCTGTCTGACCTCATTTGTGACATTTCTGTCAGCTGTGGTTCCTGGCAAATCCTTTTTTACACGTTGAAACCTTTTTTTGTATTTCTCTTTAAGTTTCCTCTCTTGTTGAAGTAATTTCTCTAGTCCTGCTATCTGGCTTTTCAACTTCTCTCTTGTTTTTCTAGATTTTTTCTTCCCCTGTACAGATTGTCTAAAACAGAAAATAGATTCACAACCAGGTTCATAACAACTCAGTAGAAGCCAATCAGTGTCCCTCTCTCTCCCCCTCACTCACTCGTACACACACACACACACACACACACACACACACACACACACAAACCTATACTTTCTCTAACATGTACATACACCCTACTACTGATTCCACACTTGAAATATCTTTTCCTAACCTTGAAGCCTGATGCGACATCAGCTCATCTCTTTCAGGACTTTGTGGAGGGGTTGCAATACTGTTTACAGCTTGTTGCCTTTTCTTTTGCCGCTCCTTTGTCTTTCTCCACATCTTTCTCCTCATCCTTTGCCCTCTCTCATCTACTGTAGATCTCATATACTTTTCTTCTTCCCTGTCTCAACATCTCTTTTCCATCTCTGCCGTTCATTAATGAGATATCTTGCCCTTTGTTCTGAATCAGCATTTATTCTTGCCCTGTACTCTCTTTGCCTTTCTGCTGCTGTTTTTTTTTTTTGCTGTCCTTTTGATAAGTAACTGGTAAAATGAACATGAACTTGAAATACTGAAAAAAATTAAAAAACTGAAAATTTCTCATATGGGAATGCGAGGCAAGATCACAGTCACTTATACAACTTTCATTTAAAAAAAAATCCTCATTTTTTTTTGTTGCTAATGCAAACCACTGACAGCCACTAATAACAAGCATCCACATAAGCTACAAAATATCATGTGTAAATGAATATACAATAAATATTGCAAAGATATTAATTCCTATAGCAGTCATTCAACCACATGACACTGAAAAATGTAATGGGGTTGAATGTGATGGGGTTGAAGATTTTGTCTTAATCTGATGCTAATTCTTAATGCTAGCAGCTAGCAGGATGACAAAGCATCCTTAGATATTGTTCTATTTTATAGCTCTAAAAATTACTTTTTGAAAAAACCTTCTAAATTATGTGTGTCCCCCCCCCCCCAACAGTGTTGAACACCTAAGCCTGACGGAACCTATATGTCGATAAAAAACATAAAATATTTATGAGAATTGAGAAAGTGGTTTACCGCTTCTCACACCGTGCTGTTCAAGAGACTTTGATGATTCCAATTCCACATAAATGATGTCACAGGATCATACCATTATTTTAATAAATTGGGGTGGTGGTGGTCTCGTTACGGGGTTGGGGGTTGAATTAAACACAGGGACTGAGAAAAATACTTAAATTTTAAAGAAAATATATTATACACTGGAAGGAGTTAGCAGTGCCTAATTTTGCAAAAAAAGTTTATTATTTAACATTATTAACTCAAATTTGACCATGCTGTTGATATGATGGACAATGGGGACAGGGGAAATTCTTTGTACTCTTTGGAAAAACACAAATGTAAAAATTTAAATAAATGTCATTGGGACACTGAACCTACTGAAATGGCACCAAATCTGTAGAATGACCCGTATAGACTATTAGTCCTTTCTGGT
>JAODKF010000068.1:30023830-30036750 GCA_026779585.1 Mormyrus proboscirostris | reverse complement strand
TCTCCACCTTGTGCGGTCCTTTCTTTTCTGCAGCCGTGCAGCCGGCATGCCATACTGTGATGCAGAAAGACAGAATGCTCTCCACCTTGTGCGGTCCTTTCTTTTTGGCAACTGTGCAGCCGGCATGCCATACTGTGATGCAGAAAGACAGAATGCTCTCCACCTTGTGCGGTCCTTTCTTTTCTGCAGCCGTGCAGAAGGCATGCCATACTGTGATGCAGAAAGAGAGTCCTTGCTCTCTAGAACCAGCGATATTGATGGAGCTCTTAATGTGTCCATAAACAGACTCTCAAGGCACTTCATGACAATCAGGGTAAGAGCAATCGGCCGATAGTCATTCAGACCGATTGTCATGAAGTGCCTCAAGAGTCTTATTTATTATTATGAATTACATAACAGCATTAATTAATCAGGCGATACCCCTTATACCCTTACCAAATGAAACGCTGGGTCCTGGAAGGTAGACTGATGCCCTTTACATAGATTTTTCCCTTTTTACACCTGTGAGCAAACTGATGTACCTGTATGTGTGTAGTTCTGCGTGTTTCCTGAGAGGATCTTTCTATCCATCGTCTCATCCTATTTCTGTTTTGCTTTCTCCAATAAGGAAGCTTTGGGATAAATGCACCAGCATCAATTTTACTCTTAGGCATTAGCTGGAATCTTAAAAAAGGGGCGTGTATGTGGCGACGTGAGTGTGAATGATGTTGAGCCTCAGTAGCCAGACATTAGATTTATGTGCATAATACATAAATATGTACACATATGTTCCTGTTCTCCTCAAATTTTTCTCTGCACCTGTCTGCTTTTTTCATTTTGGCATCTTCAGGTTTTCCTCTAAATATAAATACAAAATACACGTGTCGGAACTTGGACATGACATATCTTATGTAGAAAAGTGATTTTTGTGTCTTTATTTAGAAGCTGGTTAAAGAAATGGAAACTTTCCTGCCTAGTCAGTGCTACAGTTTGTTCAGTCACTAGAAGATCATCTGTGTGACTCTTCCTTGAAACACCAGAGGGAACTCTAGGAATCACACCTGAATTCCTAACTCTCTAAAAATCAGGATATAAAGGTCGCTGGAATAGCCTTTTATAGCCCTTCTCTACTTAGTAAGGTATCGAAACTGAATTGTTCCAGTATGAAACCCATCACTGTAAACTGGAAGAAATGATTAGTCATTCTGCATAAATCAGCAAAAATCAAGCAGATCTATATCTTGATTCAAAAGATCTAAACTCTCTAAATATGTTTGGGAATATATCCGAAATCAACCCCTTGACATGATTTCATAGTCCTTGAATCATTTAGCAATGTGTCATATCTGTTGTCATTCAACATTTTAAAATCAAATTAAATTAATGTGACAATAGATAGGAACAGGGGACTTCCTTGATGCAGCTACTATAATGATGGATCGATGACCCAAGAAGTAGCTGCGAATTCTGGATAATCTGACAAAACGTTACCTTGGGGCCTTGAGCCTCCCACTAGGATTGCCACTTTCAGTACTGGTCTCCCACAGTAGAATTTGCTGAGTGCCAATCCCCCGTGGTTGATTAAAAGTCCAGGACCCCATGAATCTCCCAAGGCATCCCTCCAATGCCCCTGCATAGGAGAGAACCTTCTGAAAACGTAACTGTAAAGCTTTCAGTACACAATAATGCAGGTTCAACAGTGATGTTGGATTCTCAAATCTGATTGGTCAAAAGGGTGCTGAATGACTTTCTCACACATTGTGCCAGGTAGGTGGTAGTAAACCAATGAGCTATTATAAACAATGGACAATTTCCAGCTTCTATCTTATAGTCTTACTAACAGACAATTTTCTAATTAACAATGGTAAGATGTCATTGTGTTTGTGTATGTTTTGTGTCTGGATAGCATTTCTTTTTCTAGAACACCAATCAAATGCCAATACATTGTTCTCAGCCATGTATGCCAAAGTCATGCTATTATAATTAAATTAACAAAAGAATTTTGTGTATTTATGCGAAATAAGTTGCTGGAGATCCAGTCATACGGTGTTTCTCAACCCAATCCCCTGGGATCCCAAATCCACATTTTTGTTCCTTCCCAGCTCCCAACCCACCTATACCAGGTATCCTTGACTGTTTGGATGTGCTGGCAGCTGAGGGTTAACATAAATGTGGACTTTCTGGGGGTCCCGGAGGAATGGGCTGAAAAATACTGCAGTAAATTGACTAGTAATGAAGTAATGACTAGTAAAGACAAAAAACTGTTGTTGGTAGACTTGGTAGCTATCCATAGTTTGTTAATACTATGGTCGGCAGCATGAATTTAGGCTACAGATTAACTGAATGTGTGATTCAATAATCAATATAAAGGATTTTGTTTTAACTTAATTTAGTGTTGTTGCGTCATCTTTTCCAGGGTTGACTGGCTACCCTGCAGAAACTGAGAAGAGGAAAGCAGAATTTGGACAGAACCATATACCACCAAAACAGTCAAAATCCTTTCTTCAGTTAGTGTGGGAAGCATTGCAAGATGTGACTCTCATTATTCTGGAAGTGGCAGCCATCATTTCCTTAGGCCTTTCTTTTTATAGACCTCCAGATGCAGAGAAAGACTGTAAGCACATTCATGCTCATCACTGTCTGGTGGAGTCTCTCCCTTGAAGCTGTATATGAAATATCAGCGTTTTAGCCTGATGATGTGTTTTAGTACTTGCTGATATTTGTATGGTATTTTAAGTCCAAAACTAAAAATTCTAAGTGATATGGAGAGCTAAATGGGCAGAAGCCATAGATACTATTATCTATGAGAAGGGTTTGGTGAAGGATTAGAGCAAAGTGAGGAGAGAATTTTGTCTTGAATCTTTCATACTTGCTTTGCAGTGCGTGCTTTTTAGACCAGATGCATACTAGTGGACACATGTGGGCGTGTGTTTGTGTTATTAAACTATGTTTTTGCCTGTTTTAGACTGTAGCAAGAGGGCTGGAAGTGTGGATGAAGAGGACAAGGCAGAAGCAGGATGGATTGAGGGAGTGGCCATCCTGCTATCCGTCATCTGTGTGGTGCTGGTGACAGCCTTTAATGACTGGAGCAAGGAGAAGCAGTTCCGGGGCTTACAAAACCGCATCATACAGGAGCAGAAGTTTTCTGTCGTACGAAGGGGTCAAGTTATCCAGATACCTGTAGCAGATTTGGTTGTTGGGGACATCGCACAAATCAAATATGGTAAAATGCTTTCTTTTATGTGGTATTTTTGAGGCAATGCATTATATTGTAGGTGATCTTGTTAACAATGCCGCAAATGTGGTGAAATTGTTTGTTTAGTTATAGATATGCTCCATATGAGGTATGAGTTTTGGTAATTTTATTTATATGTCACTGCTATACAGTATTAACTGTATTTTGCATTGTTCTGTCTTTTATATAACTGTACTTTATATAAATGGTAGAGAAATACGTATTCTGTGATTTCTATAGTTAATTTATGACTTTTCCTAATCTGTGTGTTTCTGGCAGGTGACCTCTTACCCACAGATGGCATCCTTGTTCAAGGCAATGATCTTAAAGTTGACGAGAGCTCCCTCACAGGGGAGTCTGATCTTGTAAAAAAAACACTGGATAAGGACCCCATGCTGTTGGCAGGTATAAAACCATGTAACTAGTGACCAGTAGGTCCTTTATGTACGCTAAAACTGGGCAAGAATTCTTTTGTTGATAATATGCCCTGTGATGGGCTAGCAGGACTGTCCCCAGGATCATGCCCTGCACTTTCTAGAGTAGACTCTAGGTTCATGACAACCCTGCACTGGACCAGCAGTTCTGGGAAAATGGATGGATGGATGGATGAAATCCATCATGGTTATTGTACACCTTATTGTGCTTTTAGCTTGCATTATTCCCCTTCACCAATTAAGTAACAGACCATTCTGCTGTTTAGATGCTGTAATCTTTACATTTTTTCTTGTCCTTATGCTTTCAAAACAGTTTTTCATTCCATGACAAAAAGCCCTGTGTTCCCTTGCAATTTTTTTGCATTTCCTTGTAAGACATTTGCATCCCCTTGCAAAATCTTTTATGTTCCCTCTCAACTGTTTCTCCATCAAACATTCACAGCATGAGAAAGGTTTATCATTTAATTGTCATATTTGTACTCCAGGTACCCATGTCATGGAGGGCTCTGGTAAGATGCTGATCACCGCTGTTGGCATAAACTCCCAGACAGGAATTATCTACACTTTGCTGGGTACTGGAGAGGAAGAGGATAATAACAAAAGAGTGAAGAAGGAGCAAAAGAGGAAGAAAGAAGAGAAAAAAAGGAAAGAAAATGGGGAAAAGAAGGAGAAAGAAAGTACGTCCCAACTGTAGACTCATCCAACCATCTTCCAAACGGCTAATCCTGATTCGAGTTGTCGGTGAACTCTATATTTAACATGGGTATAGGGGAGCTACTTTATATATGCTGATCATGACTATGACCGCAGCCCTAAATTTCAACTGTACGTATGAATATGACCATCAGTGTGGACCGTAGATGACAGCATTCGTGATATGTGGATTCATCTGTGGCAAGTCTGGACTGTAGGAAAAGTCAAATTTTATCTTATACCTTCACATCTTAATCCTGTTTTCCCTCTCAGACAAAGAACTGGATGAATCTACTGAAAACCACAAAAGATGTGAGTGACAGGTATCACTACATCGTTTCTAGAATCTGTATTAACAGGCAGAGCAGTGCTCATTCCACTCTCACTCTTTCGTGCTTGTTTTATACTTCCTATCCCGTGCCTTTACTACTTTTATACTCACCTTCTTGAACATGCACTTGTCCGTGCTGGTTTAAATTTCGGAATCACAAATCCTCATTCTGACCACTTGTCCCTGTCTGACCTGCAGAGTGGCAAGGTACTGTACTCTTAAATCCTATTCAGGTACTGTACTCTTAAATCCTATTCAGGTAATTAGTAACCATGAGATTAAGGGTCTTTAAGAGGCCTGAAGCAGAACCATGATTTTAGAAAATTTTTAAGATAACGTCTTCAATAAAATAAAAAAATCCTGGGAAACAGACATTTTAGCAGTGTTCCTGGAAATCAAGAGTGAAAACTACAGTATTTGTTATAACATCTGCATTTTGAGTCATGGATGCTTGTTACATTCTACTTTTGTTTCAATGAATGCAAAACTTGAAAAACAGTCTGAAATTGTATGACGGTGGCACATGTGGGCAGTCTGGGCCTCTTTCTCAGTGAGGATTATGGCCATGTTGGATTGATGCTTTTTTCCTCCCACTACAGATAAAGCTCTAGATGGTGTAATGATAGAGCTGGAGCCCTTCAGGGCCCAAGAAGGAGGTGATGATGAGGTCAAAAAGAAAGCTAGTATGTCAAAAAAAGAGAGGTCTGTTCTTCAGGGGAAGCTCACTAAGTTGGCAGTTGAAATCGGCAAAGCAGGTAAGACTAACAGAGAGATACACTAAAGGGGCTATATGTTTTGATACTTGCAAGGATGAGGCTAATTGTGTGTGTGTTTGTGTGTGTGTTTCCAGGCTTGGTCATGTCTGCTATGACAGTCATTATCCTGGTGGTCCTCTTTGTGGTTGACAATTTTTGGGTCCAAGGTCGATCCTGGGTCAAGGATTGTACTCCCATCTACATCCAGTTCTTCGTCAAGTTCTTCATCATTGGCGTCACTGTGTTGGTTGTAGCTGTGCCTGAAGGCCTTCCATTGGCCGTCACCATCTCTCTGGCCTACTCTGTCAAAGTAGGGGCCATCTCTCACTACTTATGTCTGTTTCTCTGCTCCTTGTTTACTCATAATTGTTCTAAAGACTCTGGAAAGCTTTATAGAGATTTTACACACATATTATTTCCTCACATTACATATCCAGTTTCTTATTTGGTTGTTATATATCATACAGTGCGATAGTCTTTGGCAGTGAAAAGAAATGTTTAAAGCTATTTATCTGGGTAGTAAGTGCACTTTAAGAATTAAGAGTAACTCTACAAAAACTAGTAAGAATCTCTTACTGATATCTAGTTGGATGATCATTAAAGATGCTTCAGTTCCCAAACCTCTCTTCAGGGGCACCTCAGCCATTCCACACATTTATTAAATTTCACCACTACCCTGTTTATTAGATAGATAGATCTGAATCAATTTTTCCCATTTAAAATAATGTGAATACAAATAATTCGTTCAAACCTCAGAAACACTGATTTTTTTTTCTATTTTTCAATGCTTTTCTGTGACCAAAAATATAGACTTAAATTAAAATAACCTTAATTATACCCAAATAATGCTAAATTAAACAGTACAACTGAGCATATGCTTGATGGCGGGATGGAAGTTCAAAAGATGGCAAAACACGAAAAGAACCACAAAACATCCCCCCAAAAAACAAAACGATTAACATTAAAAGACTGAGTAACAGTCAAAAAAATACAGTAATTTTGAAAATGTGATTTTTTTTTTTATACTGTACATTATTTTCATATGCCTACAATTTTTATGTACATTTCCTGATGTCACATGTTGTATGGCGATGAACTTCTTTGTTTGTACTGTAAACAAACAATACGCAGTTGCCACTATATGTGAATAGAGAATGTAACACTTTTATAGGTACCCTGAGCCAGAGATTTTGAGGTTTCCAGTAACCTTTAAAGTCAAGCTGTATAAGTGCTTAAGTGTATCTTAAATGTCGACCTGTAATATCAACCAAGATGGACACTTCAGACCAATGCTGATGGCATGATTTTTGAAGCACTTTGGCTGATACCCACATGTTAACCAATATATCATGCATCTCTACCATACACTTTTTAGGTACTATATTTTGGGTGTTGTGTTTCTTTCAGTATTTGGCATTTTCAGTTCAGATACAGTATCACTAATTCTTATCCTAAGACATGAACTGTCCAGTGTGTTTATGAGTGTGGTTCCTTAACATCTACAACATCTGCATTCACCTCACCATGACACATGTACAAGGCTATCAATGGCCCAGACTAAATAAATAAATAAATAATAGACCGGCTGTGGAGTTGTAATTTTTTCTTTTCTTTTTTTAGAAAATGATGAAGGACAACAACCTGGTGAGACACCTTGATGCCTGTGAAACCATGGGCAATGCAACAGCTATTTGCTCTGACAAAACAGGAACTTTGACCTTGAACAGGATGACTGTTGTTCAGGTTTACATTGCAGACACGTATTATAGGCACATTCCTAAACCTAAACACATCCCAAGGAACATCATGGACCTTCTCATTCAGGGCATTGCGGTCAACTGTGCATATACTACCAAAATCGTGGTGAGTGTTTTTTTAGATACTGTGTTTGTGTTTCAGTATATGTGAGTATATATTAGCTGTATGTACTGTACTCTTAGTGATTTTGGATTTTATGCCTGACAATGCTAAAGGAAGCCATTGCTAAACAGAAGTTTCATTAATGTTGAGAGGTCACTTGGGTAGACAGGAAGAGAGCTGACTAGGCTAAGGTGAGTCTTTGTGGCTACAGTGTCCAGACAAAGAGGGAGGACTGCCAAAGCAAGTGGGGAACAAGACTGAGTGTGCCTTGCTGGGCTTCGCCCTAGCTCTGAAGAAGGACTATGAGGCAATCCGTTACGAAATCCCTGAGGAAAAGCTCTATAAAGTATATACCTTCAACTCCATTAGAAAGTCAATGAGCACTGTTTTGAAGAACGCCGATGGAAGTTTCCGCATGTTCAGCAAAGGAGCCTCTGAGATCCTCCTGAAGAAGTATGTGGAATTTCTACATTTGTTGTGCAAAGTACTTTGTGAGGAAAGCAGGTCCAAATTATATATATATATATATATATATATATTCTTGTACAGAACTTTTAATGAATGGTGGTTTTGTTACAGATGCAATAAAATCTTGTTGTCAAATGGCGAGTGCAGAGATTTCCGACTCAGGGCTCGCAATGACCTTGTGAAGATGGTAATTGAGCCTATGGCATCAGAGGGCTTGAGGACCATCTGTCTGGCCTATAGAGACTTTCCTGTGACTGAGGAAGAGCCTGACTGGGACAATGAGGCAGAAGTCCTCAGATGCCTCACTTGCTTGTGTGTGGTAGGCATTGAGGACCCAGTCAGGCCAGAGGTTGGTACCAGCATCTTTCTTTTCTGTTGTTATACACTGAAGAAATGCTACATATTTATTCAGAATATATGCTTGATAAGTGTCCTCTTGTTAATGACTGTAATAGAGTGTACTGTATTTACTGCTTTTATTTTTTAAATTCCACAACAAATTTAGCTGAAAGGCTAAATGGCTTTTTCACTGCGTCAGGTACCATACTTTCAGTACAATACTTTCAGTACTTTCCTTTTTCCAGTGACTTCCGGTCAAGTTCCAGTAGCAAAAGTTCCAGGCCCAAAGCTGGGATACTCTTTTGGTACTTCAAACCAAAGGACACATCTGTTTATATCTGTGATCTAAAGCTCAGAGCAGGTTTGAGTTTAGTAAGACTTCCAAAGGACCGAGAAATCATGTAGGACGAATACCCCCTGATTGTAAACAGCATACTGTAAGAGTTTAGGTCCTGACATGAAAACATTCAGTTAGTTTTTCAGGTGGAAGCTGATTGTTCCTTGGTTTATTTCGTTGTAAAAAGTATGTTTTATTTTGCTGAATGTTTATGCCTTCAAATATTAAGATTTTTCATGTGCATTTTCAGTCATTGTCAGGCTTAGGTTTTCGATTTTTAGATCTTCAAAATGAAAAGCATTGAAATTTAGATTGTACTGTATTTTTGTTGGAAATGAATAATCTGTACATCCCAGTCAAGTTAAATAATTAGACAAATATTAAAATATGGGCCATTCTTATTAACTAACTTGACGATTGAAAATGTTACAATGAAATACAGCATTTCTTTGGTATGGATCAACTGACATTACCTTACCTTTTGTGTATATATAACTTGTCTGTTCTGACTCTGATATGACGATTTTTAACCATCCCCCCCTTATATTTAGCCACAAATCAAAGAACACAAATCCAGCTCTTCTTACTGGTCAGGCAGCAGGGTGGGAAATTAATCATTTCAAACTATTTTTTTCATTCATTTATACTTGCATTTAAGATGTGTGTGGCTTCCCTAATAAACATGTCACTAGATTGCAGTACTTTCAGAACTCTGATGCCCGACTACTTATGCACATTAAGAAATCTGCTTACATTACTCCTGTCCTCCATGATTGGTTGTCAGTCTCTTCAAGAATCAAATACAAAATTATCCTCATGACCTTCAAAGCCCTTCATGGTTTAGCCCCTTATTATCTGTCTGAGCTGCCCTTTCCGTACAATCCTGCCCGATGCAGACTTATTAACTGTACCTACACACAGGTTATCAACTATGGGTGGCAGAGCATTTAGTGTAACAGCTCCTAAACTTAGTCTTTTTTATTATTTTTACAGAATATCAAATTATTTTTGAAAATCTGTTATATACTTGGGTTCTGTTCAATTCAACTGAAGTTTCAGTGCCAGTCCAATCAGAGCAGTGTTCAAGTCTAAGCAACTTATTTATACAGTGCTTAATTGTATTCCACGGATGGACCCTCCAAGGACCACGATAGTCAACTGTGTTAAGACAATAAGTTATACTAAAGCAGTTCTACTGAGGAAACAAAATTTAGCAGGCTTTGCAATTTTAATGATTTTTCCTTTCCAAGTTTATCTAGTAAAACAGTCTAAACAGTTCAAAGTTTACTGCCACTGGATTCGCATGAGCTCTGAGTTATGAGCTTGCATTCTCTGAGCCAATCATTTTCATCTCACAATGTGGTGCATTTGCGAGAAATTTAATAAAAACAAGGAAAGTGACCAAGAACTGGTCATCAAAAGATATTTGTCTTCCTCTATGTAGAAATATTTTGGATTCTGTAGACAGAATACTGAGCAAAAGAAACTTATATGTCGGTATAACCTTGTGTCTGTTAGCACAACCCACAGCAACACCACAAACATATTTCACAGCCTCTGTTGGTTGATAAGTTCTATTTGCCTACAGTTTATTTCAGGTAAATTTCATCTTTTTTGTTTTATGCCAGTAGGTGACAGGGCCGTCCAGGAAATATATCATGCTCAGGCATGCTCATGAGTCTAGTGTTTTAATAAATATATAGTTTTATTTCCAGAGTTAAATGCTAATATAACAACTTTTTGTTTGCTCGTTTGAAGTGTTTAGTTTTCCCAAGTTTTGGATCTGCTATATTTTATAGATTTTATGTACACTATACTGCGGCAGTTTTTTGCCAGCTAACTGGAGCTTGTGTGTGTATACATTAAAAAGTGATATTTGATCTCAGAAAAAAAGCCACAATGGGATCTGAATGTGTGTGCCTGTGGTAGACGATTTTTGCCTCGTCATTCCGCTGGTGTGTCTGTTACGGTTCTTTGTGTTCTGTCATAGAAAACACTGGCCATACTGCAAATGAGAAAGTAATCAATAGAATATAATTTTTTGGCATATAATGAATTAATATAATATGAATGGCATTTTAAGACATGGACATTAATACATAGACAAAGAAATATAGTTGGTGGGGAAATATTGTGCAAATTGGCATGTGCAATGCATAATAAATGAATAGGTGCCATATCAAGAGTGAAGTGTCACAGTTAGGACGGAGCATTTGGGCAAACACATTTATTGATATTTCCAGTTAATCCATCCGTTAATTCTACAAACTGTAGTGGTTGGGGGATGTAGGAGGTTTAGGGAATGGATTGCGGGGGGTGGTGTCTGGGGAATGGGTTGTCGTTCTGACAGCACATTCTCTAGTCTTTGAATAACATAGGTGTTACTGTTAACCATGTAAAGCATTGAGCTGGTGCACTCACAGAAAGGAAAGTGTAAAGCTTCTTTGGTTAATCACTGTGTTCTTTTATAACATTATCCATAGTGTGTCACTGTAACTTTGGTCACAGTGTTTCTTTTAGTGTCCTATGTTCAAATGTAGGTCCCAGATGCCATCAGGAAATGTCAGCGTGCTGGAATCACAGTGCGAATGGTGACCGGAGACAATATCAACACAGCCATAGCCATAGCCACGAAGTGTGGTATCATTCAGCCTGAGGACAACTTCCTGTGTCTGGAGGGAAAGGAGTTCAACAATCTTATACGCAATGAAAAGGGCGAGGTGGGTTTTTTTCACTCAGACATAAATGAGACCCCTCATTCTAATCCAGGGCAAGTAAATAAAGTGAACTGTCATTGCAGATTGAACAGGAGCTCATTGATAAGGTCTGGCCAAAGCTTCGGGTGCTAGCCAGATCGTCCCCAACTGACAAACACACTCTAGTAAAAGGTACTGTTACCTTGCTTCAGCTTTTAGTGTAAGAAATTTTTCCAGTGCAGTCGTATTTGGAAGGAAGAGAAGTGTTTGAGTTTTGGCACAGATTCAACAATTATACACAAAAATATTTGCAGTTGGGTAGTGTGGTCTGCAGCTTTGGAAGTTTTAGTCATAAAACGTCATAGCAGATGTTTGTTTTACTGACAGGAATAATTGACAGCACTATAATGCAGCAGCGGCAGGTGGTTGCAGTGACAGGAGATGGAACTAATGATGGCCCTGCGTTGAAGAAGGCTGATGTGGGGTTCGCCATGGTAGGTTACACTTTTTCATATAATGTTAGAAAAACAATAAGCTTCTGTTTATAATGAAGATTGACATGTTTTATGTCTCTGACTGAAACCTTTGAAGGTTTTTCATAAATGAGTTAGTGGAAAGTTTGATGTATTCAGCTTTTGCTCCACATTCTGAAGCTCAGCTCAACATGTCCAGCCTTTAGCCTGGACTTTGTGAGTAAGATAAAAAGATCACTTTGTTGGGAAGGCACAGCTCAAGAAAACCTGTTTCAGGGCATTGCTGGCACTGACGTAGCAAAAGAGGCCTCAGACATCATCTTGACGGACGATAACTTCACCAGCATTGTGAAAGCGGTCATGTGGGGGAGGAACGTGTATGACTGCATTTCCAAGTTCCTGCAGTTCCAGCTGACAGTCAATGTTGTGGCCGTGGTTGTAGCCTTCACTGGAGCCTGCATCACTCAGGTATGGTGTCGCTCAGTGATTTCAGTTTCTCAACCTAAAATGTTTAAGCCAGCAACACTAGCCTGACACTGCATAATTTCTAAAGAGTGAGCTTCATGTTCACTGATACATTTTCGGGCTGAGCTCTTGGGGTTTCATGACATTATACTGCAGTAAGTCTATGGAGCTCAATTGCGGATAATTCCAGATAATTGTATTCCCAGGAGAGGGAACAGATATGGTTTTGTCACTGGTCCTCTGCCACAGGAAATACTTTCTCATCAGTGCAAAATCTCAAAAAGTCTCTGATATATCTTTTTCAAACTTTGAAAACACATAAGCTGTGTGACAAATAGGAATTGATAAAATGTTGAGCAGCACTGCATAGTGATAGCAAATAAAATGGCAGTTTCGGACACTTGATCCCATTAGCATGATAACTCCAAAATTACAGATCTTTCAAATTTTGCAGAAACATAGTATTGGTGTAATATCTGTAGTCTATATGCACTTGTCTTTTTATGCCTGCATATTGAGCCTGGAAATATGCAATTTCGTTCAGCTACACTATGCATCTGTTATAAGAATATAAGAACTATACAAATGAGAGGAGGCCATTCGGCCCATGAAACTCGCCTGGGGAGAACTTAACTAATAGCTCAGAGTTGTTAAAATCTTATCTAGCTTTAATTTAAATCTAGCTTAGATTTAAAGGAACCCCAAGGATTCAGCTTGCACTACGTTATCAGGAAGACTATTCCATACTCTGACTACACACTGCGTAAAGAAGTGCTTACTTAAATCTAGTTTGAAATGTTCTCCCGCTAATTTCCACCTATGGCCACGAGTTCTTGTATTTGAACTAATGCTGAA
>JAODKF010000068.1:29982207-30018190 GCA_026779585.1 Mormyrus proboscirostris | reverse complement strand
GCGGTTGTTCAACATTGAAAGCGGCAGGAATGCCCCGCTGCACGCCCCCCCCTCCGAGCACTACACCATAGTATTCAACACCTTTGTCATGATGCAGCTGTTCAATGAAATCAATGCCCGCAATATCCATGGTGAACACAACGTGTTTGCTGGCATCTTCAGCAATGCCATCTTCTGCTCCATTGTGCTGGGCACATTCATCATCCAGGTAAGGACATGAGCATGCCATTTGTGATAGCTGTTATGCGTAGCTCTGGTGGGCCATTGGGTGACACTGTCACCATACACCAACCAGGCTAAAACTTTTAACTCTATCTTGACTCTATCTGAGTAAAGGTTGCACATCATGTATTGTCAAGGTCCTCATGCAGGCTAACTGACATATCTAAATTGTCACACATGGACTAGCATTTATCTTGGGGTATCTTGTGTAGTATGGTGTCTGGGATATGCTCTAAGTACTCCTAATCCTGCATAGGTTCAGGGAATGGAATTGATGTATATATGGATGGAAACATGGTATTTATTCAGGCCTTCCTGACTGAAATAAGTGTTAAGGTATTCCTCACAAGTGGAAACTAATTTTGCAGTTTTCCCGCCACAGATTGTGATCGTTCAGTTTGGAGGGAAGCCATTCAGCTGTGTAAGTCTCAGCTTTGACCAATGGCTGTGGTGCATCTTCCTGGGGGTGGGATGTCTGCTCTGGGGTCAGGTGAGTTCTTGGTACGTGGCCTCTTGAGAGTATCGTACCTTGTCTACTGCACCATATAGGAGTTTTGTCTTCTGCTGTGGGCAACTTTCACAAAAGACTAGAATCAGTAAACCACCTAAGTACCATAAATTAATTTTTGTTCTAATGCATGCAGCAAAGCATGAATTTTATGACACTTAAAAATAACAAATAAGTCTGATTTTTCCCTCCTTCAATATTCATTGCTCACAGAAAGTCTTGTGAGGCTGGCTTAATTCTGTAAAAATGTTGCAAATTTATGGGTTTCATAAAAAAGTCCATTGGAAAGCAATGTTTAACATATCTGCACATATCATCCTCCACACAGACATTTTTGTTAAGTGTCATCATTTTTTGATTGACTCATTCAGTTGTGTTCTTGTCATTTTTCTATTAATTGCAATTGGGGCCATTGGCATCCAAAAGGATACTAAACATAAATGTTTGGTGTTTTATAATACTGTACAGGTGTTACTAGTTCAAAAGCACTTAATGAGTCTGCTTGTAAATGAACTTTTTCAGTCAGGATAGCTGTTTTAGAACCATAATTTCAGTTTCAATTTATTACTACTTGAAATCAATGTTTACTTTAAACTATTGGTTGTTTTAATGTCCATCCATCCATTTTCTGCTGCTTATCTGGGATTGGGTCGTTAGGCCAGCAGTCTAAGCAGGGATGCCCAGACTTCCCTCTCACCAGCCACCTCCTCCAGCTCCACCGGGGGAGTACCAAGTGATTCTCAGGCGTGCTGAGAGAGATAATCTCCCCAGCATTTTCTGCGTCTGTCTCAGGACCTCCGCCCGGCTGAACATGCCCGAAACACCTCCCCAGGGAGCCATCCAAGAAGCATCCTAAATAGATGCCCAAACCACCTCAACTCGCTCCTTTTGATGTGGAGGAGCAGCAGCTCTACTTTTTTGGCCTCAGATTTAGAGGTGCTGATCCTCATCCCGACCGCCACACGCTCAGCTGCAAACCGCCCCAGTGCATTCTGCAGGTCACTGCCTGATGACACCAGCAGGACTACAACATCTGCAAAAATCAAAGACGTGATCCTGAGGCCCCCAACCTGGACCCCTTCCACCCCTTGGCTACGCCTAGAAATTCTATCCATAAAAGTTATGAACAGAATCGATAACAAAGGGCAGCTCTGATGAAGTCCAGCACTCACTGGGAAAGAATCTAACTTGCTGCCGGTAAGTCAAAGCAAACTCTTGATCCGTTTGTACAGGGACCTAATGGCCTGCAACATTGGACCCAGTACTGCGTACTCTTGGAGCAACCCCTTCAGGACCCCCCTTGGGACACAGTCGTATGCCTTCTACAAATCTACCAAAACACATGTAAATTGTTTGGACAGACTCCCATGAACCCTTCAATATCCTTGTGTAGGGGAAGTGATGATCCAGGGTCACAACCAGGACAGAATACATGTTGTTCCTCCTGGATCTGAGGTTTGACCAATGGACGGACCCTCCTTTCCAGTACCCCAGCATAGACCCTCCCAGGGAGGCTGAGGAATGTGAACACTCTAAAGTTGGAATACCTCCACTGGTCCCCTTTCCTAAAAAGCTACCACTACCCCAGTCTGCCAATCCAAAGGCACTGTCCCCAACGGCCATGCAATGTTGAATAGCTGTGTTAGCTATAACAGCCCCACAATATCCAGAGCTTTGAAGAACTCTGGGTGAATCTCCGCCATCTGAGTCTTCCAGCTCTACTTCCTTCAAGTAAGTTATATGGGTGGGATCCTCAAAATATTCTTTCCACTGCCTGAGTATAACCCGAGATGAAGTCAACAGTTCTTCATCCCTACTGTTAATGGAATTGGTGAAACCCTGCTTTTCCCTCCTGAGTTACCTGACGGTTTGCCAGAGCCGCTTCCCATTTAACCTGCTGGTACCTGTCAGCTGCTTCATGAGTCCCACAAGCTAACTAAGCCTTGAAAGCCCTGAAAGCCTCCTTCTTCAATCTGACAGCTCTCTTTACCACTAGTGTTCCATCACTGGGTTCGGGGATTACCACTGTCACCAACAACCTTACTGTCACAGCTCTGCACTGCCGCCTCAGCAATGGAGTCCCCGAACCTAGTCCATTCAGGCCCAAGGTCCCCTGACTCCCTCAGGAAGTTTTGCAAGAGGTGTGAATTGAAGATCTCACAGACAGAGCTCTCTGCCAAATGCTTCCAGCACACCCTTACTACTAACTGTGTTCGGATTTGCCGGGTCTACCCAGCATCCTCTTCCACCATCGGATCCTACTCACTACCAGGTGGTGCCAAAACATGCAGACACAGATCTGAAAATACAATTATAATATCAATCATTGAACTGCTGCCTAGGGTGCTCTGGTGCCAGTTGCACTTATGAATACCCTTATGTTCGAACATGGTGCTCATTCTGGACATACTGTGATTAGCACAGAAGTCCAATAACTGATCTGCGCTCATATTACAATCAGGCAGGCCATTCCTTCCAGTCACAACCTTCCAAGTTTCACTGGCATTACCCACTTGAGTATTAAAGTCCCCCAGCAAAATAATGGAGCGCCAGAAGAAGTGCCTTCCAGCATCACCTCCAAGAAGGCCAGATACTCCGAACTAGTGTTTGGCACAGACAATAGTCCGAGCCCGTCCCCGGACTTGAAGTGAAAAGGAGGTGACCCTCTCGTCTACCAGGGTGCACTCTAATGCACTGGCATTGAACTGGGGGGCTATAATTACACCCACCTCTTCCTGGCACCTCTCTCCGTGGGCAACCCCAGAGTGGAGTAGAGTCCAGAGAATGGTTCCAGAATCCAAGCCATGCGTTGAGGTGATCCCGACTATATCTAGTCGGTATCTCTCTACCTCCTGCATGATGATTGGATAGTTGAGGCCCCTGCCTTCAACCGCCACCCTATCTACATTGCACCCGAGCCACACGGCTCCTTCTGCAGGTGGTGGGCCCACAGGAGAGAAAACCTATTGTTATTTCTTTGGGCTATGCTCAGCCAGGCCAGGTGCTTGCCCTCGAGCTTGTTATGTCTCAGCAGCAGCGTCGTGCATGTATAGCCTTTCTTTGTGCAGTCGTAATCAAGGACTATAGTCATCGTTAATTTGGCGAGTGGGTTCCTTTATCGCTCTATTTTCACATATTGCCTCCAGCCTTCTTTGCGCATGTGCACACAATAACTATGATAAGATACAACATACTCCTCCTCACGTAAATTACAAGAACCTCCCTAAAGAATACTCAACAAATATTAGAACTGCACAGTCTATTACCAAGACCGAAATAACTGGCATAGGCTGCCTAAGCAAAATAGAAATAACAGGAACAATTAATCTCTCAATTCCAACTAAGGGAGGACTGCCCCAGCCCTGACATAACCCTAGGGATTATTCTGCCCCATTCCGCTGTGTATGTCTGTTACAAATCTAACTGCTCTTGAGGCTGATGTTCTCTTCTGGGGTAGCGGTGGACCACACTACCATCTGGTGATGCCACATAGCTAGAAACAGGAGCTGGAGACAAAGGTGTTATGGGGGGCAATGATGGTTCCGGGTTCCATGTAATCAAGGGGGTAGCTTCAGCCAAATGAGGGTCCACTGCACATGTATCATGGTTGTCTGTGTGTATGGTTGGGTGACACAGCTCAAGGGGCCCGCCACCACTCACTAGTGAAGCTTCCTGTGGAAGGCTAGACTCAGGAAGCAGCTGGTCGCTATGCCTTTTCTAGATAATGTCCTCTGCAGTTTTGACTGTATAAGACACAGGACCAGTCTGCGCCATGACTGTTGCTGGCATCCATTTTGGTTCATGATTATAGTGCGCGCTAGTACATGCTTACCTGGGTGAAAAACCTGCTCACTTGCTGTTCATCTATGTCTCTCAATCTGCGCCAATTGTTTCTGGAGCGCCGTCTCCTTAGTCTTTGGTGGTTTCAGCAGGTCAAGGTTTGTGCAAAGCTGTCTGTTCAGAAGAAGTGTGGCAGGTGCCTCTTTTGTAATTGAATGTGCAACATTTCTATAGGATAACAAGAAGTTGTTTCATTGCTGGCGGAGAGAGCCCTGTCCTTGCGAAGTCCTTAAAGCATTTTTCAAGCTATGAACGAATCTCTCTAACTAATCCATTTGTGGATAGATGGTACGGAGCAGTGCGAATGTGTTGAACTCCGTTCAGCTCGAGAAACCTTCCAAGCTCCAGTGACACAAACTGTGGGCTATTATCGCTCACAAGCTGCTCAAGTTTTCTCTTTCTGGTTTTCTCGGTAGTAGAAGATCTCATGATGAATACCTATGGCCATTTACTGTGTGCATCAACTGCCACCAGAAACATTCGATCTTCAAGGGAGCCAGCGAAATTAATGTGTACATGCTGCCACGGCTCCTCTGGCCAGTCCCACGGATGCAGAGGGGCTGGCTGTGGCATACACCGGTTGGCTTGGCATGATGGGCATGTTCTTGTGGTCTCTTCAATTTCTGTATATAATCCGGGCCACCAGAAATAGCTTCTGGCAAGCTCTTTCATACGTACCATTCCACAATGGCCGATGTGTAGCTGCTTCAGAAGTCTTTTTCTTAAGGCTGGTGGAATAATCCCTCTGTTTCCCCACAGAAGACATCCTGCTTGTACTGAGAGTTCACACCTTTCTGAAATATACGGTTTTAGAACAGGGGAGTTGTAATGGGAGTTTGGGGTCAAAGTGTGTCAGGGTGTCAGACCTCAGTAATGCCCTTTTGGTTTGTGTGAAAGCGAGATGGCACTGTGCAGTCCATTTCCACGCCTTGTTGTGACAGAGTAGCTGGTTAAGTGGTTTTAGCATGGAAAACAAGTTCGGTATGATAATAATTTCAAAGACCAAAATAGGAACGTAGCTGACTCACATTTTGAGGCTCTGGTTCCACTACAATGCACTTGACCTTGGATAGAGCTTTGTGTAAGCCGTCTGACTCAATTATGTGTCCCAAATATTCTACAGAAGCCTGGAAAACTTCACACTTGGATTTACGAACTCTGAGTCCATATGCTTTCAAACGCTTCAAGGTGGCATTCAGGTTTCCCAAGTGCTCATCCTCATTCTTTCCTGTGACAAGTATGTCATCCAGATAGCATTGAACAGTGGGTAATCCGCCCAATACCTGGTCCATGGCACGTTGGAACAGTGCTGGGGCTGATGATATCCCAAATGGTAACCTGCAGTATCTGAAGAGTCCCTTGTGTGTGACTATTCTGAGCAGCTCTTTGGATTTCTCATCGACAGGCACCTAAAGGTAGGTTTGGGTAGGGTCAATTTTACTGAATCTTTTTCCCCCTGCTAAACCTGCAAACAAATCGTCAATGTGGGGCAAGGGATATTGTTCAGTCTCTAACACTGGGTTTATGGTGACTTTGAAATCGCCGCAAATCCTTACAGAGCCGTCTTTTTTTTTGAACCGGTACAATTAATGTCGCCCAATCACTCTGACAGGCTCTAACACTCCACTTTTAACCAAGGATTCCAGCTCTGCCTCCACCTTTGGCCTTGTTGCATAGGGGACTGGTCTGGCTCTCATGAACTTAGATATGCTACCTGATTTAACATTCAGTATAACCTTGATATCTTTCATATTACCTAGTTCCTCTTTAAACAGCTCATTATATTTGCTCAGTACCATTGAGAGATGTGTGTCCTTTTTTCCAGACTACGGATGGCTGGCCAGTCCAGTGCCATTTTCTCCAGCCATGAGCACCCCAGCAGTGATGGAAAATTCCCTTCCACCACATATAACAGCAGCTTTGCAGTCTGCCTATTTATCTGTACAGTGACTTCCATCACTCCCTTAGTTGGCACCGGTTCGCCTGTATAGGTCTTCAGGATAAGCTTGGACGGCTGTAACAGCAGATGGCATAGTTTTTTTTTTTTTTATAAACAGTTTTAGAAACTATGGAAACTGCTGCACCAGTATTGATTTCCATACCGCACCGCATTCCCATTCAACAGTGGGATTACCCAATACCCCTCAGCATCATCCACAATTGATAACACATACACATTAGCCTCATCTGAAGAGCTGCTGTGTCCAATTTATGGCTCTTCTGTTTGCACATTATACACTGAACATCCTGTTTTGTTGTTATATTTTGTTTTATTAAAGTGTTTCGGTTTATCGTCCGCTCTTTTGCTTTTACAATTTACTCCAATACTCGGTCTTGTCATGCCTTGTTTTGTCACATCTGTAGCATTTTCTCTGCAAACTCTTTACTTCAGTGGAGACTGTGTGTAATGTCCCATTGATGAGCCTCTTTAGCAGCTAACTCCACACACTAATAGTGGACACACTAATATCAATAACTTTTTCCAAAATCAACGCCCCTTCGGAGACAATTTTGAACGGCTTGACTCCTCAGCCCACAAACAAGCCTGTCTCTGACGGTGTCGTTCAGCACCTCGTTGAACTCACAGTGCTCTGCTAGCTTTTTTAGAGCTGCCACAAACATGACTATGGTTTCCCCTTCCTCCTGATTTCTTTCATGGAAACGAAAATGCTCAGCAATTACGAGGGGCTTAGGAGAAAAGTGCACTGCTAAGATGGCAACAATACCGCGGTACCGTTTGGTTCCGGGCTTGTCTGGGTAGACCAGAGAGCGTAGCAGATTAAAAGTCCTAGGACCCATTACACTTTGGAATGTCGGCACAACCTTAGCTGCCTCAATGCTTTTTGCTTCAAAGAAATACTCAAAAGGTTCCGTGTTATGAGCACAGTTGTTCATTACTTTCATCAAAGGAACCAATGCTGCCAATAGTCCCAGCCATAGCGATCTCACGGCACGTACCTGTTATTGTCGCTCACAGTCATCCACTCGACTGCTGCCTTACCTCCCCAGCAGCAGTCACACATGCGTTAGCTTTAGCCTCTGCCGGTTTCGCTTTCGCACTCCTCCCACCGAACGCAAGTCATGCGCAGATGACGATAATCCTCGTCATGTTATGTCTTGGGAGCAGCGTCGTGCATCTATAGCCTTTCTTTGTGCAGTCGTAATCAAGGACTATAGTCATCATTCATTTGCTGTGTGAGTTCCTTTATTGCTCTGTTTTCACATACTACCTTCGGTCTTCATTGTGCATGCGCACCACCACGGACACACAGCTCTTACCCCACCTGGTGGAAGCACTCAATAACAACGATAATATACAACAGAGCTCCTGCCCCACGCCAGACTCCAGGGTGAGGTCACCCCAATACGGGCGTGGCAACACGGTCCTTTATCATAATCATCATGGGAGTCTCTTTATCGCACTTAGTTTGACCACTCACTTAATACCAGTTTGCCTTACCAAGGAAAATTTCTCCCAACAACGTAGCTCCTAGAATCATAGAGCCACACAAACCCCTCCACCGCAATAAGGTGGCATTTCATTAGAGCAGACCCCTCATGGGGCTCATATCTCTAATGTCATATATATGTTTTTTGTAATCAAATGAATAACTAATTTTGCTATAAAAAAATACTCAAAATTAACAGAATTTTTATTGAATTAATCAAAACCTTCTGTGAGCACTGTAGATTTCTTTACATTGTATTGATCTAGGTAAATGTGATCAGTAGGTTTAACCAAAATTTGCTATTTTTAGTGTTTAATAGTGTAAGAGTGATTTATATGAAGAGGTTTTTATCATGCAAATATTGTTTTAATAGAAAAGGGCTATATTTCCCAAACGTGTTACCTAGGCTTGCCGGGTTCTGACTAGAGCACTTAGTCCGTTCATTTGTCATTCCTAAAAGTATAGAAGCTTGATATTTCATTAGTTTTTCGTAGACAGTTTGGCATAATCTATTGTGTGTTTCTGCTGTTTCAGTCTTTTGGCACTTGTTCTTTGTCCTACTCTGGCAGATTATCACCTCCATTCCTACAAGTTGGCTTACGTTTCTGAAGCTAGCAGGCCACGGCACTCAGATGGAAGACCACGAGGACATGGATGACCTGGATGAGATCGAGTATATAGATAGGGAGCTACGACGCGGTCAGATCCTCTGGTTCAGAGGTCTTAACCGGATCCAGACTCAGGTAAAGTGTCAGTTAGCCGTCATGAGCAGGAAAGCTGTTTTTTTACAATATTCATCAATTAATTAAGTTTTTTCAATCCCAGCAAAAAGCTGTAAGCTGAATTGCCCTTACATTTGGCTCCCTGAATTATTATTGATGTTTGTCTGAAACAGGGGAATTTCTAGCTATTGAAAAGATCAGGGGCTAAGTCAAGTGTACCTGGGACGTGACTTATTTATTTGTGAAGGAAGACTGGTATCAGGGCTAAAATACTCGGGGCTAGGCTTAAAATACTTTCATTTAAAATATGTAAACTGGAATATAGATTTCCTAGTGATTATGATCCAACATTCTTGTGGACACACTGACGCATCTGTCTTTGCTCTATAGACGCACACTTTCTGGGCTTTCCTGTTTTTGAGGTCTGATTCCTTGCAGATGGACATTATCAATGCTTTCCAGAGTGGAACGTCCTTTCAGGGGTCTCTACAGCACCAGCTCTCCAGCACCATCTGTCCAGTGCCAGATAAACCAAATAGCGTTAACTGATTTTGTAGCTCTGCACATATAGTATGACCCTTTGCTACTGAGGGTAATGGTGTGTATGAAGTGGCTGCATGAAAGTGGCTGTTTTCTCTGAAACTGAAGACTGAAACTTTTGGTTGTGAGCACAAGCTTCATGTGTGAACATTGTACACGGCTTTTCTTATTTGTGAACTCTGGGTTTCATTTATATGCGACCATTCTAATGCTGGCCCGTGACTTAACTAAAGAGTGGTGTTAATGTTACCTAAAAATATCACCAGTCTCACTATAATCCCATTGACCTTGTAAAGCAGGGTTCAGTGGAGCTAATTTAAGCATAAACAGGAAGGAAAGGTGCCAGTATGTTATTAGTATACAGTACTACACATAAATTGCATTCCTTCAGTGCTGTGGTATTTCCCTAGTGGGAAAACTAAGTATACTTTTTCATATCACCGTGTCTGTATTCTAAAATTGAGGCTTGCTGGATAATTATTTTTAAGTTCAACAGGCCACATGACACAAGCTGCGTTCAGACCACTGGCTTTAAATATCTGACTTATTAACTTCTGATTATCAATTTTTACATAACAGTAAAGCTATAAAATGATTAAGAAACACTGGAAATGTTTAAAATTGAGTTTTTGCTAAACGTAATTTAGTTTATATTATATATTATATTATACTATATTATATGCAGACAAGCAGGGGCCAGTGGGTGAAATTAATTATTATAATCTCAAATTTTCATAAAATGTAAACTCTTTGACTCTTTATAATTATATTACTCTATATGCTTTTGCTCTCTGCATGTCTGGAATGTTTGGTATGGACAATGTTTTCCCTTAATTATGATGCACATCGATGGATTGGTTGGTCAAGAAATTGTCAGAAAGAAAAATCTTAACCCCAGGAAAAAACAGAAGATACAATGTTAAGGAATTTAGTGATTGATTTTACTTTTATAAGATACATGTCACAGTGGGTCAGTGTACCTACTGTACTGTATATTTACAGTCTATGGCATTTGGATCACCAATAACTGAACAAATCATAGCAGTACATCCTGTGGCAACATTGTCCAGTCAACATAAAAGCATAAGTGAAATTGGACATTATACTAACATTTCACTAATTTGAACATTTGGTTTCTCTGAAGTGTTGCACGTCACAAAAAGAATGCACCATAAATTTCACCCATTAATTAATCCAATAGAACATCAAAGACTGGCTAGCATTTGTCGAATTTAGAGGATTTAATTGGTGATTTTAATATCAAGCCAGCTTGTATTGTAATACAAAATATATGTGCTTAGTAGTGTAATGTTTTATTTTAATTTTTTTTTAGCAAACAACATATTTTAGCAAAACCATACACTTTCGGGAAAGGGGTATTGCCCTGGTACAGTTTTGTTCCCCGACAAACAACATCAATGTACCTCCAGTGATACAAAATTGTTTATGCTAATCCATTTTTGTACCTTAAAAGGTACATTTATGTCATTACCTGCTCGTCCGATCCTCCTGTGTGCCACGCCCACCTCGTTACCTCATGTTAATTCCCGATTGTCATCACCTGTTGCCTGTTGTTTTCTGCCTGTCCTGTGTATATTAGTCCATGTCCTCCTTAGTTTGTCGGTCACTGTCTTTTGCTTGCTGTTTGCCCCGGTCTTCCCAATTAAACCTTCGTTGCCTGGCGTTCTGCCTGCCTGCCTTGTCTTTGCCCGCTGCTGCCCACTCAACTAGCGCGACACGTGATAATTTAACCTACAGCCATTGCACAATGAGCAGACCCTTGAGGATATAGCCCCAGTGACAAGGAGTTGTACCCTTAAGGTACAAATTAATACTTTTTCTGATAATTGTAGACAATTTTCAGAACTCAGCTTATTGTGTTAGCTGCAATATGAAGCACTGATGCATTCATACAAGTTAAATCCACGTCTAGTTATTTTAATTATCATTTTGTATAACCTGTACAGTTTTTTAATATTACCTATTTATTGACCAGGCTGAAAATCATGGAATATTTTTTTTACTTTGCAGCTCTTTTTCAGAATTGATTATGAAATTTTTAAAAATCCATGCTTCTATCACTCACTCACCTAGTGAGCTGGGGACCTGGAGGATCTCCCAGGCAGCAGAGGGCAGGGTGACTGGACAGGATTGCAGTCTAACACACTGTTTTATCAGACAATTTTATAAGCATAAAAACCCTCGACATGGACAGAACGTGTCGACAGTGGGGGCAGGATTTGAATCCATAACTTTGGAGGCAACAGCACTGTCCTGACTTGAAAAACATCTGTTTTTGTGCAGAATTTTCCATTTTTTCTTATATTCCTCTGTTGATAATTCAACCTTTTCTTCTCTTTTTTTCCACCATCAACACTCCACTTTAGGTTCCCAATTGTAATGCAAAAACATAAATCATTGTACATGTCTGGTATTATATTAGGAAAATGGCTTTGAGCTTGTAGTTCTCTCAAGCTCTTTTAGTGCTTGTGCAGACAGCATGTTTCTGGGCAGTTTGATGTCTAGACTCACTGCAGTGGTCTTCGTTTTAGCATTAGCATGCAGTCAAGGCAGACTTTAATCTTTCATTTCTGCCCCCTTCCACAGTTGCGAGTGGTCAATGCCTTCCGGGACTCACTCTCCCCCTATGAAGGTCTGGAAAAGCCCCAGTCTCTCACCTCCATCCACAAATTCAGGTGGTGTCCATCTGTTTCTGGAGAGCAACAAGTCAAGGCCCTCAGCCCCAGGAATTCCCTTGCATAGCCTGGAGACCACTCTGTGATTGGTTCCCCAAACCCTGGGTGCCTGAAGCCAAGATCCCCATACTTAGTGCACCAGTAGGGGGCCCCTGTGAGCCTGTTGACCAATTTGAAGGCTAGCATGTTCTCTGCTTCTCTGCTAAAAACTCTCTTTATTGTCAAGTGAATCAAGAGGAGAGCCGTAAGAACTTGAATATGGATGAAAAGTCGGCATAAGTAGGAAAAAAAAAACAAAAAACTGCTCTGTGAAGCTATTCATCTGGGCGACTGTATTTGGACTTTTACTTCTTCTATAATGGCCAATACAGTAAAACATAACTCAAGATACTAGTTGTTTACAAGGTTTATAGGTACTTTAAGCTTAAATTTATAGCTAAGAGGTTCCAGGAGAGGAAGATGCTGAACAAAATAAAGGGGAAGCTTAGCTCATATTTTGTATTGCTGTTTTTTAAAAGGGCTTGTAAAAGCAGAATTGTCTTGCCCTTTTTTCTAGTTACATAATACTGTTAAATGTATCCAAGTATCAAAAGGATGATGGTACTAATGAACAAGAAGGGCCACAGACACAGTTACAGTGGGGTTGCTCTGCTTTGACGACACCTCGGAGTTTGCTTTTAGAGAATTAAGAATGTTATGGGGTGCTTCTCATACTTTGATTCCGTGGAGATGAATAAGTGGAGGTAATGGCCAGTGATAGTAGTGTTCTCTTAAACTGAGCAACATACACAAAGTATACGACGGGACGCCTATCACAGTGGTTTAACTGGTTGGAGGC
Organism: Mormyrus proboscirostris; assembly: GCA_026779585.1. Classification (NCBI taxonomy): domain Eukaryota; kingdom Metazoa; phylum Chordata; class Actinopteri; order Osteoglossiformes; family Mormyridae; genus Mormyrus; species Mormyrus proboscirostris. The sequence goes on along the minus strand of JAODKF010000068.1, from coordinate 30,005,375 downwards.
ACTGCCCTTGGTTATTAGAAGCGCTACTTGAAGAAAGGAAATGGTTCACTGTCCATCTTCCAGTATTTACTGAGCATGTCTAAGGACTGTACTGAAAATTAAAAGAAGACATCAGCGAATTTGGTATCATTATGCAGCAAGACTGCAACTGTGTGATTTATAAAATGTCTTGAAGTGAACTTTGGCTTAGTGATATTTCAACAGATATGGGGACAGCCATTTCTGGATTAATAGCTAAGATATACTTAAAATACTTGAAAATTCCTATTCCTAATTTTCTACACACATGAGTTCAAGAATAATGAAAGCTTCTTTTTTCTTTTAAACCACTATAGTCAGTGCAGGGGAATTCAATAAAAACTTTGAGCAATAACTGGTTTTCTTTTTATCAGTGGAAATTAATTTGGATAGTATTGTCTTTTTAAAATAATAATAATAGGTACTGTATTCATCCCCTTTGGAAAATTCAAGACCATCTAAGGAGCACCATCGAAACACTTTCTTCTGCAAAAAGGAAAAAAAAACTACAAATGTAGACATACTGCTGCATATTGATAGAAATTGCGATCCTTTTTGTCTTTTTCCTTTTGGTTTCCAATCCATGCGAAGTAAACACTGGAAACTGGACAGTTGTGACCATAAGGATTTTTTTGTTCTTGCAACATTTCAACTGCACTTACTCATTATTCAATTTTTATTTTATTTTTGTTTGATTAAACATGATTAAAAAAAAATCCAACTTGCAAGTTTTTTCCCCTTTCAGTGGGAATGGATTTTTTAGCATATGGAAAAAAATCTTTGTTTGAAACGGTGTAGATGGTTATTGTGTTTCAGCTGTAAAAAAAAAGTTAAGCTTTTCTCGCATAAGCTACATAACAATAAAAGTAGCTTTTTTAGCCTAACTGTAGAAGAATGTTTTTGCACCAACAACGTACAAACTGGCTTTTCTGATATCTATACAAAGACTTGCTCTTGTAGAACCACATCCACCTTTGCATTAAAATAATGTAATTGATGCATTACAACAATGGTTCTCAACCCAGAATATAAAACTGGACTGTATGGAGGGCATACCAACACCTGGGTTAAGGAACTCCAAAATCATTTTCATATACCTACCTGTATTTTCTCTTACAATCATTAAAAAATCCCAACACATCTATGCCGTCCCATTATTCACAATAAATGACTGCAAATAACCCCTTGGCAGTAAGCAAATGACAGCTATTCGTATTTTTTTTATTCTAAAATACAATGGCAGATGTCTCGTTTTGAAATGTTAGCTGTTAACATTTTCATTAATATGTTCAATCCTTTTTATTTACAGAGTACAGAACGTGCTCAAATAACTTCTGGATAGATATAAAAGTGCAGTTGCAGTTTGTTCATCCATCTGTTTATCCTAGTGAGGTTCACAGGAGCCTAGAGCCTGTCCCAGGGACAAAGGGGAGGAGAACACTGTGGACAAAATGCTATCCATCGCAGTGCACACACACAGTCATGTTCTATGGGCACTTTAAACACAGCAGTTAACCTAACTGCACGTCTTTGGACTCATTTTGGAAACCAGAGTACCTGTGAGAGACAGGAAGGACATAGGAACACATGCAGAGATAAGGTGGGCTTCAAAACCCAACAACAGTGCATGTTGGTTTCAACATTAACCAAATCCATCTACAAATCCTTGTAATATATTACATTTTCATGTAGCACTGGTGGGAAAAGGCGTACAAGCTTGCCAATGCCATATTGTTGTCTTGTATTCCCAGGACGGGGAATATGTATGGTATTGGGACTAATTCTTCACTGTAACAGACACTTTCTTGTTAGTGCGATAACTTGAAGCTTTGATGATTCTTTTAGAAATGTTGCAAACAAATTAAGATCTGGAACTTATAAGATTTTGAGAGATCACACCAAAACTAAAGCAGCACCACACAGAAAAAGGCAGTTTTGACATTTGATGATGCCAACAACTCAGAAAGTATTTGACTGATCTTTTTCAAACTTAGCAGACATGTTATATGGACTTGATCAAATTTTGACACAAAAGGCCAAAAAACTGAAGCAATGCACTTAGTAGCAGCAAAAGGGAAGGATTACTACAGACAACACTTGACATGGTGAATTTGATAAGTTAAAAACTATTTGATGGATCTTTATTACAAACCTTAAAAAGAAATTATATGGATGATGCTCTATACCTGATTTCACTTAGAGGCAAATCACCCCAAATTGAAGCAGCAGCACTATATGGCAACAAAAGAAGGAACTGAAGCAGTGTCACTTAGTGGTGGCACAAAAAAGGCCAGCCATATACATGAAGAAGGTGAACCTGATTACATAGAGACGAGAGATGTAGCTGTTGGTGGTGTAGGATGCCCACTTACGCTTCTTTTCAGAGGTCTGTCATAACAGTTTCTTGCCAGTGAGACTTTATCAGACATGAGAAAATGGATTCTTGACAGTACGTTGGTCACATAAAACTAGTCCTCTTCTGTATTTTTCGGTTTCTTTACATTTTCACATTTGGCAATTATGTATTTGTTTCATCATTTTCACCCAAGCTGAAATGGATGATTAAGCCCATTGTAAGTTACTTGCAATTTGTTCACACTGCATGAAGCCAGAGTTGACCCAGGCCATACCATGGATGTGTATGTTCGTGCTTCTTAGAGGAGCAATGTACACGAGGACAGTGCAATTCACTTAGTCCTGTTGGTGATACGGACAAACAACATCACCTCAAACAATAAAATAAAAGCCACTGACTGATGTTTCTACACCTCTTAGGCAAAGACGGCTAACGAGGCACAAAGAATCACCTCTTTACACATTTTACAGTAACTATGCAAGTACAGTAAAACCTTGAATTGCAAGTAACTTCGTCTGTGAGTGTTTTGCAAGACAAACACAAATTTTTAATAAATTTTAACTTGATTAATTTTAACTTGAGTCTTGGTCTTAGTCAGCATGCCTCACTCGTATATTCAAAATTTTGAAAAGCGCTATCTGAATAAAGCCATAGCAGTGCGTGCGATGAATCTATTTAATGACAATGCAATGTCACATTTCGGCAAAAACAAAAAGGACACAAAAGCAGCTGTCATTGGATAGGTTACTTGTTAAAGTCGCACAAAAAGAAAAAGATTCCAGTGAGCCAACAGAAAGCAGTGATTCCGTTACAATGAAAGTCGTCCTACAAAATAACCATCCTCTTCTCCTCTCTCATCTCCCTCACACCATCTATGATTCTTTTCTAAGGTATATTGCAGGTTAATTTGTTTTATGTATTTTTACTTTATACTTCATATTAATATCATTATATATGAATTTTTGGGTTGTGGAAGAAATGAGTTTCCATTATTTTTTTTGGGAAAATCCACTTTGATGTGCGAGTGCTTTGGATTACAAGCATGTTTCCAAAATGAATTATGCTCACAAACCAAGGTACCACTGTACATATTTTTTAATTCTCACTCTGGTTGTATTTGTGGCTCTTTCTGAAATTGTCTATTCCAAGATAACATTTCAAAAGCCTCCAAAGAGGAAAAATTGTACTCTCTTCTACACATTCATTGTTAACCCTCTGGGGATGAGCACATTGTTGGAGATGCAGTGTATTTTTTGCGTCTATTTCAGTTTATATCTCACTTTAATCTTTATATAGAATCATGAAGAAAAATTACTAAATCCGAAATCTGTCGTCTTTTGAAAATGTCAATTGTCGGAAGTATTAAAGTTTTTAAAACTAGGTTAAATCGGCAAAAAATGAAACCACGTCACCTTTCTTCGTTTTACCTGCATCAGGGACGTGTAGTACTGCGGTACCACCCTCACATTGAAGATTGGGATTTGCATTCTAAACAGTCACATTTCCACGCGTTCACATGGTAATCTGATGAACAACGCAACGGTGAAACGCCATCCAGATACATCCCCATCAGCACCATAAAAGGGGGGATATGGGCAGGTGTGATTGGCTCATGCACACACATGAGAGCTCCTACATACTCAATGGAAGGAGGCCAGAAATAGTGACAGTTAGATAAATAATTAAGAAAAACCTAACTGAATGTTGCAACTACCCAAGACTTTGGTGATCAGATATCTGGGATTAAAACTGGCACCATTACTTACTATGTACTTTCATAATGTTTCTCCAAGTGTTCCAAACTGCATTCTGCAATGTCTATTCTTTGATGTCAGATTACAAACCTAACATAATTTTAATGTATATTATAAATATGTCAGATTTAAGATGAGTGCAATGCCAAAACAAATATACAAGAAATAATTTGTTTGGCATGAATTAAGTTCATGATATTGAAAGAAATGTGTGATCACTCCCCAATCAGTGAAAGTGTGTTCCCTACCCCAAATTCCCAGAGGGTTAACAAATGAAATATAGGTAAAGGACAAAAAAAAGAAAAAAAATAGCTGCAAGGAAATCCCACCAACTGAAAAATGTCTAGGAATGGGTATAAAATAGAAGAAAATACACATAGGTCCCCATGATGCACCATTTTAATTAAACAATAACAAAAGAGCAAATTTGTTAGGAAACTGGATACATTGAAGCTATTTGTCCACTAAGCTGCACAGCCTTTACTGATTTAACATGTAGGGCAAAGGAAGGAAACAGATTACACATACTTTAAAATTTCCTTACACAAGCCTGTAGGCCGCAGGCTTCTGACTAGCCGAGTAGGCTAGCCCACTGATGCCAGAATGACATCGACTGCTGTCTCCTCTCCGCTCCGCACAGTCACCTGCATGGTGACCCCATCTGCCAGAGCCAGGCGTGAGCGCACCAACACGTCATGACCCCCTCGAAAGACACCTGCAGTGAGCCAATGATATCACGGTTCAGTCAGAGTTTAATGCAGTCTACAAGCAGGATGAAGTGCAATGCCAGCATCATAATAATCTAGAAACTTCTACATCTCTATTCTAAGGTATGGGGGGGGGGTAGTGATCTACCAACTTTCTTTCTAATCAGTACCCCTGTATTCAATTTTTCTTTGCACCATATACAATATGGGTCCTGGGGACCCAGCTGGAATAGTTGTATAATTTTTTTTGCTATAATTTGTGAATATAAAAAATGCCTTCTTTACTACAAAAAGTCATCCCTTATGTGTAATGTAAAACATTTTTTTGACCACTAGATGTCGACACAGACCGTGAAAAGTTGCTCAAAGTCTAGCAGTTGGAAAACCTAAAACAGCTCAACTGGGTCCCCATGACCCACGGTGGAACATACAGGTCAGTTTTGCTTTTTGGTCAGAATTCAGTTTCCCAATTACACATACACCACATGTGGGGAAACCCAGAACCTATGCTGTACACACAAGTTCAGGACTCAAACCAGACATGAATTGAACATTAACATGGGCTAACATGATAGTATCCATACAAAGTGTTTCCTATTGCTCTTACCCATTTCAAGGTCAAGGCAGGACGCAAATGACCATATTCTATGTGGCCCAAATAAAACGCCTAAGTGCCTCACCTGCAAGGAACAGGATGTGGGAATTCTTATTCTCAGGGACCTTGTCAGACCGCTCACAAGGCTGCATGCCCAGGAAGCTGACAATGTTGTTGACAGCCTCTGTGGGTTTGGAAAAGCATTAGTCAGAGACCTCTACAGGTTAAGCAGATGAATGAGTGTATAGCCAATCTGGTGCTCTTACTATTCCCATCAGACAGTTTTCTTTTTTAATGAACGCACAGAATTACCTTCAAGTGTTCTGACAGAAGCAAGAGCGAAAGTCTCCTCCTTCTCAAATTCGTCGCCCACCTCCTCCCACGCTGCAGCAAAATTGGGCTTGAGCACTTTCTGTATGTGGTCTGCTACTGTTACCTCCAGATCTTCCAGCTACCAACCGAAGGGAAGGGGTGGGGGATCAGTATGAAGGAACCTCTATCATACAAGATAATATTACAGTATTTATGTCTGCATATTTACATTAGCAAGCTAGCGCACTATGGAAAGTGTACAATAGTACATTACGGCTGTGATGCTGTGAAATTAATAGGCTTCCTCCTTGCTTGAAACCACAAATCAGAAAGTATGAACGTGCAGATTCCCATCCACTGCCTTTGTTAAATATTACAGAAGCTGAGTGTTACATAAAGAAGATATAACCAGGGAATACCATTGGGCATAAACTACATACATTCATGAACATCGTGGATAAAACAAATATCATACCACATATTCGTCGTCATAGCCGTCGTCATCTGGCTCGCCTGTGTTGGGATCACAGTCCCGCACCAAGTATTTCATGGTACAGCTAAAGGTGCAGGAAACTGGCAAACAGAACAGACAGTCAACAGCAGATAACCCTCAACAGGAGACAAGTCAAGTCCTGCAGCTGTTTGTGGGACCAACCTGCTGTGGGGTCATCCTCTGGCAGGCGGACCAGGCTGTAGCAGGAGCCTGGCTGACTGTAAGGCAGACTGGCTGCCGGGACGTACTGTACAACTTCATATGCCTCGGACGGCTCCATCTGTACCACCACCTTCTGCAGGAGCTGGTCGTTTAACGTGTTTGTGCAGTCGAACTAAAAGACAGTCAGAAAAAAAAATGCGAAAAGATTGAGCTCTGGAAGACAGATTACACCAACACAGCTAAGTGCAGCTGAAAGCCAAGTTAAGACATTAACAGTATCCAGTCAACTCAACATTTATTTCTTCTTTGCATCTTAAGTCTTGAAACTCACAACTTTTTGCTCTGTCTTGGTACAAGCCACCTGATTAATGTACTAGATATGGAAGCATAAAGAATATAAAGAGTGCAAGAGGCTTACCTGGAAGACCATGTGATTGGCAAAGGTATGTTTTATGCATCGTACCACATACTCTGTCTCTGCCTCTGTGAGCTGCACAGGCTCTGAGGACTTGAAGAGAGGGCCAAGGCCCTGAAACTCTGGAATAGCAGCCAGCTGTTCTGCAAATGCCAGAAGGAAACATTGTGAGAACGGTGACAGTTGATGACCCTGCATGCTGTGTTGGAATATGTAACTGGATGGAGTGTTCTCTGCTGCTAGTCCAGAAATTAAACTAAATGAATAAATAATTGAACTTTATTGATCCCCGCGAGGAAATTCTTTTTACACCTCCCTCAACTTGGTCTTTGTAGAGTAAGCTGTCCGTGAAGGGCAGCCACCTGTTGGGGCCTTGCTCAAGGAGCCGCAGATGTGCTGAGGCTGGGTTTGAACCTGCGACCTTGCGATTATAGCCGCACAGGCTTAGACCACTGAGCCACATGCTGCCCCAAAGGAAGGTCATGAAGATGAAAAGGGTCGTGCTACGGCACTAGATACTGACCTTCTACGAGACGAAGGAACAACTGAACAAATTGGGTGATTAGTCATAGCACTACTGATGAATTACTTGCATGCCTGTTTAGCTGCATGCACGTTCTTCTCTTTAGCTGTTACTGTTCACATATGGATAATGACCTTATCCAAGAACAAGTACAAGAGAAAAGTCCCATTGATCCCTGGAGCAGTCTATTACTTACTCAGAGTAAAACTGAATGTATTCAACACTGATTTGTTGAAAAATCCTCCAGAATTCTGAGCACAAACAAACAGAGTCACAATACCCAAGCAACACAGGAACTTCCTGAGAACGGCTGTTGCTTGCAGCCAAAGTTAAGGTAAGTGAATCCCTTTCCAAAAATGCCCCTGAGGGCAGTCTGTGCAGGATGAGGACCTGGTACGCTTCTCGGATACTCCATGACGTGATAAAGACACATATTATTGTATGTGATTCAAAATGTAGCGTTCAAGTCCTGCATCATGCAAAAATAAATATAACTATAGTTCAGTGACTACACAGCCCCAAAACCAGCTCGTCTACAGATATAAAGGACGTCCCTGTGCGACCCAGTCTTTAAATCATAGCTAAAGGCATTATTTTAGCGTAGTAGCGCACACTACATAATGTTCTTGGTGCCACTTAACATGTTCCTTTCCACCTCGTGACAGAAAGCCATAGCTAACGGGTCTTAGTGATATCTGTGGAGATCACACTGGACCAGGATCAGAGCAACAGAACCTACATGCAGTTGATATTTAGACATTTGAACTTTTATGGTTAGCATGCTCATGAAGGGTGGGCATAAGAGGTTTCCGATACACTCCTCCGAAGTCTAGTGGTTTTTAAATGTTTGCAGTGTACTGTGTGTTCACAAATGTAAATGTAGAGCATTTCAAGGTACCTATTTTGGAAGGGAACCTAAGAAAAAAGCCAAGTTGAGGTGATCATACCTTGGTAGATATCCTGACGGGAAGGAGCCAGCTTCTCAGGCAGCTTGCTGGAGGCCACGGGAGCCAACTCTGAAAGAGGAGAAGATATCATCCTGCCAAGTCAGACTAGGTACAGCAAGGCCATTGGTAATACACTTGTTTTAAGGAAAATACATAAAAATCTGAAAACCACAGCATACTAGTTATGAGTAAAACACTTTTAACAAAGCAGTAAAACATTTAAGTAAAGGTAAATGAGTAAGCTGACTATACCCGTCTTCTGCTCTGTGACCGGCGTGGTAGCCAGGGGAACAGTTTTCATGTCAAATGGCTTTTCAGATGGTTCCAGGGTATACTGGTGAAGAGACTTCTCAAGACCAGGTACAGACACCGAGAGACCTAGGGCCATAAAATATCCCACCATCACACAGATACAGAGAGACCTAAGGTGATGAAATAACCCACAAACGTCAAGAAAAGGGAAAAATAAACAAAAAAACACTCATAAATTGTCATAAAGAGTAGCATCTACAGCAAGGATTCTCAACCTTTCCAAAAAGGCCCAGTTACTACCCACACAACTAAACATTTTAAATATAAAGGTTCATTTACTGTCCCTATCGTAATTGTTCCGATTGTAATTTGCAACAGACAGCAGTACAATCAGATTTATCTATTGTTTGTATTTGCTGTAGAGAACTCAGAAATGTAGTTATTGACCGAAATGATGCTCATCTGTACTTATACTTTTCAAACACAACTTTTTTACTGAAATAGTCTGTAGGGTTTGCAAGCTACTCCAATGCTTCTGATGTCGCAAATTTTAGGTTTATAATGGAATAATATGTGTTTGCCATAAAATTTCTTGTGTGAACGCGAGTCTGAAAGTGTGTCACGCTGGATGCATGAGAGTTGGAAACCCTGAAAATGTGTGGTTTTTTGTTTCACCAGATTTGAGTTGCATAAAAAATATTACTTTTTATGATTGTTAAGAAACGCAAATTTTGACAAATATAAAAATCACCAACATGCTACGTCTATTTATGCAACATTTTATAAAATACTGCGTTTGAAAACTTTTAAGCTTTATGATTTCAGGAAAGAGCAGCCACTCTTTGAGGAACATTATGATTTTTTGGTTGAGGGTGTTAGATTCATTGCTGTTAACATAAACGGTACATTAACGCAAACCAAAGGGCTGCATATACCGAAATACGTCTTGCTTGGAGGTTAAAGGAGTTTGACGTTCATTGGTATGGGAAACGTATGAGGTATTTTAAAGTTCAGAAAATGCAAATATATGTTAATAGGAGCAGCAAGGAGGCGGAAGTATGGATTAGGTCGGGTGACAGTGCGTGAGGAAAAAGGACAAAGGAATCAGCAAACATACTGAGCAGTCATCCGTAGCTCTGCCAACTCTGCTGCAATTAACATATATGTTGCACGCTATGAACTTGAAAATGAAAAGATAAAAGTTTTTTAATTTTATTTTTTATATTTTTTTAATGTTTATTTTGAATTTGTGAATTTTTCAGTCTTGACTTTGCGTCAAAGTGTCTAATAGAAAATTCATATAGTAGACAGATAAACTGGTTACATATACTATATAAGGAGAATTATTCAGATTACCACTGAAGCTTTGAAGAAAATAAAATGTATTTATAACTGACACCGGTATACCATCCACGCCTGCTACAAAGAGTATCTTGTAAGAAAACATTACACACACTCAGATCTCGTTTGTTTGTAAACAAATAAAAATCATAATTTATACCGTAGATCATGATTCTAAACAAAAACACAGTGATACGACATTCTGACCATATCGCCCACCACTTATCTAAAGCAGTGTTTCCCAACCCTGTCCTCGAGGAACCCCGGACAGTCCTTGTTTTTGCTTCCTCTCCGCTCCAGCGTACCTGTACCAGGTATTTGGTGTTCCTGATTGGCTGGGAGCTGGGAGGGAGTAAAAACGTGGACTGTCCTGGGTTGCCCTATGACTAGGTTGAGAAACACTAATCTAGAGTATTTTTTGATGGCCTTACCATTGAAGATATAGGCAGCATTTAGTGCTTTCTGCTTTTGCTGCAAGACATTCATGTAGAAGGTGGCCCTGTCACGCACCTCGTCATCACTGTCCATCATACACCTGTGAAAAATCAATACTTTGAATATGCTAATAACAAAATGTACAGAAGTGAGTAAAGATTCCAAGCTCTTCATTTCACTTTAGCAATAATAACAAAATAAAATCTAAAGTTTAACAACACAACACTAACACAAGTGTGACTAATAAGGAGGTAATATCCTGGATCGGTGTCTAGCACAAACCCTGACTGCTCTACCTCAGCATTTAAAGGGGTCCTATTATGCTAATTTTCACTGTTCATAATTTTATTTTTGGAGTCCTCTGGAATATATTTACATGCTTCAATGTTCCAAACACACGTACAGCGCTACCCTCCCTCTGTCTGAAATTTCTACGTTGGACCTTTAAGTCCCATCCCCCATGAGCCCAGTGTGATCTGATTGGTCAGCTTTCCGCCCATCTTGTTGACTGTAGGCAAATTATTGCAGGTAGGTGGTCGATAAGGATTTTGTTAACCTTAAGGTAACCTAACCACGTCATGGAAGTAAAGGCTGTTGACAGGGAGGTGTTTCAATCAGAATAGAGAAATGGTAAATGGACTGCATTTATATAGCGCTTCTCTACTCTTACGAGTACTCAAAGCGCTTTACAATATATGCCTCACATTCACCCATCCACACTCACATTCACACACCGGTGGCGGAGGCTGCCATGCAAGGCGCCAACCTGCTCACTGGGAGCAATCAGAGGTTGCTCAAGGACACTTTGATGGGGTCAGGAGGAATCAGGCCACGAACCTGCAACCCTCTGGTTGCCGAACGATAGCGCTACCTCCTGCACCACCATCTTCCCCAAGAGTGGTTTCTGTGGTTACTCCCTTTGGCTTTAAGGCTTTGCAGACCGTTAACATGCAGAAACGGCTATACAACAAAACCGGAAAAGCACAACAGGGGCCCCTTTCAGTTGATTTCACTGAATTTCTATGCAAGTTCCTGTGGTAAACGAATTACAAGAGAGCCCCTGCAGAAATCAAATCTACCTCTGCATGAGCACCAACACGCTTGGAAGTAGGTCATCGTTCTGGGCTCCAAACTTTGCCAGAGCACTGACCGCAGCTGGGAGAGGAAATGGAGTGATGTTAGGCACATTTCCCAGATATCTAGGCACAGAGAATAGCAACACAGTACAATGGCAAGATGGCACCAACAGCCTGACCTGGGCTTTTTGGACACAAGGTGCCACATGAGGGGTAGCGCTACTCACCGGCACGTACGGCCTCGCTCTCCAACACGACACGGTTGAAGATGAAGCGGATGTACTTGGAGGGTGAAGGTGTGCGGGGTCCCTCCCGGCCCAGAAGGTGCAGGATCTTGGTGGCCAGCACAGTGTGCTCACAATCCTCAATGAACTCGCAGAGATGCGCCAGCCCAGTCTCTTTGCTCTCTGGGTTTTCCTCGATGATGCTGATGATGCAGTCCACGATGGCCCGTTTGTACTCGAACCCACCCTGTCACACACAAATTCTAAATACAAGGCCGCCGCTCACATCGGATGCATCCAGTTGTTTAGTCATAAACTCACATCGTCTCTCAGCATGTTGGACAGGAAGTTCATCATGACACTGTGCTTTCTGGGGTACTTCTGACAAAGTGCGCTGATGGCCTGCACCACAACCACCTGCAAAGCGAATGTAAAGCAAACACATTAGTGCCCACAAACAGTTACTGAATTCCAAGACACGTCAAAAATCCAAAAAGGAGCCTTAAGGCTTTATTTGATTGAATAAGATAATGTCGCCTGGTAAATTACACTGCAAGATGCATTTTCGATATTGATCCACTTTGAATACCTCAGAGGTGCTTTAGGGACACATTCTTTTGAAATAAAGGAGGTAGCAGGGGCAGGTCAAGAAACAGAAGTCACCTTAAACTCATCGGAGATCTCGGATACAAAGGAGGAGATCTGTTTCATGAGGCGGTCAACGCTGCTTTCACTGCCCGTCTTCAACAGCGTGGTAATAGCCAGTGTGGCAATGCTGCGGTTTGAATCGGTGATTAGGTTCTCCAGGTCCAGGTTACAAGCAGTCACTGCAGAAGGGTGCTTCATTGCCACCTGGTGAGATCCGCAAGGTATAATCCGGATTCATACACTTTTCGATTAGCAAATAGATGACGACATCTCCAGGACTTCAAGCTAAATTTCCACGAATCGATTCAAAGATTTTTTTGTTCAACCCATTCAGGAAGTGTCTAAATTATGTGATCATTGTCACATGACATCTCTATCCTTTATACATGCTTATCCATCTACAATGTCACAATTACCAGGGCAGTGGTTGAGAACCTTTAACCTGTGACCCGATTTTGACATCACAAATTTCTGGTGACCACATAGACATTTTTTATTACAAGATAATCGCGATCATTTTATTTGAACTCATTTATATTTATTAGGGATGGCCCAATCCACATTTTTTCAGTTCCGATTTGATTCCGATACACAGCCGATACAGATACAAGAGCATTTTTTACTTTCTTATACTTTATATATTAAGTTTTTTAAGCTAGTAAATACAGGAAAAAATGACAAAAAATATTTAATTAGGCTACTACGAACATACCTAACGTACTGTTCCACCTCGTTTGTACGGCTTGTTTTAAGCGTTTTTGAGGCATTTGCAGTTCAAAATGAATATCTTCAAAACAGTTTGAGAGAGAAGGGGTTATATTGTGAATGCTGATTAAAAAAACGTAGTTTTCAAAAAAAACTGACTTTTACTATTTCTGTTTGTTATCAGTCTTTTACAATGTTTGCACGTATTTTGTATCTTGTCTGTGCTTTTCTAGCTGTTTTCGTTTGTGATTACCGGAAAGCTAATATGCTCCATACTGCTGCTTTACGATCGGGGGGGGTATGTCCTCCGTTTCAAATTCGCTCGACATCTCGCGTTCCGTCAAAACCAAAAACAAACGTACGACGTCGACATGAATACGCAGTGACATCTGATGTCGAGCTGACATCGTGAAATCAAATGAAATGTTACACCACGTTTTCTGTTAAGTAAAGTACCGTGAAGTACTCCTAAAGTAGCGATTCATCGTCCACATCAGCCGGTTTAAATCGTCATACATTTATCCATAACTTTTCCAGGTCTGGAAACCATGATCTCTTATTTTCATGATTTTTCCAGGATTTTCATGACTATATGAACCCTGTATGATGATAACGTAAAAAGAAGTTGCCACGCCACGACTAACCACTCAATTTTAGGTTTACATTGTAGAATCAATTCACAAAGATCAGCATCAAATCAAACATTAACCCAACTTCCTGTCATGTAACTGACCTTGTTTAGGGTCCTGACAGCAGCATATCTCAGAGCTGCTTTGGGGGAGCTGCAGAATAGCTGGAGAACTGGTGAGGAACATAAAGAGTTACACGACATAAAGGCACATGTGCATAAACACACAGAGGTGGTTCTCTAGCTCACTCACCTGACACAGCCGGCGCCAGCTCCCGAGCTGTGCAGTTGGGCATGTGCACAATTGCGGAGGCAGCCTCATAGACCACCATCTCATGCTTGTTCCTCAGACAGCTCTCGATAAAGTCGAACAGGGGGCTGTCATGCCTAATGACACAGGAGTCGTTCTGATGAGCTCAGCTGAGGTGTGCGTGCGTGAGTGTGCATGCACGCACAGACACAGACTGACACAGACTGACACCTACCCTCCGTCAGTTTCCTCCAGCAGCCGGCTGGCGATTCGGATGAGCATGCAATAGGCAAATGGAGACTTAAGGCCAGACTTGGTGAATTTATTAAGCATCTTGGAGACAGCTAGGCGGTCGTTCTTCCGCAGGTGGTACAGCAAGCCCAAGGCATGGTACTAGAGGTCAGAGGGATATTGCTAGAGAACTGAAGAGCATCACACAAATCCATTTTGTCTACTGTAGACTGAAGTCGTTATGGGCACCGATAATAAATGCAGTCTAGAGAAAGGTATGAAGGGAAGTTCTGCCCACCTGAACCATGATGTTGTCACTGGAGGCAGCTTCCTGTGCTTCATTCACCCAGCGCTTGACCACGTCATAACTCATCCGCACCATGTGCTGTACACACACAGACGCTAGCTTAGAATACACACACAAACAACCCACCTATGGTCAACGTAAACAACTTTGACTCACCAATGAGGAGACTAGAGCTGAACTGGAGACACTAGGGACCTTGTCCACAATAGCCTGCTTCATGTACCTCTCTATGGCTTGCAGCATGGTGGTCTACAGGAAGAAACCACACAATTAAATTAGAATCACGTAGTAACTGCATCTATGCAGACCATACATGTGGGCTGTGTGGCTCAGCAGGCTGGGCCTTTATGCCTGAAATAAGAAGGTCAAAGGTTCAAACCCAAGCTGCGGCAGAACAGTCACATGTTCATGACCCCTTGAACAAGGTCCTTAACCCCCAACTCCAAGGGTGCTGCACACTGACTAATCCTACCCTGTGACCCCCAAGCTTGCTCTCCCCTGTATATGCATCTGTTTGTATCACTACTCTAGTATCACTATTCAATTCTACTTGCTCCCAAAAACTGTTCCCAAAAAAGGGTGAACTACAGAGGAAAAAGTTGATTTTTCTGTACATAGTCAAGATGTTGTAATACAAAAACCCACAACCTACAGAACCGAAAAATCATATTCTTTTTGCAATTAAGCCCTAATTATGTAGAACAAAACATGATAAAAAAATCTATTATTTTATTAATACAAGTATTAATACAATATTTAGTTTGACTAAGCAAGAGATATCCTAAGCTAAGTCAATAGTGTATACAGCAAATATATGGCAGCCATATTAGAGAACAACAACATAAAAACTTGTTGTTGTAAGAGAGGGGAACATCTCACATCTGTGATCCGGCAGAGAGCCCTGATGGCCGGACCTCTGTACACGTCCTCCTTTCCAGTCATGTCCTTGGTCAGGCTGAAAAGGAACAGAAGGGGGTTATGAGAGCCTATTACAATTATTTATTAGTCAAAGAGGACATACTTGACTTTTTGAGAGACGACATGCAACACACAAGAAAATCTCTAGGTTTTCAACCTGGAACCTTCTGATCATAAGTTCAAACCCCACGAGAGGCAATGGTGGAATCAGAAGAGACTAATCAGTACCTGCTAGTGACAATGATGACATCCTCGGAAATGTTGGCCATCTCCTTTATGGTCAGGTAGCACATCCGACGCAGTGTTTGCTGCAGCGACAGATACAGACAATAAATTTAAAAACCCTGACATGTACTGAAAAAAAAAACTTACCCCAGAACAAAATAGCATATTCCAAGATAAAACACAGCAGTATCAGTTAGGGATGGGCCAATCCACATTTTCTCAGTTCTGATCCAATTCTGATACACAACTGCAAGTACCAATACGGATTACAATACAAGAAATCTTTTTAAATTTAATATAATATTTATACTTTTTATATTAATATTTTAAAACTAGTAAATAGATGAAAAAAAAAATAATTAGGCCACTAGAAACAATGTACTGTTCCACCTCATTTGTACATTTTGTTTTAAGCATTTCTGAGACACATCTAAAATGGGAAAGAGCTGTCGTGCGATTGATCATACAAATAGATTAACCACGAAAAAGGAGAGGATCTTTAGAGACTGCCATACTAAATGAGTAAGTATCAGATGTGGATTGCTTGTGTATGGCCACACAAATGCAATCACAAGATACGCAAAGAAAATGGTGTGTTTAAACTTGTACAATCGATTCAAAGACATGCTCGATATGTTTGACCGTCAGTATGAGGTCCCAAACCACAAGTACTTTGCGAAAACTGCCATATCAAATTACTAAAATAAAATGTGTACAGAACTGGAAGTAGCCATAACAAAACCAGCTTTTTGTTAAGTCCTCATTATTTTCATGTTTTTAACTGAAAAATCACACTTGGTTACTAAACCTCCTATTATTATTATTATTATTATTATTATTATTAACACTGAAAAAGATACATAACATAAGTATTGGTTTAGTTGCTTGTTATCGGGTATTGCTAATTGTACTTTCACTGGCAGCTAGGAGTGACGGGAGCTAAAAGCCGCCTTGTAGCCAAATAATGATTTTTTTTTTTTTTACTAATGTAAACGATAATATTGTCTATCATGAGATTATAAAAAGACATACCACTGAGTTTGAAAACTGAGTGTCTTTCAACCCTAGTCAAGCATCTGCTGTGCGAGGGTGAGGGAGGCAGAAAGGAAAAGTAATTTGCACCCTGAAAGTTACGGTAAAAATCAGACAGAAAAAAAAATCACCCTCAGAGGCAACTGAATTTTAATAAACAACTTAACGATATGGAAAAAGTATTCATATTGAGTGGTTAAGCCAGTGAATATACCATTAACTTGTAAACTGTAACCAGCACATTGTATTCATGTGTAGGACTACGAAAAGTAATAACTAGTCAACAAGGATCAGCTGTGACTGTCAATAGAGGAATTTACTTTTGATAAAGAGTTTGAATAGTCCTGTAACTGCAAAGGTCCATCCCATGAGACCCTGCTTGCAATGCATCTCTCCTAAGACATACCAGCATACCTGTCTGTCTTTAGATTATAAATGTACTTCAACGGCCGTCAGTGATGATAATGGGAGAAAAAGGCATTATGGTGTGTTATGCAGACATACCCCTTTAATTATTAACTATGCAGCTTTACTCTTTACATAACAGTTAACTGTGAGTAACAATTTCATACAATATTGAGTGACACAAAGAACGACAATGATGCAGAAAACTAAAGTGCTTACGTCATTGGACTGGAAAAGCCGGGTCATCGCGAAGAAGGCTTCAGTAGCCTCTGTGGTCCCAAAATGCTCACCCTGAGACAGACATCAAAGAAAGAATTCTAATTTAAAAATTCCATGCAAGAGGCTCTTCGCAAAATCATAAATATCACGGCTCATTCAGTCACAATTAAATTTCTCAAGTCTTTAGCATTTTTCATGAGTGATGCACGGTTAAGGAAATGTTTGGCCAATTGTGATTGCCAATTTTTTTTAATATTGATACAGATTGTTGGGGGAGGTTCTCCTTAAATAAGTTTAAAGGGACTCACCACCCAAACAAATTAATAAATAAAATTACATTCCAAAAATATGAAAAATCAAAGAGTAAGTATTTTTTGGTACAATAAATACCAACTCTGGCAATACAATGAATTATAATGAAATCTTAGAATACTATACTTTTATACTCTATACATTTTATATATCATATTGAAAAATTACAACTAATTAACTGGGGACATCTTATACTCAAAGACTAGAATTTAAAATGTAAGTGATTACACACATACAACAGTAGACGGCATAAATTTATCTTCAAACGTAATCGACAATCGACATTGTTCATGACATCATGCAGTGATCACCGTTTTGGCGCTCCACCAGTGTCGGGCCCCTAAGGCTAACCTTTTCATTTGTTCTGATGCCACCCACTGTCCGCAATTAGTTGACTTAATATGATGCTGCGTGGTTAGTTAGCAGAGATAATTATGTAGTTACCTGCATGATTTGCACCGCATCACGCATATCTTAAAATATTGTAAAAAAAAAAATTCTGTATTTCTGCATTTTTTGTTAATTGTAAATGTCATAACTCTGAAATGGATGTCATTGTATGCTGTGAGTGACATGTCATTTGTTGGCTTCCCTCTCTGTGCTTGAATTAAGCCAACAGTGCTGTTAATACAGAGGGCAACTTTAATTTTAAAAAAGCCGTCATCTCCTTTATTAAAAACACTCAACCACTCACCACAGCGTTTTTTGCACTTATGTGCATCTGGTACATCAAAAACAATCCCCGCCATCTAGGGCTGTGGGATTTTGAATATTTACTATCCACCCACTTGCTTAAATAATACATTTGTTTATTGGAATGTTTGCAGTTTAACACACTTATTGTAATGCAATTACCTGCGATTGCTTTTTAACAGTGATATGAATAACTTCTTATATGATCTTATCAAAATTATTTTTCTTTGTAAAGCTATAACTTGATATTCCAATAACTTTAAAAAAAAAAGTTTCCAAAAAGGGGGGGGGGCATTGCATAATCGGGGTCCATCTTATATTCTGGTCAGTACAATACTTTCAATTACATTACACGTTTCAAATGATTATGTTATTTAAATTAGTATCAAAACCAAATTATCTACAATGGCAATAGTGCAGTGTTTATACAGTTATTGCTACTAACACTTGACACAAAGAAAGACATAGTTACTAATGATCATAACAGAAAACATTTGGAGTACAGATAGACTCAGAATCCTGCATTTGTTTTTGGGTACACATTTCAAGTATTATGTTATTAATTGCTGAAAGACGGTGCCCTCCATTACAGAGAAGGGCTGATCATCAAGTCAGATAATATTCCAAGCAATATCTTGATTTTGCACAATCTAAATTGAATTTTCTCCATTGCTCTTCATACGCTTTCTCTCTCTGACCTTGAGCTGAGCAATCAAATCTGTTGTGTTAATTGTTACTAGTAGATTCTACTCATAAAATTTTTTACAGAAAAATGTTTGGAAAATGCATTTCTAACATTGCTTTCACAAATATTAAAGTAATTCCAGTCAGCAAACATTTTCCTGACTGTTCAGTATGTGGTGATTCTCAATCACCATGGTCCACCATTTTAAAGGGGCTCACCAGCAGCAGACATCAGCTCACTTTTAACCATCAGTCAATGGCCGATTGTTGCTGTACTGGCCGATAATGTTTTTTCGCTGATGCATTCAGTTCATCTCTAATTTCCATACATTCTGTTATGGGTTGAGCAATCTCACAAGCAAGCGATGGAACGCCTGGGAGCAGAAGTTTTAGGAAAACCTCACCTGGTTGAGAAGATATATGATTTTGGTGAGGATGTGCAGACATCGTCGTGGGTTAATTGGGGTCTCATTAAAAATGCGAGCCTGAGAACAACAAATCAGTAAGTTATAAATATCATACAGAGAAAGTCCTGGAGTATTAGGGGCACCTGAAATGTCAGACTGACAGCACAACAAGAACATGCAACTTCTGCAGAAGAATCAAACTGCCAGATGCTATATCCTCTCAATTTTTCACTACGAAGTTGAACACAGCTAAGATGCACTTCTCCATTATTACAAACATGAGAATACATACCTCTTGTAATACCGCACTTTTCTCCAGGTGCTGAAAGGGGTTCGATCCACTTCCTGTTTCAAGGCAAAATTGTGAAGTAGCTTAGAAGTGCAAATACGTAAAATAACGAAATTGCTTCCTTTGAGGGGAAAAAAACACTAAGAATAAAATCGAAATTCTGGGAAAAAGCCTTGACAAAATTAAGATTCAGGCTTGTAGCTAATGCTACAAAAGTAACTAACTCAGTACATTCGCTACCCATACATAGTCTCTCACACATATGTCTCTCACAGACATATTCAGCTATGCATTTCAGAGCATAAAAATCATGCGATGACAAGAACCATATGACGAGCATCAGGTTAGTTTTGACAGGCATATCTTTATGTTTTAAATAATCCATGACATTTTAGACATTACTATTATTGATATTTGCAATTCCATGAAGAACGCATGAGTTAAATTAGACCAACAATTATTAGTATTACAGTGAGATTTGCTTCTAGTCTAAATTCGTTAAATATCAATATCAGTTGCTCTAGACTAATGGTATTCATTTATGTTTTAAAATAAAGCAAAAATACTAGTTATTCCTTAAACCAGTACACGATATAGCTATAGCTAAACGAGGCCTACAGTAAGCGGATAACTGACAGATTATATAAAATTTATTTAGTCCTAATATGGGTTTGCTTTCTACAATCATGGTTGTATTTTACTTTAAAATAAAGTATATCTTACCAGACTCCTCGTCCTTTTTATCAAATTTCTTGATCATTGTTGCTGAAGCGCTACCTCTGCTTCCACGTACAAATCCCACTTCCACGTCACTCTCTCGACCGGAAATAACACGTCGACGGAATTTACGTCAGGCCCGTGTCAGTCACTTTCACAGGGGGCAGGCCTAACAGAGGAAGCAGGGAGAAGGCAAATGTTTGGAATCCGTAAAAGTGTGAGTTGGGCAGTATTACAAAACCTACATCTTTAAATACATTACAAGAAATAGTAGTAAACATTTACTGAAATTGTAATTATTCCAGCATTTCATGGCACGAGAAAATATATTTTGTGCACTCCGTTGCCTAGTTAGTTCTGTACAGTTTCCTTTGTTTATGTTGTTCTCATACCAGTGGTCTGTAGTACGAAGCAGGGTCACTGGCTTATCAGGGTAACTTGTCGGATTTAAGGTAGTCTTTGCAAAACGTAAGTGAACGAATATGAAGTCCATTTAAACTGTGGTACCTTAAACCCGACAAGTTATCCCGATACGCCATCAACCCCGCTTCGTAGTGCAGGCCACAATCCTTTTCACTGAGCCTTTATTTTTCATTATTTTAAATCATACAAAACGATTTGGAAAGTTTACAATTGGTTGTATTTATTTATATTCCAATGCTTATCTTTTCAAACGTCCTGCAGGTATTTACGGACATAATACTAGTTATGTATTGTTATTTAACTAATTCGGAACAATTTGGGTTTCGCGTTATAATTTTTATTAGGCCTACATAACATTTATTTATAGACTGTTGCTCCGCTGGTGAAATGTACGCTGTTATAGCAGACAATAGGTGCGTTTCGATCCACTGGCAGCACTGCGTAAATATGCCGAGTATGTTTAGTACGGGGCTTCAGTAACATTTTTGAGACAATAGCTTCACCCGTGTGGCTGTTCTGAAAACTGCTTGTAAACATTGCATCTATACATGTAAAGACCAGTATGTTTCGCATAATAACATGAAAAACTGATTAAAAAGAAATGTCAATAAAGGTGATGATGGGTTAATAATGTTTGATTGCTTGGCTGAAATGCCTTGCTAACGTTAAATGTTACATGTCAGAGTCTGAAGGTGAGAACCTCGGACATTCGGAAGGGGCTTAAATTAGAGCCGCTGCTCCTCCGCATCGAAAAGAGCCAGCTGAGATGGTTTGGGCATGTTTAATGCCGCATGGACGCCTCCTTGGGGAGGTGCTTTGGGCATGTCCAGCCAACAGAAGACCCCAGAGCAGACCCATGGCATGCTGGAGAGCTTATGTCTCTCGACTGGTCTGGGAATGCCTTGGTATTTCCCCAGAGAAGTTATAGGAGGTAGCTCTGGGCATATTTGGTCAGACTGCTGTCCCCACAACCCAGACCTGGATAAGTGGTGCTGAATGGATGCATGGATGGACTTTAAACTGTGATATAAAACCATATGATGCTTCTGCTAAACATTCCAGAGCAGTGGTCTGTACTACGAAGCGAGGTTACTGGCTTATCGGGGTAACTTGCCGGATTTAAGGAAGTCTGAACAAATATGAAGACCATCTAAACTGTGGTACCTTAAATCCGAGTAACCTCGCTTAGTAGTACAGGCCACAGACCAGGTTAGTTTAAATTTCTTTACTACCCATTCCACAACTTGTACCTAAATGTCACCTAATGTCTTTAAGACTAACCAACCCTCTGTGTGTTTGGAGTTTGCATATTTCATTGTGGGATTCCTTCAGGAAGTGTGATTTTCTAATGCAATCCCAAAATTATGGTTAATCGAATTGTTTTGTTGTGTGATCCTGTGAGTACATGTCCGGTTCATTTGCATGTGGCATCCCATACAAAGTGTACCCGCCTTGCGCTTCACTGAACCTTTGTAGTGGATATGGAGTTGCGTAAATGTATTGCTAATCAATTTAATTGAAGCCTCTTTCCAGTCGGGGATTTGTAAGTGCTTTGTTTATTAGACGTACAGTAAAATACGACATTTGAAAATATAAAAATAATTTACTAGATTTTAAAGTTTTACCTCTGCTATGCATTAGGAAACCAAACCAAATGCCCATCAATCTGCTCCAAGATAAACGTACATAATGTGATAATTACAATCAAGATCAGAATGTCGTGACACATTTCCAGCGTTTCGTATAAAAGGTATACCGTGAGGTAATCACTCCGACAATATATTTGTTTAACGGACAAATGGCTCACCAAAATCCAAACACAAGATTATTGACATCAATTGGAAACTTATTGGAAAATAAAACATCTTTTAAAACACACGTATGCACATTAAATAAAAGTTAAAGTGCTCAACATAAGCTACATAAGTCTTTACTTCCTTTTACCAATCTGCGCCAGCAAACGAGCGTTATCGTCGGCTTTAGCTCGAAGGTTCTTATCTTTGGCTATGCTGAAGAGGATGTTCATGATGTTTGTTGGTACATCGAGAGAGAGTGTGAACTTTGCTTGCTGGTCGCTTTTTGGAGCATTTTTTTGACCCACTTGCTTCAGGTAAGAGGTGGGAAATATCCTTCTTCTCCTGGACTCCTGAGAATCAAAGGTGCTTTTGGGCAGATATCGATTGCCCAGCCCATCTGCACCGGCGAATTGGTAATTTCTCGCGGAGATGTCGCTGTCCAGAAGACTTGGTTCGAACAGTTTGATGCGGTGACAGAATGTGGACGCGCAGAGAACAGTAAGCACGAATAGGGGTTTAATATAGGACATTTTCTGTTCAAAGAAAAAAAACATGTGAATCAGTTCATATTTTAAAAAAGAAATCTGTACACTTTTTCTTTAATTTCTCAGCCCAGGGGAAAACTCGATGCCTTAAGTCGGGTGGTTTCGATCTGAATGGGCACCCTCG